>JBCAQO010000004.1:3026459-3422944 GCA_039111635.1 Heterobasidion occidentale
CCCAAGTCGCGCGCACAGGGGAACACGGTGTTCTTGGACAACGTAGTCGCAAGCAAGCCCGCGAAAGACAAGAGCGCAGTCAAGGTCATGTCGTCTGTACAGTTCGTCAGCATCTTGACAGGGTCGTCGAGCATTCAGTTGGATGTCGATATCATAAAAAAGCTGCGCTTGCTTCTGAGAAATGAATCCGCGAGGTAGGCCGTCGGTACAATCACTTATCATCCCGAGACTGAACGGATGTGGTGGGCAAAGTTGGTCGCAGGACTTCCTCAAAGCGGGTGGTTACTCGGCTCTTCTGACACGTCTCAACGAGATCCTCGAGGTCGAATGGCGGTGCGTCAGTAGTTAAGGTGACCACTGGTCGCTGGCTGAACTCTCCTCACGAGAAGAGCAACACGATGACAAGATTCTGCATGAGCTGTTACGGTGCCTCAAAGCCTTGTCGACATCATCTATCGGCTGCTTCGCCCTTCGCAGCTCCTGCCCGACGCCCTTCGTCCAGCTGGTGTCGCTTCTCTACTCCGACAAAAAGCCTGGCGATGTAGCGACGCGTCAACTCATCGTCGATCTTTTGCTCATCCTCTTTGAGCTCTACCCGCCAACTGCGCTGCCCTCCGTCGGCTCGTTGTCGCGCCGAGACACCTGGGATCGAAGCGCTTCCGAAATGCAGCCAGGTCAAGCCATCTCTCTTCCTCACCCTCACAAGACACTCTTTTCGCTCCTCCGCGCGATCTTGCTCACGCCTGCGCCGCCTTCGGCCGAGGCCCCGGCGGTGCCGGTTTCTCCACACGAATTCATTGACGCGCTTCATCGGCCACGGATCTACAAAACGTACCTCCAGGAACTCTCGGACATCTGCCGGGACTACTTCTGGGTATTCTGTCATCCGAACAACGCGCTATGGAATCTGGCAGACACAGATGAGGCCAAAGTTGAGAAGCCTCGGGCGCCTGGTGGTATGACGGGCGGCGTGGAGTTTGAAGCTATGGGATACCTGGTACGACATTGTTTCTCCTAAGCGAATTTGCGATACTGAGGCCTAGTATTCCGCGGTAGACTACTCACTTCAGGCTCGTCAACGCTCTCGCTAAGGCCGCGATTGATCTTGATCTACCAATGGAGCACGCGTTATCGGCATACCAGCTTCACGTAGATCTCTTCCTCTCCGGACTAGAGCGCATTGTTTTGGTACATGTTCTTCTATATATACCCGTACATATTCTCACACTAGTTGTACAACTAGATCGCGCGCAAAGCATCCGCAACATACTATCCCACCCTTCACCTCGAACTTTCGCGCTACATCGCGCTCGCGGCAGAAGCGCACTTCGAGCTTCCTTGGACCGTCTCTCGCCTTATCGGCCCCCCACCATCCGCGATGTGCAAGCGGTCTGCGCATGGGAGCCCGCGCTCCCCGACAAAGAAGAGCGGTGCACCCGCAGCGCCCGTCCTCCCCTCCCCTCGGCGCATGGACCCGATCAAGTTCGATTGATCTCATTCGGCAGTTTGGCTGGGGGGTTTGCATTGACAGCAGGTCTGTTCGTGTGCCTGTTGCTACGCATACATTCATGGCATTACTACGCCTCGACTGGATTGAGGGCTCGGACACGATATGATATGGACCACGATCATTTATGGCATCTTAGATTCTGAAGTGGGGCCGACGGGCGTCGTCTTCTCGTTTCCGTGCGCTTCGTTCTGGCGCCCGTTTACGCTCTTGGATCTGACAGACGCTTCAACCTGTTTTGCAACCTTGTTTGCCTTTTTTTAATTTCTCTTTTTCCATATTGTATGCTACTCACGCGCGATGTGTCATCGCTGACGATTCTGACGACGACTGCGATGACGATGATGATTTCATGACAGACGGTGGTATGACTCTCTACGCCGTCGTTGCTGTTGCTGTCGCTGCTGTCGTTTGTTTCGAATTGGTGTCTTGCTTTACATTGTTATTCGCCCCGTTTTCCATTCCCCATGCAACGTTGGATGTTTGTTCTACCTTTTTTATGTCTTTGGTCCCAGCTTCATATGGTTTCCTGCGCATCGATATCGATCATTCACATATTCGCATGAAGCACTGCATGATGTACACTACGGATAGAAAGGCTCGTTTCGCAGGGTTCATGTGCGGTCAGATCTGCTCTCGGCTGTCCTGTGAACCATCCGATAAACAACATCTCCTCCGACATAGCTTGTCTTTTCGTGAGGGAGCACGGTGATCTGTCTTTACAATCGAATGATGCCCCATGCGGCGACATGAGCATGTATCCGCCTTGGCCCCCATCACGGATGACACACCATCATGATGCGTCGAGGAGCATCTCGGGATGTACTTATGGAGAGTCGAACACAGCGAGCTGCGAGCCCATCAACGCTATTTGTTTCATCGACGATCGCGGGTACTCACATCTACAGCAGTATTGGGAGGCAATTCGCCCGGTGCATCACGCCAGAAAGATCCGAACAGAGTAGTACATGTGTAAGTTGATTCCACACTTTTAGATCAACACGTTGCATCCGAGACGAACGATCGGTGCCGTTACCAAGCCACATCATACTACTCATACATACAACAACCTGTCAAACAGGTACGAGAGCGCGGAGTGTGTATCCAAGCCAGGGATCGGGAGCATCAGGGAACGTCGAGGGAATTACTTGAATTTTAATTATATCGAACAGCTGCGCCATCGTCCTCAGGCGCCCGGAGTGCAAGGGGTCCGCACGGAGCCGCACGGAGGCCATTGTTCGCTCGAATTATGAATTCGTCCTTCGAGCATTGAGCGCCTCTTTGATGATGTCCGCCGCCTTCTCGGCGACTGCGATCGTGGGCGCTGCCTAAGCAGACGAGTTAAAAACAGAGGGACATCAGTAATCTGCACTCAGTAAGCACGCCACCACCGTCCGGGGAAATAACACCGCGCTTATCGTGAATAGCGTGAACAAGGTTCGGAAAAGATGAAGCAGAAGAAGGCCCCGAAAAAATCAAACTGCAGAGAGAGAAGCTCGAAGGTGCGGGAGAAGACGATGAAGGTGGAAAGGAACCGAAGAAGAAGAAGACCAAGAAAAAAAAAAGTGCGGGTGACCCATGTATTCTGGAGTACTTACTGTGTGGCCCGCGATGATCGTCGGGAAGACAGACGCATCCACGATCCTCAAGTTGGGTATTCCGTGCACACGCAGACGGGCGTCGACGACGCCGCCTTGGGACAGCGGGCCCATTCGCGCCGTACACGTGGGGTGGTACAGCGTCTCGGTGCTCGTGCGGATATACTCGACGAGCTCCTCGTCGCTCGCGTCCGCCAGCCGATGTCCAAAGTGCGGATCCGCGTTGCCGTGGTCGAGGATTCCAGCTAGCGGCTGCGAGCCCGCGACGCGCGTCAGAACGCGCATGCCACGGACCAGCACGTCAACGTCGTGTTCTGTCGAGAGATACCTGCATCACGAACAAGACAGGGCGGTGCCGTTAGTCAACGGGGACACAACTACAACAGCTAGACGGTAATGATGTCATCGGTAGCCAGACGTGGCCAACGTCACACGCGCCTCGTGGTATGGGGCAACAGACAGAAGAATGACAGCATACTTGGGATCTATCACAGGTGCCTCGAACGGGTCTGATGACTTCAGCGTTATGGACCCCAAACTCGTAGGCCTGCAGCGTTGAGGCGAACGGGTATTATGAGATGCGCAGGTTCACGAGGAGGTTGTCCGACACGCACCGCAACAGGACCATGTGTAGCCCCATCGTGTTTCCGACAGGCAGGATGGTCCGTCCGTGCCCTTTGTAACCCATAGGTGTCACGAAGAACTCGAGGTCGGGGCACTCGGGCCCCGAGGTCGAGTCTTCGGGATGCGTGGGGTACTTCTCTGTCGGAAATAGTTTAGGATCGGAGGAGCGGAAGAATGCCGCGGCCTCAGCGATCTGCACGGAACAGTGATATGCAGTAAGCTGAGCGTCCGATGTCATTCAATGTAGACTTCTCGCACGTTGGTCGTCAAAGGACCTTTGCCTGTGGTCATGTACTGCGCCAGAGCAGAAAACGTCTTCATCTTCGACCCTCCTACGCCATTGCGCATCAGATAGTTCAAGGATTCCCCGGCCGTCTCTCTCATAACAACATCGACCACAGGATGATCCATGAGGTGCGCGCCGACCCCAGGCAAGTCAGCGACCACAGGGATAGTGTGAGAACGGAGGTGGTCGGCGGGGCCGACACCAGACAGCATCAAGATCTATACAGATGTCAGCACTCGACTTCCTGTTCTGCCGTACATGAAAGGCGCGCGCACGTGAGGAGTGTGAACCGCACCCGCACTGTGATTATCACCAGTCAATGACAGCGAGCATGAACGCAGGACAAAAGCACGACGCACGAGAGCACAACCTCTTTCCTGGCCCTCACCCGGAAGCGCGGCCCCTTCTCGCTTTTCGCAAACTCCACGCCCACGACACGCGTCTGGCCATCCGTCGTGTCAAAAAGGAGCTTCGTGACGCTCGCGTTGACCGCGACCGTCAAGTTCGGCCGGGCGAGTACGTCAGGAGTGAGATACGCAGACTCTGTCGTCACGCGCCGTCCTTTTGCATCGATGTAGGTCACTTTTCGTTTTCACGGCAATAACGGTTAATTGTTTCTCTAACAGACATGCGTTCTAGGTAGGCGGACTCTACTCACTAAGCTACACGCGGAGAGCTCGGTCAGCAAACATTTAAACCGTGTTTTTTGAAGGCTCACTTTGGCCACACCCAGCGTTCCCTTGGGCGTGTTTAAATCATGCTCGCGCGAAAGGCCGATGTTCTCGCATGCATCCAAGAACCTGCGCGTTATTGGGGAGAAATTGCCGAAATTGCCGACTGCACCAAAAAAGTCATACACAAGCCGTGTTACTTTTCAAAGCCCTTGCGTGACGATAGGATTACTCACCTTCGACCACTCCCTTTGTTCCTCGCTGAGTCGTGTCCACGCCAGGGAAGAGTTCGCTAGGGATGTACTTCTCGAATTTCAAGAAATATCTGAACATAGGGTGTGATCAGCGGTTCGCAGAATAGATATTTCAAAGACTTACTTGTGAAACTTGTTATAGGCCCACTCCTCTGCACCGTCCGTGCCAGCCATTCTGGCCCATTCGTCATAATCGGACGGCGAGCCATAGTGGAAACTACGGCGTCGAAGGGAGTCATGAGCCTTCGCGTAAGAGACGATATCGAGGACGACGTCCTTACATCTGTGCGTTGATAGTAGAGCCTACAAGCTTTTTGAGTCCGGCTCACACGTCACAAAAGCCCACACTTACAGCCGCCGAGCATTTTTCCTGCATATCGGGTCAGTTTCGTGGACGATGGCATCGAAGCAGCCGCGTCCCCTCACCTCGAGGCCAATAGTGCACTTTTTCGCCTGCGTTCGCCTGCGGCGTGGTGTACAGGTTAAAAACGCGGTCCGTGCCAAACAAGATACTGTATCCGCTCGGGACGCGTGCGAGCGCGAGCGAAAGCGCGCTTTTTGTCGGACGAAACGTCAAGATAGAACTGGCGTGAAAGAATGGCAGTGCGTACCTTTCGCCGGCTTCGAGCACGAGGACGCGGATTGAGGGATCTTCGGTCAGGCGTGAAGCGAGCACGCATCCCGCCGTTCCTTATATCCCCGAGACGCAAGAGCTCTCGAATTGAGCGGCGTATCTACCTTGGGGAACGAGGGCGAGCTTACCTCCACCGACGATAACCACGTCATATTCGTCGAAGTCATGATCGCCGTCGACGCTCCTCCCGACACTCCGCAGGTCTTCGATAACCTTCGAGCGCTTGGCTTTCGTGCGGACCTTGAGGATCTGCAGTAAGAGGTTGACGAGGACGAAGGCGGCGCTGATCTTGGCGAGACGCGGGCGGTCACGCAGCTTAAGTGGGATGATGGTGAGGGCTAGGGCGGTCAATAGGGCGGGTACATTGGACTGAAGCCAGAGCAGCTGGGGGACGACCGCTCGCGACATGGGCGGAGTGGCGAAATCAACTGGAGAAGTCAAACAGGCGAGAGGAGCGCCGCTCGGTTGAGGTGACGAGCACTACAGGATGCTCTTCGACTTGATTAGGCTAGGGCCTTCTGGGTAATTTCGCGCCAAGACGAATATTAACAAGAGTTTGCCTCGCACTTTTCCGTTCGGTGAAGATCGGCGCTCGGCGCGCGGGTGCGTCAGCTTAGCCAGGAGGAGTTGAGATCGTAGAAAGAAAGATGTGCGCAGTGTCAGACAAGTCGCTGTAGACGACGAGTTTGCAGAGAACAAGCAAATGAGACAAAATACATATACTACCCCACGGGGTAGCATAGCGCCCGCCGGTAAACCAGGCCCCTGTTGAGCCAGCAGGGAATCATGTGATAGAGCTATTCGGGAGCGGGCGTCGGTGGTGGGCACGCACGGACGCGGGTGCGGTAGTGGTACATGAATAGCTTTCGGTGAACCTTGGCGGGCTTTCGAGCGTGAGGACGATGCTCCAAAAAATAAAGAGATCCAAGCAGCGTGCATCGCAACGCAAGTCTGCTCGAAGTCGGCCACGTTGTTGATTTTTGTAGTCGGCGGAAAGGCGCTGAGCCTCTTGAAGAGAGCAAGAGTTTTTGATTTTGAAATCCCTCGCCGACGACGACTCAACGACGCTCGCCGCCTCTCTCTCCTCTTCAACGACATCATCTGCCCTTCCTCCGCCGCCGCGGTGTGCGCATTCGGCTAGTACAGGCCTCGCATGGGCTGTGGAGCGCGACAGGGGGTTATTTAGCGTGAGACACCTGCATCAGCGAGGCGCTGCACCCGACACTTCTACCTCCTCTCTTCACCACCACGTCTCCAACCCTGGCCTCAGGCCAGACCCCTCGACGTCCGTTCGGCTTCCTCGCAGCGCGCATAGGCAGACGCAAACACTCGTCCTCGCACATCTCCACCCGCGACGTCTCCGAGCCCAAACCCGCGCTCCCCCGCGCCGCCACCACTAACATCGCCGCCACCCCCACCACCGCAATCGCCCCTGCCCCTGCCCCTGCCGCCGCCACCATGACCGCAGAGCACCGCGAATCCCCGCCATCCAAGGCCAGCCTCAAGGCCTGGTGGCAACACTTCACCATCGCGCAGAAGTTCAAGCCCCGGGAGCCCGAAAAAGGTGCGTCCTGCCCCCCGTCCTCGCCCGCTTCTCGCCGTGGGCCAACGCGCGGAGCATGCGCTCTCGGACACTTCAGAGGTCGAGGAGCACGCCGTGTTCGGGAAGCCGCTCAAGGAGAGCCTCCGGTACGCCAGCGTGCAGATATCGACCGCGAACGCGAACGGAGAGCTCTATGTGTGGGGTTACATCCCCGTCGTCGTGGCGAAATGGTGCGTCCCACTGCTCCCGTGCCCGCGCGGAGCATCCGTTTTCCCCTGTTTTCTTACGTTCGCGCGCACTCATCGACTCCGTTGCGCGGCATGTCTGCTCAGTGGGCTGTACCTGAAGGAGAATGGTGCGTGTCGGTATTGTCAAGTCCTGCATGCCATGGTTGTTGGCGCTCATGGTCAAAGACAGCGACCGAGGTGGAGGGCACGTTTCGCGTGAACGGGTCGAACAAGCGGATGCGCGATCTACAGGCGATGTTTGAGGCCCGGCCACGGGTGCGTGTTTGACACTCGTGCGTCCGCGTTGAAGGGCGCTGCTCACAGCATGGATGTACACAGTACGGAAAGTCGTTGGACTGGAAGAAGGAGAACTATACGACGCACGACGTCGCGAGCGTGTTTCGGAGATATCTCACTCAGATGCCGGTACGTGTTTCTCTCGTGTCGCGTGTGTCCGCTTGTGCTGAAGCCCTGCACCTGCAGGAGCCTGTGATACCCTATGATCTGTATTTCCAGGTGCGTGCGAGCCTGACAGACACCCCCTATAGTTGCTAACGAGCGCGGACAGTTTCGAGACGCGATAGGTGGTTGCCCTGCGTTTCGGGCGCTCTTCATTCATACTGATATATCTGCGCAGCTAAGCAGCCATATATCCAAGACGAGGTGATCGCGACATACAAGCGTTTGATCTCGTCGATGCCGCGTGCGAACCAGTACCTGCTCCTCTACGTGCTCGACCTCCTATCCGTCTTTGCGCGCAAGTGCGACAAAAACCTCATGACGGCGAAGAGTACGCAAGCCCCTGTCTCCCCTCGCGCTTCCCCCTTCCTGACGCCCTCATCCCTGCAGACCTCGCGGTGATCTTCCGCCCGGGGATCATGTCGCACCCGTCGCACGAGCTCTCGCCGAAGGAGCACCAGCTGAGCCAGGAGGTGCTCGAGTTCCTGATCGCGCACCAGGACTGGTTCATGCTCGACATCCCGCCGCCGCCCGCGAAGGCCAAGACGAGCGCGGCGGGCGAGGAGATGGACGACATGGCGCTGGTGTCGAGCTCGGACGACGACAGGTCGACCGTCGGCGGGTGGAAGCTCGTCGGCGGGCGCAGCGAGGCGGAGAAGCGGAAGGTTGCGCGGCGCAGGACGACGACGGAGCGCGAGCGCGAGCGGCTGCGGATCGGTGAAGACTCCCTTCTTACTCGCTGACCCGAGACCGCACCAGTCGCTGACTCGACTCCCTTCCCCGTTCCCTCTCCTCATTCTCGCACTTTCCTCTCCTCATTCTCGTCTTCACCCTCGCGCCCTCCATCTCTTCGTTCTATCGCGTTTTGTAGGTCTAGGTCCGGATCGTGAGCGAGGGGGGAAGAGCTCCGTGGATCTATCCCCTGTCTCCGAGTCGCCGGGGCGGATCGACGGCGCGCACGCCATCTCGCGCAGCCGGACGCTGCCCTCGACGCGCTCTGGGCGGAGCAGCGCCAGTCGCGGGGGGCACTCCGCTGCTGCTGCTGCTGCTGGCCCCGGCGCAGAGGACGAGCGGCAAGCGAGGGTGCTGAAGAAGGCCCGCCGCGCGTCTGCGCAGCAGCAGCAGCAGCATTCTCCACACAAGCGGCCGCCGCAGGGCGGCGTGCCTGCTGCGACGTCGTAGGGGTGGGCCCCCGCCGATCGTCGCGCCCTCGTGGCAATCTCTGCTTTCGTCCGCGTCGTGACCTTTTTGACTGGTTTCCTTTCGCTCTTCAGTGTCTGCCTGCCTGTCTGTCTGTTTATCTATGTGTTCGGTAGCCTTTCCCCCGTCTATACCCCGCCCTCCTGTTGTGTCCCTACATCTATTACGCCCGCTCGTTGTCCCGTCTCCTAACGAACCTGAACGACTCGTATGTGTGCCCCTCTTGTTGTTTTACTGCGGCTCGCTGTTTTTTTTTCATCTTATCGTTCTTTGGACAGTACGTACTTACTACCGCCGGTGTGGCATGGTCGCAAGAGTGTAAATTTAGTGCAGCATCACGAAATATAATTACTCTGCTCGAGGGGGGTTTCAGTTTTCATTTACGTGGGTCACCGTGCTGGCATGTCGTCATTCTTTCGGTCGATATCATGAGGGCGAGGTGCGACTCGCCGTCGTCTTTGGGATAGTAGTACGTAGCTCTATTTCTGCCGTCGTGATATGGACGCCAGGCCGTACTAGATCCCCTGGTGCAGCAAAGCTGCCTTTTATGGCAAGGAGAAGGCTAATTTGGGTGCCTGTGGCTGGCTGGTTCTGGGGCTGTGCCCCTGAGAGAGGGAGAGGCTGCGCACTGCCAGTGAGCACCACGACCCGACGTCCGACTCCCAGCGGCCGTGGCCGCGTGAGATTGCTCTTCTTGTATTCCCAGACGACTGCGCCCTTCCACCCGCCTCACGACCCTCCACGACGACACAGAGATGACCTCCAGAGATCCGTTCGGTACACCCGAGCCTGCTGGTGCGGCGGGGGCGTCTGTGACGACATTTCCAGCGTACCGAGACCATGTGAATTCGAACCCCGATTTGCAAGATTATTTTGACGATTCTGGAATCCCGGTATGTAAGGCAAGGGCCCCATCGCGTCTGCCCGTCTGATCACCATCCTCTTCTCTCTCCATTCCTCCTCCTCCTGTCCACATCTCTCCTCTCTGTCATCCACCACACTCCTTCCCCAACTGCCGCCTCGCCACTCAAGCCCCCTCACCGTTTCTCTGGCATTTATTCCCAGCACTCCCTCTCCAGAGGTTCCACTCCCGTCCCCTCTGCCTCCACCCCCTCCACCCTTAACACCCCAGACGCCAACACCCGCGGCCTCTACTCCTCGCCTGCCGCAGCAGCATTCGCAGCAGCAGAGTCCACCCGCGACCTCCCCGCAACCGCACCCCTGCAGCCACGAGACATGTCCACCTACAACAACATCGAGGCTCCCAACCAGTGGATGGAGAAACCCCCGTCGCGCAGCAACCGCTCAAAGTGGATCGTGAGTTCTTCCCGTTATTAGTTGCGCTGAGCCCGCTTGACGTGCCTGCCGTGTCTTGTTACCCGCCGCGTCCGCTTGCTGCGCCCGCGTGATTCCTTAGGTTATCGCGTCCATCGTCGGCTTGCTCGCCCTGATCGGCGTCGGCGTCGGCGTCGGCGTGTCCCTGTCACAGAAGAACAAGAGCGGCAGCTCGCGTGCGAGTTCGAGTTCCAACTCCAGCTCCGTCACGCAGTCCGACCCCAACGACCCCAGCTCTTTCACGAAGGACTCCCGGCTCAAGCAGTCGTTCTATGGTCTCGCCTACACCCCCGCAGGCTCGCAGCTGCCCGACTGCGGCAACAACCTCAGTGCGTTTCCGTTCCCGCTTTTTTGCGCGCTATGCTGCTTTGAGTTGACGTCGGTCCCCATCAGGCGATATTATTACCGACGTGCAGGTAGGCTTCCGTTCTATTTCCGTATTGACGCCGCACCCGTTGACGCGGTCTATTTTTATCCTAGCTCATGTCCCAGCTGACAACGGTGAGTCCTGCCCTCTCTGCGAAACGCTCGAGGCTGATGGCCGTCGATCAGCGCATCCGTCTGTATGGAGCGGACTGCAATCAATCCGCCCTTGTCGTGAGTCTTGCGCCATCATAATTGTGATCTGAGGCCACGACCAACCTCCTGCGTCTCGTGCAGCTCGACGCGATCCAGCGGACAAAAGTCAACCTGACCGTCTGGCTCGGAAATTATCCGGTGCCCACGAACGAGTCCGTCTACACCCGGCAGCGTGACTTGATCCTCGATGCCCTTCAGACGTATGGCACGGACCACGTCGGGGGCGTCACCGTTGGAAACGAGTTTATGTTGAAGTGCGTGTCATGCCCTGCCCCTCGGTCTAACGGAAACTACAACCTCGCGTTTGTAGCTATCTGAGTGCCAATGGCGGTGGCGACGATCCCAACAGTTCCATCGGTAACACAGGTGCGTTCGTGTGAGACGGGGATTGTGCGTTTGGAGGTCTAACATTAGCGTTGTGTCAAGGCGCTGCTATCCTGATTAGCAACATCCAGGACACCATCTCAAAGATTGATGCGCTCAGCCTTGACAAACACATCCCCGTCGGGACCGCAGATGCTGGCAGTTACTTCAACACAGAAGTCCTGGAGGCTGTTGAGTACGGCGTGAGTGTCGCTCCAGGATGGATCGTTGGCGTTCCTGAATTTCGTTGCAGATGTCGAATGTCCATCCGTGGTTCGCGAACGTCTCGGTCGAGACGGCGGCGGGATGGACCGCCGAATTCTTCGATACCTGGAACCTCGAGCCCGCCGCGAAGCTCTCCAACACGCCGAAGATGTACATCGCGGAGACCGGATGGCCCACGGTGCGTTGGCGTGACGCGCCCCGTTGCTGATCGCGCAGGGCTCCCGTGTGCTGATGCGCGTCGTGGCACGCAGAAATCTTCCGATGTTTCTAATGAGAGCAACGGGCCGTCGACCGCGTCGGAGGCGAACCTGCAGACGTTCTTGGACACGTTCGTGTGCCAGGCGAACACGAACGGCACGGGCTATTTCTTCTTCGAGGTTCGTCCCGTCGTCCCGTCGATAGGGTGAGGGCTGACCGTAACCCGATGCATGTTCGTGTGTCTATCTCGGGGTGCAGTTCTTTGACGAGCAATGGAAGGTTCGTCGATTTACTGAAGTGGGACCGAGCTCGTTTCTGATCGGGTTTTGCTTTGTCTAGGACGCCGAATTTGGCGGTGTAGAGGGATGGTGGGGCTTGTTCAATGCAAAGTACGCGACTTCCCATTCTCTGGCCCGTTTTCGATCTTCTGATGCTTGGGCCTGCTCGCAGCAAAACGCTCAAGAACATAGAGATACCTTCTTGTTGATATCCCCACGTTCATCATACCCACACCAGCACATGAGTACGATCCTGCTATCCCCACGAATTTCCGGTGATATTTCGGTTCAAGCTAGCCCTTCCCCCTTTCCCCTCCCACTTTCTCTCCCCCTTATGACTACGACACGGACAGTACGTTACGCTGCGGTGTCGTTTGTTGTGTTTATCCCCACCCTCGGACATGGACTCGCGTTTCGTCTGTTTGCGAGCACAGTAAGTACAGGATCGCGGTACCGTACCGTACCTACGAGCGTTGAGCGTTGACCACCTACACCACGGACTTGCACCATTTTTTTTCGACTTTTTCCTCGTTCGTTCGTTCGTTCTTTGCGAGTGCGGTGCACCGATTTGATGTCCTGGATGTCTTGGATGCCTGTGCGGTGGTGTTTACGTTGGCAATGTACTCGTTGAATTGCAGGTGCTCGGCGGTTTTCGGCGGTGCTCGGCGCTATCTCACGATTTTTGGCGTGGTCTTGGGTGGTCTTGTCGATTGCGTCGCGTCCGGTTTGTGATTTTGACGTGACACGGCCATTTAACATGACTCTTTCTACTGTAATGCTGATGGACACGGACGGGCTGTGGAGCTTGATTCGGAAGGTACGTTCCCCCGTTTTAAAAGATTTTGCGTTGGTTGGCTGATTGCGCACAGGTTGTAGGAATTGTTGTGGGCACGTAGAATCGAGGTTCGCGACAACGTATTTCTTTCGCTGGTTCGAAGGACGACGGTGGCGTCGAATTCGTGTGAGTATCGCCCTCGCACATTCCTGGGGGCGTGAAGTCAGATCAGCCAGGATCATCGATCGACCACCCATGTTCGATAGCGTCGATCCGTTCTCGTCTGTCCTGGCGGTCGTTGGCTTCTTTACATACGCCTTCAGAGTCGTCCCGATATCCTGACAGATTTATCGAGCTTGTCAGACGACGCGACGCTCGCGGCTATGTAGGAGACCCTGACGTCCTGTGGCTGTTCGCCGCCGGGACTCGGGACCTCGACGAGGAGATCGTGGCTCTTTCGCTCGGAGCGATGCATCTGAGAGCTAGTCTTCCCGCTCGAAGGTGGCCCTTGACTAGGGTCTCTCCCTCGACGCTGGTGCGAAGACACTGATGCAGGCGTCGCAGGACATTCCGGCGAGGGGAAGGATGGGATCGGGATGAGGGAGGTCGGCTCGGGGCGATGCGTCCTTGACTCCGCGCGCCGTGGAGAGGAATCTGCAAGAGGGGGAGTTGGTTCTTTGAGTTGATTGTTCAGAAAGCTGTGTGTGTAAGTGCATCGCGCGACTCGGGTTTGGGTGCGGCCGGCATCGGTCTCATGAGTGGATTCTAGATGCGACTGTCGATTGCTATGAATGTCGCATGTTGTATATCCGCAACCTTGTTCTCGAATGCTGACGGACGCTCTTCGCTGATCCTCACTGGTTCTGATATTAACGGGGCTTCGAGCTCGGATCTACACCGTGGGTGCTGCGGAATCTAGCATAATTTAGCATGATCTAGCACGATCTAGCACGATATCCCGCGATTTTGCTAGACCTTGCTAGATCTAGCAAGATGTCGCGAAATGGGCACGTTAATTTCTAGTACTTCCAGAATCATGCGACATCGGCCGGGGCCTTGCTGGATAATGCCAGAGGATAGCCAAAGATCCTGCGACATCTCCAAGTTTAGCTACTGTATCTGGTGCATTTGTAGTCTCATGAGCGCTGACCTTACACATAAACAGTTGTTCTGTTTCCCAAGGCAAATTTTTGAAAAACAGCCCCCGTACCTTGAAAGAAAGACCCGCTGGTTCGATTGATGGAGAAGTCTGGAGAACGGAAGAGATCTGGCAAGATTATGCTAGATCTTGGAGTTCGAAGAGAAGACACTTGGCCCTTGGGAGCAGCACCGCTAAGTCACTGCTACACACTCAAGCGCTCGATGCTGCTATAGAGAGTGCTAGATGCTGCTAGATGCTGCTATAGAGAGTGTTAGATACTGCTAGATATTGCTAGATGCTGCTAGATGCTACTAGATGTTGCTAGATGTTGCTAGATGCTGCTCGTCATTGCCGAACGTCGCTAGACATTATGTTGCCCATCGTTGCCAGATATCGCCAGATGCTGCTCATTGTTGCGAGATGTTGAGAAATGTTGAGAAATGTTGGGAGATGTTGCTAGATGCTGTCCGTTGTTCAATTTACTCGACGTCGCTAGACCTTGTGCTCGTTGTTGCCAAATGTTGCCAGATGTTGCTAGATAGCGCTAGATAGCGCTAGAAGCTGCTGTTGTAGACTGCTAGGCGTTGCTCGATGTTGCCAGATCCTGCTTGTTGGTGCTCGATGCTGCGAGATGTTGCAAGATCGGCAAGCTTGGCTTGCCACACAAATGTGGCATCTACATTGTTCACCAGTTTCCGTTCAAGACAAGACCCGAAGCATATCGTCACTCTGGCAATAAAGATAGAGCGCTGTTGTGAAGAAGCGCCGATCTCAGACAATGTGAGTGAAATTGTCGCTAGTTGTCGCTGCTCGCACCAGATCCTACCAGATCCTGCCAGATCTTGCTAGATCTTGCTAGATCTTATCAGATTTTCCTCGATCTTGCCATTGCCACAAGATCTGCAAGGAATTGGCACCATGTTCTTTCACGTCGAGGCCCATTGCATTACAGTGCAATCTCTGGACTTGATAAGTTTCTTGACCTACCAGTTTTACCCCATCTACGCTACACGACTAGTATAAGTTCAGCACAAACAAAGCAAAGCTTCATTCACTTTTGTCAAGGAGAAGGCGACAGACACACCTATAGTCTTACTGAAGGCCCAGCTCTTCATCTGACCATTCACAATCCGACACCTCTCGCGAATTGAAGACGATAACAAGTTAACGTAATGCGGGTAATAGTAGGTAGGAACACGATGTTCTTTATCGTCTGAGGTTATGTGTGGTTCATGCAGAGTTCTACATCAAGACTGTAGGCAAAATAGGGTGCACTGCGATAGCAGCCTACACGAGGATGCCACTCGTCCTGGGCGCCGTGTGATGACAGCTGTGGCCTTGAAGTAAGAAATATCGTGCATTGGACATACGTTGATGCTTGATTGTAAACATTCCGCTATCCATACAGTGGCCGTCGTCGAGACATGGCCGCAACGCCCTCCACAATATCCGATACACATGCAACAAACCATGTCGAGGAGGACGACCTCACTGACCGCCACCGTCTTCCAATGCCAAGGCCCTGATCCGCTCCTCTTCTGCAGCCAAGTCAGCGTCTTCCTGCTCGCGCCTGTACTTTGCAAGGTCCCACTCGTCCTCGTCTCCCTCGTCCTCGTCTTCGAACCATTCGGGGTTGAATTGGAACTGCGTGCATATCAGTCACTGTCGATTCGCACCCAGAGATGGGAAAGCGAGCGTGAAAACGCAAAACGCACCAAATCTCGTCCGCTCATACCCGAATTCTTGCCAGCGGCGTGCTGCTGGTCCTTCGCCTTGCGCATAGCCTCCACTTCGGCTTCCTTTTTGTTCATCCGTGTTTGCTTCCACTTGGCAAACGTCTCACGCGTCACTGGTGTCAGGTTCGTACCTAGTTTGTGTCGCTGGAGATGCAATCCAGACAGACAAAACACCACGAAAAAAGAGGGGGGGTTAAGGCATAGCTTGGAAAGATCAGACAAGGTTTCAAATAAAGCGCACCTCGACCTCCAAAAACTCTTCTAGTGTGATCGTGTTTGCTTTCTCAGCTGCTTCCGCAGCTTTACGCTGTGATTTCAGTACGAACCCTGCAGGAAGCGCGTGTCGGTATTGGCAGAGATCGCCATTTGGACATTGCCAGAACCAGCCGAACCTGTGTCAAAGGTGTGAATGAATGGGTCGGGCCACTTCGTGCGGAAGAATGTACTTTTGTGTCTCGATTGCCTCGATAAAATGTTTGCAGACAATCTGACACAGAGCGAGTGATACGATGAGGTGAGAGAGATGCGAGGGACTGAAGGGAACGCACGTCGGTTGTTGTCCGTGGGTTGCCGTGTTTCGAGAGCACGACCTCTCTAAGCTTCGCCTCGTCCCAGGTATCCATCGTGTCTTTACGCGAGATGGTTTCAAACTCCCATGCAGAAGCAAGCGAACACACTCACCAGCCAACTTCTCCTCCCGAGTATCCGCGTATAAATTGCGCTTCTCAACCTTCCTTTCGACATCTAGATTATGACTGAACTTGCACTTGACTCCTTTGTCGCAGTGACCCGCTTTGAAGAACGCGCATAGCAACGTCTTGGGGTCCACTCCAAACGGCACCTTCTGAGCCTGCACTGGACGTAAGAGCGCAGCGTCATCCCTCTTGCGCTGCTCCTCTTCGGCTTTGGCTTTCGCGCGCAGCTCCTTCTCGCGCTCCTTTGCAAGCACATCAGGTGATTTACCGGCCATCGAGGCTTGCGCCTGAATCCGCGCGACCTCCTTTTGGACCTTCGCAGACTTGTTTTTCTGTACGCGTGCGGGGAGGGTGAGTACGCATGCATTCAGAAAGAGCAATAAAAATGAGAAAAGGGGGTGCGCTAACATTCTTCATGCCGAAGGTCTGCAAGTCGAGGTGCGCGCATCAGTACGGACGATCTCCTCAGGTGAAGCGGAGGAGCTGGACCACCTTGTCGACCTTGACCTTGGACGACGAGCTCGGCTGGGCCTGTTTCTTTGGCGGCATTTTAAGCTTTGGCCCCGAACGGATGATGCTGATGGGATGAGGAGTATGTCGAGCAGGTCGTGATAGACGGCGATGACGGTTGAATCAGCCTCGGAAACTGCTCGAAGGCAAGGAAATTGTTTCTCATCACGTGATCATCATTGTCGCGCTGGCCAGCCGTCTTGCGGCATCGTTGACGACGATCTCCTCCAGACATACTTCCAGTCATCACATTGAGGAAGATTCGGAACGACTCAATTTCGTCTTTTTTATTTCCGGCGAAGCGAGTAATCACCTCTTGTCCGTCTAGGATCGTGGTAAGTCGAGAGCAACCCTCGATCAGTTGATCAATGCTTGCTCCGGTCAAAATGTTGTTCCAGGTGGTTCCCAGCTCACAACTTGCCCGCGTGTCTGTACAGAAGTAACAATTCATTATGAGGCTTCATTCATCCACACATCATGATTGATTGAAATTGAGATGGCTTTCATTATGATCTCTCCCATCAAGCATCAAGGCGAGATCACTCATCGACTGCCCAAGATTCCTTCCACAACGCCTGCCTTTGCTCCGCATGTAGTCAAACCTTGGCTTATAGATGACCCTTACAACCGGAATGTGTGAGTGATTGTTGCCTGTACTTTGTACAACCCTTAGTTTTTGCATTGGTTTCCCATCTGGCTTGGATGCAAGACATCATGGAATCCGCACAATACGAGAGCACCAACAATAAGGTGATCATAACATCCGTCAAGTCTTCACACCACTCATCGTAAAGTGATCAGAGCGTAGTCGTTTCCGTTATGATCCGCCTTTGCGAGAAGAGCTGGCGCTCCGCGAGAATACCACCATACGGCGGGTCCGCAATGATTAGTTTGTCTATGTCGGGAGTTCGACGGTCAGCCAACATCAGCCGTAAACGATCGGTGCCAAGGCAATCCAATTGTTTCGAATAAGTACGTGAGAGAGGCGCAGGTCATCTCGCTACCAGGTGAGTCGTGACTTCATCATTATTTCTTCTTGCCAAACGAGACTGCATCTCTGTAAGTCCGCGATAGACACCTGTTAGCTTATGAGCATAAACTGTTTGAATGATCGTGCATCGAGATGTTCACCTACTTGTTGTATCCAGATGGACTTTGTCACACGCAAGCCGTTGATATATGGGGCAGGAACAATCGGACGCATGTTTTGTACAAAGGACATTTGATCACGACGACACACTCCCCATCATCTCCACTTGTCCGAACACCGTTTCATGTCTTCTATTGTTCCGCTTTCCTAACCCTTGTGGTCCTCACGTCTCCTACGAGACGGCAGCCGGCGCTCATCAGTCGTGATTCTGCATCAAAACAAAAGGTCAGCTGCCTGTCTGATCTGGGTTTGCAGTCTCCATCCGGTACTGTATCCCGCATCAACACACGCTAGGACGACGTCTTGGCGGCTCATGTTCGAACTGGTCACCGTTAAGTGGTGAAGATGTGCCGTTCTGGCGAATTGATATCTGCATCCACTCACGACATGATCCAGGGTACCACCGTCTTCGTCGCCCACCCTCGTGCCTGCCATTCACACGGAGACCGCCAGCATCTTGTCGAAGCCATATTCCACTGCACCACAGGGTTTGAGATGCATGCTCCGACCCATTATGATGGGGTTATGTCTAGAACCTGCAACGATTACGCACTAGCCGACAATCGATTTGCTCTTCTCGTGATCTGCATCTTGTCGCTCAATATCGCCCCAATCGATTGTGGTCAAGGTGCACGCCTCCAACCTTACAGTCTGCTGAAACCCCCGGGGCCATTACTTTCGTTGCGCCGGCGCCCGGACTCCAACGATCATGGAGTCGGATCAGGCAAGTTACGGCCTTGTGTTCAAGCTCTCTGCGCACGTAGTCCACATTTCCATTTGTCGTTCTGCAGCCTTGCACGTCGACAGACATCAACGCCTCTCCGCACTCGCATCAGTGGCAGATCTAGATGATATTAATCGGAGCTGATAGCCACGACCACACCTGCCTGATCCCTATTCTCTTTTGACAGTAAGCCTTGTCTTCAAAAGCTTGACTGTCACGCCCGGTACGCGAGTCAGCGTTTAGCTTCCCTCCCGCACCGCCTCCACAGAAGCAATTGTCGTGCACAGCCTGGCTCTTCACCACCGTCGGCACTCGTGATCGGCCCATTTTGGCGCAGGTTTTCTGTGGACGATCAGATCCACGCCGCGACTCCCGAGATCTCTCGTTAAGAAGCAGTTTAGGGCGATCGTCATGGCGGTGCGATCTTGATCCTTCACGGAGTGTGGCTGCTTGTACATAGTCTAGGATGCCTCTGGGCCATGTCTCTGTATATAAGGCCGCAGTGATTGTGTGACGGTGGTGGAGGGTTCTGTAACATGTTTGATGTCATGACCTGTTTCCTCCCAGACCTCGAGGTTTCTGAGCGTGGAAGAATGAACACATTTGTGCTTATGGTCGTCCCCTGTGGGATCGCGCTCGGCAAGGGACGTGTCTGTTCTGGCGAGTCCTGCATGGTCATCATTCCTTCGTCACCTCCAGCACTACTCACCCAGTGCCCATGACGGACGTGCACACGATTCACTGATGTCTGGGCGTCTATCTCGGCTGGTGAAGGGAACCGTGTGCGTATTGCGTGCCGCGCTGGACGCCTCGGACCCAGGCTTCTCCGCGGACATGGCCGCGGCAGCTCGCGAGGGCATCATCCCCTGCCTGCCAGTCGGCCACCAGCTCCGAGCGGTCACACGCTACGCGCGAGTGTTCGTTCCGTCGAAGCGCGCTGTGGGCATGATTGATTCCACGACGATCCAGCCATACTTGGTATGCACACGGAGGTGCAAAGGCGCATGCGCCGACGATCCTTTCTGCTGCGCAGGCCCTGGCCCGCGCTGTCGAATGGTCATAACACGGTTCCCGTTACAACACGGTTTCCGACGCGCGCGCCGGGGTGCTCGGAGCCACTCGACCCGTCTTCTTCGCGGGCTCCGTTTCGGCATGTCGACGGACCACGAGTCAGGGATCGGAAGCCGCCCGGCGATACGACGGAGACAGGCACCGGCGCGCACGCGGGTGCCCCATTCTCCCGACTGTGGACGGTCTGTGGACCCGCGCGCAGGGTCCTCCCGCCCCGTGCCTGCGCGGGATCACCGAAACGCGAGTCCTGGGGCGATGCCCCCCGCGGGCCAGAGCACCACAAGTCCACGTCTGGCGCCGGAATGTTTTTTCTTTCTCCTTTGCGCCGTGTTCGATGGGTCCGCGTGTGCGTCGATCGTGTGAGGAGACGTGGTCGATGGGCATCAGACGCGGGCGGGCGGGCGGGCGGGCTTCGAGGTCTGCGCGGGCTCCGCGCGGCTGGCCTGGGTGGATCACCACGCGCGGGCGCGGGCTCCTCGTGCTCGCAGTTGATCCGGCGCGGGGCGCTGCAGGGTGGGGGGCTGTGGGCTGTGGGCCGCTGTGGGGAAGAGAAGAGGAAAGAGGAGGGGGGGCCAATCCGCACGTCCGATCGCACTGCATCATCGGTTGCGAACCACAGGCCGTGGGTGCTGCAGGCGCTCTCCGCGCGCTTCTCCCGGGAGGCGGTGAGAATGCGGTGAGCGGAAGGACTCGGCGAGGAGGGGAGGGACGCAGTAAGTCCCTCGTCGGTGGACGGACTGGGCTCGAGGGTCGAGTGCCGATGAAGATCCCCGCTCGCCCGCATTGCAAGCCAGGGCGGACGGCATCGACACCACGAGACGCTGCGGCCCAAGAAGCAGGGATCCATCATGTGATCGATCGGACCGCTCGACGCAGAGGCTGCCAATAGCTTGTGCGACATCCGACGGCCCAACAACGCTTATGACGGCGATGATGCAGAGTGCGTAGCCCCCTGGCTAGACTGCGAACGGCAGGGTACCGCATCCACACTGAAGTCACCGTCCGCGGGGCTGCGGAACGCGTCAGATATAGCTCGCTTGGCCACCGCGCACCGCACGACTGTGTGATCCGTTGATGCGTGACGAGCGTCGTCTTTACAGCGGTACGGCTGTGCGGGCGTAAGGGGGCGCAGGCTTCAATGCATGTACGGCGCGAGGTCTAGGTAGATACCTCGCAGGAAGCAGGTCATATCCGATCGAGCGCAGACGCAGATGAAAAGGGCCTCGACGCGGTGCCGCGAACCGCGTCCCGAGCGGGTGGTGTGTCTGACGTCGCCCAAAGCAATGGCCGACATGCAAACCAAACCCACATCTTCTCGTCCGCGTCAATGCGTCCGGGGATCGTCGAGCGGCCGCGCCGAGAGCACCAAGCAGCCTTCTCCGGCCTTCGGACCTAGAGCTCCACGAGTTCCAACATCGCAGCCGCAGCCGCCGGCGACGAAGAAAAGAAGCCCGGATCCGCACAGGAACTTGGGTTCGATGCATGCGTATATATAGCGGCGAGCGCCGTCCTCCGGCGCCCGGTGCCCCATGCCCTGCGCCTAGTGCGGGCGGGACGAATGCGCGCGCGAACGAAGGCCTGCGGTGGAGGGAGTGTGTATGTGGGTGTGTGGGCGTATGAGCGTGTAGGCATGTAGGCTTGTAGGCCGTAGGCGTACAAGCGAACAGAAGCGACCCCGCATCGAATCCGCAAGGGGTCGACGCGCGCCCGCCGAAGCGCCGCGCGAATCGATCGAAGCCCCTCCCGAGTAGTCGAGACCCTGACGACGCGCCATCCATGCATGCGCGACATCCCCGCAAAGGCGCATCGCGCCGGCGGACAAGAGCCCCGGCGGAGCAGCCGCCCTCGGAGGGCCTGCGTCTCGGAGGTGCGGGGGACGCGACGTACAGGGGCCAGTGCGCGCGCTCCGAACGGGCGCTGCGGTGGTGGCCTGCTTGCGTGCGAGGCGTCAGCTTCGGCGAGTGGGGTGGGCCGAGCCGTCGTCGGCGACTGCATGTTGCGCGCGCGCCGCGCGGACGCTGTGGTGCTGGATTAGGGAGCGACGCGCGCGCGTGCCCGACTTGCCCGAGTCTTGACTCTAGGGCGGGCGAGGGTGAAGCCGGGCTGGACGGTGGACGCGCTTTTGTCGCTGCCATACCATACCATACCATACCATACCGCAATATACCAATAATATACCGCGCCGTCATGGCATGCCAAAGCCTCCGCGTCCCTGCTCTCCACCCGTCTCCTGGCTCTGGCGGGTCGGAGACGGGCCTGGCTGGCCGCTTGCAGATAGCGGCAGATTCGCGAGTCGCGCGCAGGTCGAGCAAGAGTCGCCCGTCTGTCCGTGCCTGCGCGTGTGCAGGCTGTATCACCGAGCCAGCCAGCCAGCAAGCAGGAGACGTACAAGGCCCCGACGAGCGCAAGGCGCATGGGGCCTGATGGAGAGCCGATTGGCAAAGGCTCGCAAAGGCTCGCGAAGACAACAAAGACACGCAAAGACACGCAAAGCCAGCAAAGTCTCGCAAAAGCCTCGCAAAAGCGCACATCAGCTCCATCTTCGCGCATGAGCACGATCGGTGCACCGCCGCGAGATCTAGGCGTCCCCGCGTCACGCAGCGCCAACAGCACCCCGACACGCCCGCCGCAAACCCGATACTGATACTCGAGATCGAGATCGAGACCAAGACCAAGACCGAGGCTCGAGGCTCGAGGATCTGCAGCCAGTGCACGCAGGTGCAGCACCGCTCTGCTCTGCGCTGCTCTGCGTTGCGGAAGTATGGATGGATGGATGGATGGACGGACGCAAGGAGTCGCGTGCCGACTCTCGAGCCGTCGATCGTGATCGTGCCTCCGTGCGCGATCCGGTGAAGAAGACCAGAGGCGGTGCGCGAAGCCTGCAGATGTTGGTGTACTGTATGGATGGATGTATTAGCTTACATAGTGCTTGGGCGGACGTGCGAGGCTTGGCTCGAGGTCGATCTGCGAGCGGCCCCCGCATTGCTGTGCGCGCGGTATGGGCGAGGGCGAGGGCGAGGGCGAGGAGTATACCGTTGAATGCGATGAGAGTGTTCGCGCGGCGTGCGGTGGCGTTTAGGCTCCCGTGTGTGGTCGTTTGGGTCTAGGTGTGGGTGTGGGTGTGGGTGTGGGTTTGAGTTTGGGTGTTGGGCGGTGCGGAGCGGGGCGGTGCAGTGCGAGGCGGTGCATCGACTTGCGAGGGGTCGAGAGCTAGAGTCGCGTGCGTCGCCGCGGAGTCGGGCCGCGGTAGGAGTCACCTAGTCGAGTAGGGTCGAAGAGAGTGTGGAAGATGTGAGCGGGGGCGGGGGCGGGCTGTGGTTCGTCTCGATCGTGATCGCGTGCGCCGTGCGCGGGGGTCGGTTCGTGTGGGCTTCGCGAGGCTTCGCGAGGCTTCGCAGGGGCGGGGCGTCGGGTGCCGCTGCGCTGGCGGTGGGGTGTGCGGTGGGGCTCGGACGCGGTGTGTGCGGCGGTGATGGTCGCGGGGCGACGGGAACACGGGCGGTCGAGTCTCGGGTGCGGCGTGCGTTGGGGGGGGGAGGCACTCTAGGTCGCACAGGGGCTGGGTCATTGAATTACAATGCAGGGGCGGTCACGGCAACCGCGCGTATGTACATGCAGCCGTAGTTGGCAGGTCTGGGACGGAGCGGGAGCAAAAGGGGGGGGACAATGGGCGGAGGAGGGAGCTGAGATGGAAAGAAGCGAAACGAGATGCAAGGGGGATCGCGACGGAGCCTGATGATCGGCGCCTGGGGTGGCTGGTAGGTGGCGGAGAGGTGTAGTGTCGTGCACGTGTGGGCTGTGCGGAGCGGTGCAGGCACGGTGGAGGTTTGCAGTCACGGGAGGGACAGGGTCGGAGCTTGAAGGGGGAGGTGTGGCTGGCGTCGGGCACTGCCTTGATAAATGTGTGATCACAGCCCTGCACACACCGTCTCATCCGCCGCCGTGCTCTCCACAACCGACTCTCTTAAGCCTCGCCGTCCATCGCCCATGGACCCATTCCACACAGACCCGCCCTACTCCGACTTTGATCGTCGCTCCCTCCCCGTCGACTCATTCGACCCCTACGCCCCCTCCAGCCCCCGCTTCCCCCCCACCCCCTCCTACGCAGGCTCATACCAGAACTCCCCCTACTCCGGCGTCTCAGAGCTCGACTTTGGCGACGGCAAGGACGACGCCCTCGGCTTCTTCAACGACGACGACGCCCTCGTCGTAGACCCCCGCGACGACTACGACCCCGCCGCCTACGACGACCCCGACTCCTCCGGCCTCCTCATCTTCCACGACGACTTCATGTCCGCCGCAGACCACCCCGCAGACCACGTCTCCCTCTCCGTGTCACACGACCACACCCTCTACGACCACGGCTCCCCCGCCTCCAGCAACGGCGCCGCTGACAGCGGCAACGAGGACTACCGCAGCCCCGCCTCCTCCGTCTCCTCCCACCGCCCCGTCACGCACTCCCTCTCCTCCCCGAGCCTCAACTTCGAGGGCCTCCACGTCGACTCCCCCTACCTCCCCTCACGCCAGATCCCCAGCGAGCGTGCCGGCACCCCCAGCAAGCCTCCATCTCCCCCTCAGATCCTCATCCCCGACTCCGGCCCACGCTCAGGGCGCTCCTCCGCCGGCTTTCCCCAGGACCCGCCCACCATCAACGCCCCCGACGGCGACGGCGTCGGCCCTCGCCTCCACATCGTCCCCGCGACCCCCGTCAGCGGCGTCAACGACCCCTCGCAGTACCCCTCCGCGCTAGGTGAGTGCCCCGTGGAAAAACAAAAAACAAAAAAAAACTCTCCCCGCTGATCACCCTGCCTTCCTGCCTGCCCGTCCCCCACGACGACAGCGCCCCAGCCCTCGACGGCCGCCTGGCATCATCAGCCGCCAAGCGACACGTCGGCATCTGCCGGCCCATCACGTCCGTCCCGGTACGACGGCGGCCACGGCGCGTACCACTTTCCGCCGACGGGCGGCCCCTCGTCGGGCGCGGGCGCGGGCGCTGGCATGGGCTCCGCGCTGGCCTCGGGCGGCGGTGGCGGCGGCGGCGACGACTTCCTCCTCCCGCCCTCCCCCTCGCGCGCGCGGAGCAAGTCCGACACGTCCCTCCGCCCGCTGCTCTGGGCCGAGGGCCCCCACTCGTATCAGGGCTCCGCCGCTGATCCGGCCGCGGCCGCCTTTCAGCGCGAGCGCGAGCGCGCGGCGACGCCCGTGACGGTCAGCATGAACCAGGTGCTGCCGCCCGTGAGCGACCTCGTCGACGACGCGCACCACTTCCCGCCGCACGCCGCCGCGCGCCACCACGCGCACTCGCACTCGGCGTCCGCGTCCGTGTCCGTCTTTGGCGCGCACGAGTACCAGCAGCCACAGCAGCAGCAGCAGCAGCAGCAGCAGCAGGGGCCGTTCGCGTCGTTCCAGGGCCAGGGGATGGGCGCGCCGGGCCTGCTGTCGCCTGATTTTGGCGCGGGCCTGCGCCGCGCGCGCTCGGACGGCGGGGGCCCGGCGCGGCAGACGCACAGGCAGGTGCGCTCGGAGGACCTGCGCCCGGGGATGATGGCGTCCATCGGCGGGTTCGCGTCCAACAACAACAGCAACAACAACAACAACGGCGGCCAGGCGTACCCGCCGAGCCCGCATCAAGACTACATCGCGTCGCTGGCCGCGCAGAACCGGCAGTACCTGTCGCCGATGGGCGTGGGCGTGGGCGTCGGCGGGATGGGGTTGGGGATGGGGATGGGGAGCATGATGGGGCTCGGGGTGGGCGCGGACGCGGTGCCGTCGATCACGCGCGGGCACCACCGGCGCGCGTCGAGCGGGTCGCGGGAGCGCGGGGTGGGCGCGCTGGACGGCGGCAGCGGAGGCGGAGGCGGTGGGGACGGGTGGGGCCACGGGCACGGGGGCGCGGGCGGGGGCGGGCTGCATGGCGCGCGGGTGTCGCCGTATCCGAGCCCGAGCGCGAGTCCGGCGCGCTTGGTGGAGCCGCTGCCGAGCGTCGGGATCGCGGGGTCGGGGCGGTACGCGCAGCATGGGCAGCATCAGCAGGACGGGGGCGCGGTGGCGGTGGGGGATGGGATGGGGATGGGGATGGGGATGGAGGGCGCGCGTGGGGGGACGCCGTTGGCGGTTGCGAAGCCGAACGTGACGACGTCTGCGACGGCGGACGCGAGCATGAAGCGGCGGATTAACGAGGCGAAGTTTCGGTGCGACGTGCCGGGGTGCGGGAGCACGTTCACGCGGCATTTTAACTCAAGGGTGCGTCTGCGCCCCTCGTCCTCTCGCGCGCTTGCGCTTCGTCTTTTTTTTCTGTGACATTGGGTCTGACGTCGGGGGCGCGCAGGGCACAAGCGGTCGCATAACGACGAGAAGCCGTTTCAGTGCAAGTGGCCCGGGTGCGGCAAGGGCTTCGCGCGGCAGCACGACTGTAAGCGGCACGAGCAGCTGCACTCGAACCACCGCCCGTTCCTGTGCGAGGGCTGCAAGAAGCCGTTTGCGCGGCTGGACGCGCTGAACCGGCACCGTGAGTGGTTTCGCGTCGTCGTTTTGTGAGCGAGGGCGCGCGCTGACTTGGCGTGGGGATTATTTTATTTTGGTGGTGTGTCGTGTTGGTGATGCGGTTGCGCAGTGAAATCGGAGGGCGGGGCGCCGTGCGCGAAGGTGCAGGAGACGATCGACGCGGAGCGCGCGCAGCAGATGCAGATGCAGCAGCAGCAGCAGGACGACGGGATGGGCGGGATGGGCGGGATGGGGATGGGGATGAGCATGGCGGGGATGGGCGGGATGGGGATGCCGAAGGTGGAGCCGGACGGCGCGTGGGGCCAGGGAGGGTTCGCGGCGCATCAGCATGGGCTGATCATGTAGGTCGCGCGCGGGCGGGCTCGGGCGGGTGGGCGCTGTTGATGTGATGTGATGTGATGTGATGGTGATGCGTGGGCGCTGATGGTGTGGTGATGGTTGATGGTGCGGTGATGGCGTGGCGATGGGCATTGGAGGCAGGGGGTGATGGATCCGCGCGCGACGCGGGTTGGGCGGATGTTTCGGGCTGCTGGCTGCTGGCTGCTTGGGTGCGCGCGCGCGCTCGCGGTCTCGGTTTCTGGGTTTCGTCGCGGGTCGCGCCCGCGCTGTTGTTCGTTTCCTCTCCGTTCCGTCGTCCACGCCCGTCTTGTCCCGCCTCTCCGCCTCTCCGCCTCGCCCCGACTCTTCGCTCCTCACCGCGCCTTGCCTCGTCTCAACTCGTCGTCTTTTTTTTCTTCCGGTTTTGCCACTGTATTCATTCTGCGTCCGCCCCTCCGTCCCTCCACGATCCGCGACTCGCGATGTACGACTCACGACTCTGCCTCCCGACCCCCTTGCTCTCGTCCTCCTCTCCGTTCCCGTCCTCGTCCTCGTCCTTGATCTCACGCCGTCCGTCCTGAGGCTGCGTCACACGGTGCTGTGCCGCGGCACCGCGTGCGGCTATGCATGGCTGATGATGTCCACGATCTTCCCCTTGCCCCAACTCATCCTCACCCTCGAAATACCTCCCTCGGCACCCGACTCTCGATCGCGCGCTCTTGTAGACTGGTTATAAGTAGAAGCCGGCGATCGACACATCTGCCCTCCGCGCCCCTCCATCCTCACACTTTTCCGTCTGCGGCTCGTCTGCGGCGCCGCTTGCTTCTGTCTGCTCGCGTCTGTGTTTCCCCACGGTACCCTATAATACGCCTGGACATCGCGTCCGTCGCGGATTTTTGTCTCCTCCATCTCGTTCCGCTCTCTCCGTTCGCTCTCGCTCTCGGTCCCGCTCGCGATCTACGTTTTGTTTACTTTTTTCTCTCACTCTTACTCTTTCTCCCTGCTGTGTTTCCGTGTGTCCTGGTCGTCGTACCCGCCTCGCTATATATCTATTGCTTACGCCCGTGGCCCTGCTGCTCGTTTCTTTCTTCGTTGTGTTCGCGTCGTGGGCCCGGCGCCGCCTTTCTTGACCCGAGCGATCGATCGCTCGCTGGGCAGCGGTCGCCCGGGGTGGCCTGCGTCGCATCTCGTCGCTCCCGTTTTCCCTCCTTTTTTGTGTCACTCTTCGTTGTTATTCCCCCCCATTGACGTCGTGGTCGCTCGCGGCGCGGCGGACGTTTCGTGCGGCCGAAATTGGATCGTATGCTGTAGCGTAGTAGCCCCCCACCGTAGATATTTCCCGGACGTGGTATTTATTGTACAGCGCGCGGCTTGAATCTATATATGAGAAAGATGAAAGATGCGGCACGGGTGTGTGCAGTGTGTGTGCCACGGGATTTGAAGCGCGGAGGGGAGCGATGCCGAGTGTGCCGAGGAGAGAGAGCGGCGCCGGGGAGCGGCGAGGAGGCTTCAACTTTGTTGTCGTCGGCCACGTCGCGATGGCATATCAAACGCACTCCAGCTACGTCCCCGTCCCCGTCGTCCTTGGCCCCACGCAGCGCCCACGCCCGTCCTTCCCCATCCCCTCCAACGGCCCCCGTCCACCCGCAAACATCGCGCCCGCCGCCCCCAACGCCCGCCAACCCGCTGCCCATGCCGGCGCCCCCGCCCAAGCCCACGCCCAGACGCACAGCCAGACACAGCCACCCACACCGACACCGACATCGACATCGACATCGAATCAAACCCATGCCCATGCCTTGAACCACGCCCACGCCCCAGCCCCAGCCCCAGCCGCAGACGCAGGGCGCCCCCTTCCGCGCGCCCGCGCACAAGCACGCGCACCACCTGCACTCCATCCCCCCGCGCGAAAAATCCACTCGGACCCTCATCCTCGACCACCTCCTCTGGGTCCACGCTCGCACCCGCTTCGCCCAGGCCCGCGCGGAGCTCGCCATGACAGACCGCACCGGCGGGCCCGCCGCCCCGCACTACGCCCACCGCGAGCGCCCCGAGGGCTACGACGAGGACGCAGAGGCGCCCTCCGACGGCGAGGACGTCGCTGCCCTCCTCGCGCGCGCCGGCGGGCCCGGCCACCCCCACGACGAGGACGAGGAGGCCCGCATGGCCCGCCAGGACTTCGTCCTCGCCCGCAAGCTCCGCCTCAGGGCCGAGGGCATCGAGAAGGTCGTCGCGAGCATGCTCGAGCAGCCCCCGCAGGACCACCCCTTCCCAGACGACGAGCCCCTCCTGCCCCCCGCACCGACGTCCCCGCGCCAGCCCCTCGTCCCCCACGTCCCGACAAGCCCCGTCGTCTCCACCGCCTCGGCCGCCGCACTCGCCGCCGCCGTGGCCGCGACGTCCTACGCATCCGCGACCGCCCCGCTCCCGACCGCCCCCGCGCACGCGCACACGCTCCCGAACGGCGTGCGCCTCCGCCTCGCTCTCGCGACGGTGCTCAACGACCTCTTTGCGCGGCAGGCGCCCATCCCGCGGCACCTCCACGTCGCCGCGGCCTCTCGCAGCAGCACCTCGTCCGCGGCCAGCGGCGGCTCGCCCGTGATGCAGGCCCAGTTCCCAGCGGCCGCGCTCCCGCCCTCGCTCCTCCCGCTGTCGACCGTCTCGAGCGCGTCGGCGTCCTACGCCCCGGCATACTCCGTGCGTGTTGCCCCTATTCCTCCCGTCTGCACCCGTCCGCGTCTCACCCCCGCCGCCGTCGCGCACCACCACAGGGCTACGCCTCGCCGCCGCCGCCGCCGCCGCAGCAGCAGCAGCAGCGCGCGCACCGCTTCCAGATCCAATACACCACCTACGCGCCCCCGTCCCCGAGCCCGCGCACGCGCGACATGTTCCTCGCCGGCGCAGACCCGAGCACCGCCAACTCGCCGCCGTCGCTCCGCTGCCCGCGCCACCTGCACACCGGCTGCGACATCTGCGTCGAGGCGAAGGACAAGGCGCCCGCGCGCCCCCGCGGCGGGACCGTCGCCGCAGCCGCGAGCGCCGCGGGGAAGGCGGCGGCGGGCGGCGGCGGCGTGCCGCAGGGCGGGGGGCTCACGGGCTTCAAGGACGGGAGCGGGGTTGGGTCGGGGCTGGCGAGGCCCGGCCCGAGGGGGAGCGTGTTGAGGCGGCAGGTGAGCGGGATGGGCGCCGGCGCGGGCGGGGAGGGCGGCGCTGGTGCGGGGGGAGGAGGGTCAGGAGGTGGTGGAGGTGGTGGAGGAGGAGGAGAGGAGGGAAAGACGACGGGGGCGGGGAACACGCGGCTCTCGGAGCTCATCGCGCGCTTCGTGCGGCTGTCTGCGCTCGTGAGCCTCGAGCTCGGGCGCGAGGCCGGCGTCGGGGTCAGCAGCGGGTACGACGACGCGAACGACGACGCGCAGGGACAGGGACAGGGACAAGGGCGCGAGGCCGGCACCGCCGCCAAGGGCGCGTACGCGCGCGCGCTGCGGCCCGCGCGGGAGTGGTACATGCTGCTCGCGGGCCTGCTGACGCGCGCGGTGCTCGAGGGGTACCTCAGCGCGGGGTGGCGGCAGCTCGCGCCCGTGCAGGTGCTGATGGGCGTCGGGCTCGGGCTCGGGGACGCGAACGCGGGCTTGGGCGGAGACGGGGCGGGCGGCGCGGACGAGTTTGCGGCGTTCGACCCGGACGAGCTGCCGGATCTGGAGGAGGCGGTGCGCGTGCTGTTTCCGGCGCTGCGCGCGCACGCGGAGGCGGTCGCGGCGGGGGGCGGGGCGGGGACGTGTCCGCGGCGGGAGGGCGGGGAGGCGGAGTATGAGCGGGAGATGATGGCGCGCTTGGCGAGGGTGCGTGTCGTGGTTCCGATGCCGACGTCCGTCCGTCCGTTCGTCCGTTTACTGAAGCGCGTTCGGTCCCGCAGTTCTTCGACGTGCCGGCGGGCACGCCCGACCTCTCGACGCACATGGAGGACCTGGCGTGGCAGTACCCCGCGGAGCCCGTCGAGCGCGCCGCGCTCCGCTTCTGTGAGGCGATCGCGAAGTGGCGCGGCAGGCCCGAGCTCGAGACCGTGCGTCCCCCTCTCACCCCACGTCCCCGCCGCTGATTCGCTCGATCGCTCATCGGGACCTTGCACGCACGCAGTATAAGGAACGCCCGCCAGGCTACACGCCTGCGCCCCCTGGCCCGCACGGGCACACGCAGGCGGAGGCCGACGCCGCCGCCGCTTCGGGTGTGGGCGCGAGAGGTGGGCGGCCGCCTATTGAGCGGTACTTTGTGATGCCCCCGCAGGCGCAAGGGCGCGCGCACCCGCAGCAGCACCCGCAACAGCAGCAGCAGGGGCACGGCCAGGGCCAGGGCAGGAAGCGCGGGCGGTCGGTCGTGGAGCGCGGCGCGAGCCCGAGCGCGTGGAGGGCGGACAAGCGGGCGTACGTCGGCGCGGGGGGCGTGGCGTAGCTTTGCGCTGCCGTCTGCCGTCTGCCGTTCGTCGCCGCGCCGTGGTTCTCATTCGGATACCCCACCGGGTTTGTGTTTGAGTTTTGTGGGTGTGGGTGTGGGTGTGGGTGTGGGTCGCGCCGCTGGGGCCGATATCGCGCCGCTGTTGTTGGTTGTCGTGCCGGCTTTCTCTTCTGAGTATCCCGCCGTCCTTCTCGCGAGCCATTTTCGCTGGACTCGCTGTAGTCTCTGTTTCTGTCTCTGTTTCTGTGTCCGCCTCTCGTCTGTGGCCCCGTCCGCCCGCGTGTGTCTGCTTGTTCTCGAAGCGTGTATCTCTCTTCTTGCTCGGCGTGGCATTGTGTTGCTGTCATGTTAGCTGTTTAGTTATCTTTTGATGTATTTTTTCGGGAATGGTATCGTTGGAGGAATATCGTGTGGAACATTGGAACGACAGGAGGGCTTGCGATAGGGCTTTTTGGGGGTTGCGACGGGCTGCGCTCGATTGTTCATTGCATCTGCTCTATTCGCTTGTACTGTAATACTGTGAGAAACAGGATTCTTGTCTACAGATGAGCATCGGCGAGAGTTCGGGCTAGCGGCGGCCTTACGCAACGAACCCGTGACGTCGTTCTTCGGGGTGCGCCGCCACGCAAGTTCAACAGCTGGATGCTCGACTGCGCGTACCATGCTCGTAGGCGGCCATGCTCGTAGGCGGTCGAACTCACGGCGCCTCCGTGTCGAAGCCTTGCGAGTGCCAGTCCGTCTCGCTGTTGTCTTGTTGTGGGTCGTCCATACCTGCGGCCTGCCTGTAGCCTCGGGCCGCATTTCCTACAGCTCTATCCACCGCGCCATTTTGCCACTGCGCCTCCATGTCGAAGTCTTGCGGATGCCATTCTGTCTCGCTTTTGTCTTGCTGTGGTTCGGCCATACCTGCCTGTAGCCTTGGGTCCTACTGTTCTTTCTACCATATCTGCCCCAGCCTCCGCATATCAAAGACAGCGGAGCAAGCATGAACGTCCACGCAGTTCCTTCCCTCAATGGACCACTCCAGCCTGCAAAAAGAGACTCATGTCCAAATCAGGTTCGACACGAATTTCTGCTTGCACCTCCATATGCTGACAGATGCTGACACCTTCATCTGCAAAGCCGTACACCGTGGAGTCTCTGCGCTACGATGTCCCTCATAACTCAGTGTCCTTGATGTCTCTGCCCCTCGAAATCCTTGAAGCCATTTGCACATTCTGCGACGTCGATGGACTTCGTGCATTGATGTTTACCTCTTCATCCCTGTGCCCCATTGCCGGCTCTGTCTTCGTCCAGGACATCCCTTACTTACGCTCTTACGAAGTTCTACAAGCGTTCTGCCACTTTATTATCAAAAATAAACTTGGCGGATGCATCAAACACTTTCGACTAGGCTATCACCTCTCCGATCGCGAACCCTCTCTCCCTTCCGACTGCGAAAATACCCTTTGTGAGGTTCTTGATGCTTGCCTTGGACTCAAACGTCTCACTATTGACGTGAGAGTGCTGGTGCTCTTCCCGAAACTCAGAGAATGGCTTTCCCGATCTTCCCTTTCTTTTTGCCTCCATTTAATCTTCGTTGATCCCGCTGTCAAACTGGATGGTACCATCATCAATCCAATTAATCTAGAGCTATTCTTCAGTGATACCTATACCGACATCGCTGGTACCTGCGCAGACGTCTTACTAGGGTCCGCCAGAACCTTGGAGCGGCTCTCGATTCTTGCTTATCCATCGGCATACTCGGATCGGTCGTGGATTCGTCTGTCCCAGATGTCCTGGGTATCGCTCAAGTCTCTTACATGTACTTGGGATATATTATACCTTTTTACAGCACACCCGTGCCCCAGCCTTCGCAGGATCGTCATATCTCCGGGACTGTGTTTTGTCACTAGTTCATTCGATCTTTGGATCCTGGATCAATTGAGAGCTAAAGGGTCCCCACTGACGAGCCTGACGCTCCCTATCACCACCCCGCGGCGCAACAGTGTGCAGCTCGACACGAAACAGATTCTCTCTCGCCTCTTCCGCCACCGAATTACTCCAAGCTTCCTCTCCCTCTGTTTCCAGACCAATGCGAGCCCAATTGATCTTGTAGATGGAGCAACGGAGGGCGGGATCGTGGCAGATGATGAGCAAGTCGTACGTGTATAATGGCCTTGCGATGTCGATCCTCGATTTGATATTCTACAGGAGTCACTCAAGTCCGCGGTTTCACATGGGGATTGGAACGCCCCCAGCCTTCGCTGTCTATTGCTCTCCTTTTATATTGAGACAGCACTGGACATCGAGTCGCAGATGCTGAAACTTCAATGGAGTAAGCGGTTTCCAACCTGGAATACTTGGCTATTCGGCTATCGGCGAAGCAAACGTGGTGGAGGCATGATAAAGGTGGTGGATTTACTGTGATCTCCGAAAGCGAGGGAAAGTTAGCAGAAGATGGTTTTAACTAGGAGGCGTGCGGTAAGTATTATATTTGGTATGTCTTGTTCGTAGTTCTCTGACGGTTTCGTTCCAAGTGTTTGGGTCGCCAATTTGAGCTCCGCGACGACGATATAGGTTGTAGCAGTTTCTTGACCGGACCACCTTCTGAATGGCTACACATTTATAATCGAGCACGACATGGGCACTGCGAGATTGAGTCCTCGAATCCGATGGGACAGTTTAAACAGAATCGGTACCACGAATATGTGATAAACATTGAGAAAAATCAGGCATTATCTATGATCGCATCCCTACCAGCTCACCGGCCTATACCACTGTGGTGGATCCTCCGTACCCAATGCCTTCTTCAGCTTCCCACATACTTTTCCTCCGGCAGCCTCATCGCAAGCTCCGACTTGTTACTCGCAACAAATAAACAGTACTCCTTCCTCTCCCTATGCGGTGGGTGTATAATTGCGATCATGCCTCTAAAATATAATCCGGCCTCGGTTTTGATTGCCAATACTGCGTTGGTATATGCACTGAGCTTGTCACCTTCGGTCACGACGGGGCCCATGTTGTGTTCGATGGCGTACGAGTCTAGAAATTCCTCCGGTAGCATGTAGCCATATATCAGTAACGGCATGCGCTTGGAAAACGCGGTGGCGGAGGTGCATATTGATGCCGCGATGACGGGCTTGCGTTTCTGTTGGTTGAGATGACGTTGTCTCAGGCTGCGACACAGCCTGACCTTCTGACGAAGAAACAGTCAATGGCGAGCTCCTACACAAACGGTGAGTAGGTTTGCACGAGGAGAAAAGATAATCGGACAATCTTACATAGTGTTTGAGATGGAGAGGTGACGAAGGACGTCGAACACCGTATGATGCCAGGGCTTATAACCGATGTTGAACTTCGATATCACGTGAGCCAATCTGCTACAAGCTGCTTTGCTTGCATCACCCGCCACTCTTGCCTTCATAAGATCGATTGGCCATCAAGCCATACTCGTTACTCCAGGTCACTTATTGGGTCATCAGAACACGCTTGGCAAGCTTGCAATCCATTGGTACACAAACGATCGTCCCAATTAGGCATGAGCATTTCTTGGTCAACCCTTACTCATGCTAGCCTTGCCTCTCGTGCAGTTTTGAATTGTGCCAGGGCTGTGTGCAATCGGGCTGACCTCTTATCGGTACATAGCCTTACATGGCTCGAGCCGTTCCACGTGAGTGAAATTTTTTCATGGCAATGGCGGCTAGCCACCACGAGTTGGGAGGATATCCAATTCCGTCTACTACCATCCCTTTGCAAACACCATATTCAGTCAATGGGCTTCGTTTTTTCAATGTGAGTGCCAATTAGACGGCCTCGTAAATTCAGCTTGGCTAATTGATTAATGAACTTGGGGCGTCATTTGATCTCCAAAACCATTTTGGGGTATGCGGCGATCGGAAACTATGCATTGTCGAATGAACAATGCGTCTGCCATTGAATCTGTTTTTTAATGTCCACTCTCTCTAGTGGTATAAATATACTCGCATCACCACATCGACACTCCCATCCTCAAGTTTCACATTAGCATCCACGTTCTCCATCTTCCCCAGTACTTCATGGCTCACCAACCTGTTAGCTACACTCTTCCTGGACGTCGGGAAAATCAATTTTCGTATTTCAAAACAAGCCTGGCGAGAGCGTTTGCGGCCAGTCATGCCACGAACCCTCGAAATCGAATACTACTGGTATTCCGCATGGATCCAAAATCTGGCAAGACCTTATCCACGACCTCCCCAGCATGTATGTCGGACTGCAGGCGCCCTTATGGTATCGACTACCTATTGACGATGCTGCCGATGATCACGACGGACCTGACGTAGGAAACATAACGTGGAATCTATTCCAGCTACACTGGCCGCGCGTAGTCGCCGTGAAGTCATTCCTGACTTCATAATCATTCGTATTCTCGCAGATTGGCGCGATCCTCTGGCTGGTCATATTCCGAAGAATATGAAGATTAGATACGCAGGTGTTCCCGTGCTTATCGAGAACAAAGAGCCCCCACCCGCACAGACATCTATCATCAGAGGACCCGAGAGCCATACGTTTGGATATCGGACGGGCGGTCTTAGATCTCATGAACGACGCGCGCGTGCTATTTCGAAATGATTCCTTCGCAATCTTCGACCGTTCTTGTCGCGTGTTCTGGCCCTTGGGTGGTCATCTAGAGTGGTGACGACGCAGACCTTTTCTAGACGCAGAGGATCAAGAGGTTGCGGAAGAAAATCTGGATGAATATTTCCAGCAGCACGCAGATGATGATGATGATGACGATATCGTAGACTTCAGCGCGGGCGAGGCCGATGGTCCTTATATGGATGAGGCGGACCTCACTCGTCTAGGCACCAGCGCAGAGGAATATGCTACAGACAAGATTGAGAATTTCATCGAAGGTTGGGGTTCGATATATCTCCTTGAATCCAGAGTTTCCAATCTGGAATTTCGGCGCCTTCAAGACATCTCGTGAATGTGTGCAACATGAGTACGGGGTAGCACAGGGTTGATTAGATTAGAAGAGGATGATCGGATGTATAATAATGCGCACAATGGCGAACCAATTGCATGTAGTATATGTTCTCTAGAATAGAACAATCCGCTGCCTGAGCCGTAGAAAAATCGGATTACGCGTTTATCAGCACGAGAAAACGTCAATTGTAGTACGAACATTGTGAAAAAACTGGCCTGCATTTATGAAAGGCGCATATTAGCAAGCCATATCAGGGTGGTGACTAATGGCCTATGTCACTATGAGGGATCCTCCGCACCCGACGCCTTCCTCACCTTCTCCATGAATTTGTCTCCCGGCAGCCTCCTCGCAAAGGCCAACTTCTTACTCGCCACTAACAGGCACTATTCATCCCTCTCCCTGCGCGGTGTATGTAGCGCTGCGATCGTGCGTCTACGGCCTCGTCTTTCGTTGCCAATACTTCAGTTCAGCTTGTCACATTCGCTTACGATGGGACCCATGTTGTTTTCGATGGCACACGTGTGCAAAAAACTCCTCCGGTGATATGTAGCCATATATCATCAATCGCCTGTCTGTTCCAGTGCATGGAGGTGCAGGTGTATATGTAAATCGCGATGAAGGGGCTCGTATCTCTGGGCGCGTTCTCTTGGGATGACGCTCCTAAGGCTGCGATACAGTCTGATCACCTGATGAAGAGATAATCGATCAGGAGCTCCTAGACAGAGTGAGAGTATGGTCACATGCATGAGATAGACAGATCTTACATGGCACTTTAGATGCAGAGATGACGGTCAAGGAGCCGAACATTGGCGGGGTATAAGATGTTGAACAATCTGTTACTCCATCATCGTCGCATCGCAGATGACTAGCTGGGACCGTTTCATGTGAGTTAATATCTTATGATATTGACGGCTAGCACTTGCCACTCACATACTCAGTGCTCAGCTCAGCACTCAGAGCCAGCAGTGTAGCACCGTCGGAAGAGCTCTCTAGGCTCATATAGATGGTATAGCGGTAAATAATGTTGCGGTGATAAGACCATGCCAGAAACCTAGTTTGCTGGCTTATACCACTGTGGAGGCTCCTCCGTACCCAACACTTTCTTCAACTTTTCCATATACTTCTTGTCTGGCAGCTTCATCGTAGACTCCGACTTGTTACTCGCAACGAAAAGGCAGTATTCCTTCCTCTCCCGATGCGGCGGGTGTACCAATTCGAGGTATGCTCGCCAATACAATCCAGCTTTTGTTTTTATTGCCATGATTGCCGAGGTGTGTGCATTGAGCTTGTCCCGTTCGGTGACAACGGGACCTATGTTGTGTTCGGTGGCATACGCGTCCAAGAATTCCTCCGGTAGCATGTAGCCGTATATCAGCAGTGGCATATATTTGCCAGTGCGTGGTGGCGGAGGTGCATATTGGCGCGGCGCTGATGGGGATCGTATCTCTGGGCTTCGTATCCCTCGAGATTTCGCTTTCTGCACTACAGGCTGATCTGCTGAGGAAGAAATACTCGGTGACAAATCCTGACCCCAATTGTGAGCAGTTTCTCAGGCATGAATAAGAAAATCTTACATGGTGTTTGCAGAGATGACGGAGGAGTTCGACAACCGGAAGTTAGTGTCTCAATGGTGTTGAACATCGGTCACGTGAACCAATGGCAATGAGTCGCTACCGAGTCGCATCGCCTCCATCGACTCCCGCGCACACCTGCTGAAGGTAAGGCTTTATACTGCTCTGTGTTCGATTTGGGATCACTGACACATGGTCATACTATACGGGCAATGCAATGCACTGGCACGACAATGTAAGACAAGAATACTAGGCGTACTCCGATTTTATTTCTAATGATACAACAGCGCAAAGACAGACCTGGTCAATCAATAATGATCAGTCCTCCTCCCCATCGCTCCCGTAGTCCCCTAGTCCGAGTGCAGGAGCCGGCGTCTGAGCTTTAAGCTTCGTAGGAGCTGGTGGCGGAGGTGCCTTGCCGTCTGCCGGATCTCGGCAAAGTATTGGAGACCCTCAATGGTATCAGAGCTGAGCAGACCCTTTGGTCTCTCTGGAACAGGCTCCGGCGGTGAAACGTGCTCCTCTCGCTCGTCCTCCTGCTCCTCGGGCCCTTCCAGCCGTCTCCTTTTCCCCTCTGGCTCTCCATCCGTGTCGTCTCCGTCCTCGAATAAACATCGTCTCGTCATCTAGCTGAACGCCATCCTCCAGTGCACGCACGGAACGCATTGCATCGACAATTCGGGGGTCCATGCGGGCGCGGATAGCTTCCTGGCCAATCTCCACCAAGCGACGCTTCTCGGCGACCTTTTGCACGGGGTTGGGGTCCTCTGTCGCCCAACGGACATTGAGAATCTCGTCGTTGTCGAGCGACTGGCACGCCATGGCTTCTTTGGCGAACTGAGCGGCGAATTCTGAGACATATGTGACGAAAGCTACGGAGCGGTATTGCAGGACTCTGACTGCAAATTCAAAGACACACCGCAACGGAGAAAGAAATATAAGTTTGATAGGTCTTTGGCAAATACGCGAACCGTGGGCGTACCTCGCTCGATCTCGCCCCATTCCTTGAAATGCCTTATGACAACCTCCTCCGTCTCCGCACCGACGCCTGTCTCCTTTATCCTCCCAACGTAGAGGGTGCGATTCTGTCGCGTGAACGAGCCGACGCCGCCCATATCGTCGCGATAGTCGGCAAACTTATCCCGCGCAAAGCAGTCTTTCGAAGAATCGGGAAGCGAATCTGTAGGGTCTGGAAGGAGGTGCCGGTACTCGCACTCCCAACCATACGGACAGCATCCCTGGAGAAGAAGAGGCAGCAGTATTTCATCCCGGTCGTGTTCGCCCGCGTGAGGCCTGCGTCGCGTTTGATCGAGCAGCGGGTCTGGGATTTTGTTTTGCTGACGAGGAGGGTAAGCAGGCTTCGATAGTTTGTAAGAAATGGACGCACTTTGAGTAGCTGTCCTCACGGTCACCTCCCGCCCATTTGTTATACCAGATGTCTGGAACGATTTTATGAGGCAAAGTCTCCTAAGCAGGTGAACCACGACGCACTGTACTCTTTTCCCGTCTGTGGCGTTTCCTTCTTCTCTACATCTCCCGGCTTCACCTGTTTCCTAGCAGGTTTCAGTTTCTTCTGCTTTGGGCGTGGTGCAACGGGAGCGACTTGAGTTTCGGTTTCTGTGCCGGTGTTCATGGTAGTCGGGAATGAAGGTTGGATGAACGGAACGTGACACCGTGACGTTCTGATATTCACAAGGCGGCGACTCTCATGTCCGTTCTCTCAGCTACACTTGCTCGACAATCCTTGCGGGCTATTCGACCATCTGCGAGCCTGTATTGTGCTCGTAGCACACAGCACCCACGTCAAACGCGGTCTGTGAGAACAGAACCCGCTTATCCTGGGCATGTACCCCTAAACTGGTTTGAGAATGCCTTCCTGGCAGCAGGCTCCGCATTCATGGCTCTGAGCAGTCCTCGGCGAGGAGGTAAGTATTTTTCGCAATGAAAATACCTTCACGCGGGTTGGCATGCTGACATCGTGATGTAGACATGGTCGCAGCTCTGGGTGAGACAACTGCTGGCCCTGTGTTACCAGTCTTGCGGGAGCGTATGCTCGAAAGCGCAGAAGGCAGACGAATACTCAGAGAGCGCCCACGCGTCAATTCTAGTACAATCGACATGAACAAACTTGCCCAGCTTCCGGAGGGTACGTTCGGGCACACCTACGTGACCTGGCTCGAGCGATGTGGCGTGACACCGGACACCCGCGAACCGGTACGTTGTATTTCTGCAGATTCATGGGTCAAGCCTGCGTCGCCCTTTCGATGACGGGCTTGACGTCTTATATGTCCAATCACGAGATGAACAACGCATCTGAGGGCAAGAGAGGGTTCTTCCTCACGTGAAGGAGCCTTTGTTCTCAGACAAGATTTATATGCCTTTGTAAAAGCGCGTGCAGCGGCAACGAACAATTTTGCTTTCGCATGGGTTTTTCCCAACTCTTTGCTCGCTTGTTTACCACTCCCATCGTCGCAGGTACACTACATCGACGACCCTGAACTCGCCTACGTGATGCAACGCTACCGCGAATGTCACGACTTCTACCACTCGCTGTGTTCTCTTCCCGTCTCTGTCGAATACGAGATTGCTCTCAAGTTCTTCGAATTCGCCAATCTCGGACTTCCTGTGGCTGCGCTCTCCACTGTGGCCGCCGTCCGGCTCACGCCTGCCAAACGCACACGTCTTTTCCAGGAATATGTTCCCTGGGCTCTCAGATGCGGTAGCTCGGCGAAAAGCCTGATCACGGTGTACTGGGAGGAGAGGTGGTCTCAGGATGTAGAAGAGCTCAAAAAGGAGCTTGGTGTGTGGGATCCGCCAGTGGCGAAATCGAGGAAACCGTTGAAAGAGGCCAGAGAGGCAGCAGAGCGGAGAGCGAGAGGTGTGCCTCAAGGATTGTAGCTCTCGCGACCGCGCCGCAATACACTCATGTCCCCACTCACTTAGCAGACTGTGCGCAGCTGATCGAGTACCTGTAGGGACTGACTTCCTTTCCAAGTAGTAAGTGAGCCTTCAGATAATCGGCCTCTCTAGAGGTCGCTTCTTTGTTTTCTGCGGCTTTTCTTCTCGTCATGAGTGTTCTTTCTCGACCTGGGGGCCGAGGCCCTCGGTGTCAGCTGAGACGGCAGTGCAAACGCGCCCGTAGCATCTCCACGTGAGTTTCACGTTGCTCCCTCATACCTTTTTTCTTGTTTCACCGTCACTACATCGTCCTCTACTTTGCTCTGGATTGCTGATCATATCAAACCTTACACAGATCAGTGCGACATTACACGCTATCTGAACATTGCAGCCGGGCTTGTTGAGTGGCGAAGTGGCTGCGGGCCACCCGCTCTCAGCGTCATTGACCTGTCTAACCACAACTGTCCGCTGTCCGGGCGCTCTTACGAATAATACATGCCGCCTCTTGATCACGCACGCGAGCTCCACCCCGCAATTTAAAAGTCGCGCTCTGCGGACGCTCACCTCCTTCTAGCTGCCCCACACCGCCCGATTGTCCTCTGTTCAACTTCACATCTACGCATTCTCTCTAGCGAATATCGACGATATCATGATCTTCCTCGGCCCTTCGCACATCGCTGTGGCGCGCAAAGAGATCAACGCGGCCACAAGCCCCAGCTCCGCCACAGCCAACGCGATCGCGAGCAGCAGCCACCCACCAGTCAGCCTCCCACGTAACAAGCGTTACGGGACCATTCTCTTTCCTGAGGACGCACCTCGTCGGCGTAAGCTAAGTGCTGCGCAAGAAGTTATCGCCAAGACGCGCGCGCAGTGGGCCGCTGCCGACACAAGCCAGCACGATCACGACCACGACCATGCACAACGCCTCCCGGAAACACCGGGGAACAACACCGACCAGATCGAAGCGAAGAATAACGAGCAAACCTTCGCGTTCGTTGATACGGGCGGACCCGCGCTGCGTGCGATATCGTGGGGGCAGGACTCCACACGCCACACACCAGCACTGGCCTCGACCGCAGACAAGGCGCTCCCCTCATGTCCCTCTGCCGAACTCGGACAGCAATCAGATCCCCCATCACTGCGTTCGATTCCCGACTCAATGCCACAGCGAGACCGCCCACAGCCCGCGTCGCACGGGGTGTCAGCGCAGGCCCCTCCCAACGAAAACCCAAGTCCGTTCGCCTACCCGCCGCGCCGGCGATCACACGCGATCCCTCCAGCTCCACGGCCCTCGACAGCGTCGTAAGTTTCGTCTGTCCAAAAACACTGTGCAGCGCTGACCACCACGTGCCTGCCCACCGCCGTGTGCACGAATAGACCGAGGAAGCAGCTTTCATGATGATCTCCGCGGTGCGCGAGGACGGGAGCATACCCTGCGGCCGTCAAGGGTGCTACGATGTCCTCAAAGACGTAAAAGCGCTGGCGATGCATTTGCATATTCACGAAATGCAGATCAAGTACGTCCTGCTGCCGCTCCTTTTCCCACCGCATCCTATAAATTCCGTTGATTTTTCTGACCGGGACCCCCGACGACAGACATCCCAGGACGTACACGTGCTCTACATGCAACGGCAAGTACGAGTCTGCGCGTGAGCTGGACATGCACTCTTGCGAACGACACCGCGCCGTATCCTCCTGGAAGCCACATGCGCGCGGGCGTCCCCTTCGCTTGCAGTTCTCGCAGCAGCTAGCACGTCAAATAGCCCCATGGGCTCCCATCCAACGTGCGTATGATCACATCCTCTCGCTACCTGCCCCCGTCTCTCGAACCGATCCTGATGGACAGTGATCATGTCGTTTAGAAGGATTTCGCCGGTTCGTAGGGGCCATACACACCAAGGCGGCCTGAGCGCTCGCTTTCCACCATCAATCCGTAAACCTCGATCACTCGGAATTCTAGTCCTACAGGTATTTCTAGAACAGATTTTCAATGTACTATATCCTCCAGCCCGTCTGTGGCTGTTCCAATTATTGGACAGTTTCTGATTTGTGCTATGTTAAACTTATATGTACATAAGTTATATTTGCTTCGCTGCCTTGTCTCAATACTTGCTACACTGCTGTTCATAGTTATTTTGTTGTGTTTTTCACCTCTGCTGTTGCTTTCCTGTTCTGTAACCGTCTTATTTCATCTCATGCAGTTCTGTGTGCTTGAACAATAACATGTCTTTAGCATGGTGACATAACAACGGGCATGTGCGTGGACGCGATCATGGAACGTCCCAGACAACAGTGACATAGAAACAACAACATCGACCACCCTATGACGTACATCGAACACGCAAGTGATCGATAAAAGTGAGGAGATCAGGGAGCGAAGAGAGTGTCGAGGAAGGCCTTCGATGCAGAAGTATCCTTCTTCGCGGGCTTCTTGTCCTTCTTCGCCTTGACTCGCTCCTGCTTGACTGTGGCAGACATGCAAATTTAATGGATATGCAGCGATGTGGATCATAAGAAGGTACGCACGCAACTCCTGCCTGCGAAGAGTCTTGGCGTAGGGGTTGAGGCGGAAGAGAACACCCTGTTGCGGAGAGGGTTCTTGTGCTGCGTCCAAGGGCGCTTTTGGATTTTAGGGTTGGCAGGGCGAACGACGGATTGGATCTCAGTGCTGTTGATGAGACGAGTGACGTCGGGGTTGGTGATCTTTGCGGTGGGGAGGCTAAACGCATTGTCCAGTTCAGAAAAGCACAATACAAGAAGAAGGGAGCCATACACATAGTCCTTCTTGTAAATCGCCGCCTTCTCGAAGGTGCCGAAAACCTCATCAAGTAGGCTGAAAGCGCCCTCAGTCCAGATGACGAAACGACCAATGTGTCCACCAGGGGCAAGCTGAAGGAGGTTCAGGCGCTTGACATTGACAATTTCGACACCCGGCAGATTACGGAAAGCCTTGACAACACCCTTGTCCTCGTTGTAAACAATCAAGGGTCCACGACGCTGACGATGACGGCGACCACGCATCTTGCCCTTTCCAGCACGGAGCTTGCGTGAGTTGGATACTTTGACGACATCATTGTATGCGTGGAGAGACTTGAGGAGGGCAACTGCCTCCTTAGTCTTGGAGAAGGACTCGACAGCATCAGCAACAACCAAGGGAACCTCCTCAATCTCCTCGATACGGTGACCGCGAGCGAGGACGAGGGAAGGAAGGGCGGAGGCGGCAAGGGCAGAGACAGTGGCAAAGCGACGCTGGTTCTGGTTCACCTTGACGTGCCATTTACGCCAGGTCTTAGTCGGGGCGAACATGCGACCACCACGGCACATGTTACCGAAAGCAGCCTATCGCGAGCAAATTTTAGGATGCATACATACACGGGGATGGAACCTAAAGTAGATACCTGGCCGGAACGGTGGGTTCCTCCACCACCGACACGGGGAATACGAGCGACGGCACGACCGGTACCCCAGGACTCAGCGGAGGTCTGGTGGCCAGCCTTCTCGCTCACAGCGTAAGCCTGACGCTTGTTCTTAGCGATGCTCTCTACAAACCTAGTTCAGAATTCATCGTAGAGCGAGATGTTTGCTACTCACTGTGCACCTGCTGTACGACATCGAGCCTGATTGGGGCGGTAAGAACGGAGGGGAAGGGGAGGGACGAGGAGGCCTCTGCGTGGCAATCTGAGCCCAACGAAATCGGGGGAAGAATGATAGATACACACCGCCCGAGGTGGAGCGAACGTTGACGGTGGGGCGGGAGGCCATTGAGGATAGTCTTGAGGGTCTTGCAGCAGCGCCTTGCTTGTGGCTGGTCGGTGTCTAGTCTGCCCCCATCAATTTAGAGTTTGCCAGTACCAAGCCTCAGCCAAACATGCGCAAATATACCGTGGCGCCGGACTCATTGCAACCAACACGTTCATGACTTGTTCTCATCAGTAATCGCACAAATTCGAGCTATCATCGACCCAGTCGTCCCGTCTGATTGCGTACTATGCATCTCAGCTGGACCGCAAGGGACATCACATGAATCCCATTGTGTTTGGTTAAGTATCCATAAATATCTGCTCCTACTCACCACGACTGGTGGGGCTTATGCCTTTAAACTAACTTATATACAGCGCGATACTATCGTCAAGTTGGCATCGCAGTACTATCAGGCTTCAGAACATTCGTCACTTGTGCCTTATGTCCAATTGATTCCCCTAGTGGCAGTTGCTCGCAGCTGTGAGTGCTCCGGGAAATTTTACACTGACCTGCAAAACTTTGGACTTTATGCCACACCGCGTCGATGGAAGAAGTATCACGAATCTTCCTCATAACCCTCATGCCCCTACCGTGTATGTATTCGCTGCGTCGCTTCAATCGCTAAGCCGTTCGTGTCATGCTTGGCTGTAAATTTTCAGCAAAGGGACGCGGTATCCTCACCGACAGGCCACTCTTTCGAAACGTCTCCGTCCCAACCCTACGTTTGCTCTACTACTACCACGCGACAATGGCGGGTGCCTAAATATGGCTGTGCTGTATAGGTGGAACTACCTGGAGCTACGCTACCGAGCACAGCTTGTGTACCGCTGTCGTCGAGTAGGAAAGGTGAACTCGCATTGAGCAACTATTTGGAGGATCAGGAGAGACATCAGACTTGTTTACAGAGCATTCTGTACCATGGCGCAGACAAGCGGCAAGCCCATCTTGTATTCGAGGCGGGATTGGGATTTGTATTTTTACAATGTTCTCCATGGTAGGTAGGCGACCAATCACAATTTATAGCTATCAGAACTTTTCTGACTCAGTTCTCAAGAGTGTAAAATATAAACGTCGTCCAAAATGACAAAAGTCGTCCACGTCGGTCGTTCGGGGTCGTAACTCGTGTGTCATGGAAAGTGATTGTCTACCTGTTCTCTGAATCCTCATCTGTCTCTGGGATTCTCATCGTATATCGTAGACAGATTACTCGCTTGCCAGAACGAATGTCATTCTAAGTTCTTACTAGGGTTCTCGAGGCCTCTCAAATTTATATCATAAGCTTTATTTCACAGGATAGTGTCAAAGTGTGGCAGCAAGTAGCGGCGGTGAAACCTGGTGGAACCCAACTCGATTTCTCGAGCCGAGTGGCTGACGTGATGCCTACAGTTGCATCCAACTCTCACCTCCTCCATCATTTTCTGTATCTGAAACATTATGTACGTTTGTCTTGCTTCATGTGCGGGAGTCCACTCATCCTCTGTTCAGGAGCTTGCCACCGACAATCTCTTCGTTAGGAGATCAGGCCGTATCACAGAAAGCGTCATCACGAAAAGTACAAGGCCCAGAGATGCGAGCCTCGTCGTCGCGGTATCAATATGCACCTCCGCCACCACGTATCGTCAAGCGCATGCCGTTGCTGATATACGGCTATATGCTACCGGAGGAATTCTTAGACGCGTACGCCATCAAACACAATCTGGGTCCCCTTGTCACCGAATGTGACAAGCTAAACGCACACACCACCGCGATATTGGCAATCAAAACCGAAGCCGGGTTATTATGGAGAGGCATGATCGCATTGATACATCCGCCGCACAGGGAGAGGAAGGAGTACTGCCTATTTGTCGCGAGTAATAAGTCGGAGGCTACGATGAGGCTGCCCAGGGAGAGGTATATGGAGAAGTTGAAGAAAGCGTTGGGTACGGAGGAGCCTCCACAGTGGTATAAGCCAGTTTAGGCCACCGAAATAGAGACAAAGCCATACCTGTGAATTTCCAATTTTGTCGTCGCTCGCTATGTGAATACTGTCAAAATTTCTAGATATTTACTACATGGTGGTGCTATGAATTGGTTTTATACTGAATATCCTTTCTGATTCGGGATGGATGCCATTGCAATCTGACTGTCCAAATACAAGAACATAGGTGCCTAGTACTCCATTCGCAGTCCCATGGGTACGACGAAGCCAGGTTGACTCATTGGAGGGGGTCTCCCGCCTGCTGTATCACTGTGGATGCGTGAGCTTGTAACCTTGATATGCACTGCGTGAATACTCACTATGCATCTTCCCAGTTGAATTGATCGTATGCCAAGATTCCTTTGCTCTGCGAGACAATATTAAATTTGCCATTCCCATCATGCTTATACCATGTTCGCGTTGACCCTCGGAGATTTAGGTACTCAAGACTTGGGAACCGTTCAAACCACGGAAATTTCAGCATCCATGAGTTTAAGTTTTGTATTTCCGAACCTGCAATAATCGAAAGATAACGAAGACTAGGAGCTTTCCAATCTCCTCGCAATATCATATCCTGGAATGATTTCTGCAGAAACAACTATCAAATCAATATCGACATTGTAAGTCATTCTACCGACACACCTTGGTTCGATCATTCGCTTCATCCACAAATCATCCATCCCAAGACCACCAGAATCAAGCCGTATGGTGAGGGAGAGGAAACATAGAGCAGTTCCATGTTTGAAAAGGTGTTCAAACACAATTTCTATGCCAATTGGCGCCCCATCGACTTTCGGATGGCTGGCATCAATGGTGAGCGTTAGGCTTATTATCAGGGACCCTCCAGGCTGTATCACATCCAATAAGGAAAGATCATCTAAGCAAGTATCCAAGGACCACGATGCAGGGATGACAACTCTGCGAAGGCTAGGACACGGCTGTACTGTCAAGAGGTCTAACTCTTCCCAACTACACCTAAGAGACTTGAGTGATGGCCAGGAGATGGTATACACATGGCTATTCAACCATTCTGTCCTATACGGGTACCACTGATAGGGCAAGAACACGCAGAGCTGCTCCACAGTTTGGGAAAAGGAGAGTAAGACCTTTGTGACGAGATCAGCAATGTTGGGAGAAGTACTGTCGGGAGAGGTGCTGTCGTAAGAGGGGACATTGAAGTTTAAAACTAGATTGGTTCGGCCGGTAAGGAGGCCACCCAGTTCGACAGCAGAATTTACACAGAGTAATTCGAGATATAGAGAAGGGGAAGATTGGGTAAGCCACGCCCTGACTTGCGGAAGGTGCGCTAGCACCCTCACGTCTATTGAAAGACATTTCAGTCTAGGACCAGTGCTATTGAGAACCTCACGAAGGCGAAGATATTCATCATCTAAGCCGTCAGTAAATGCGGGGAGGTTCCAATTGTGAATATTGAAAAATCGCAGTCCCAAGTATTTGATGCATCTGGCAAGGTCATATCGCATAACAAATTCGCAGAACGCTGCAAGCTTTTGACGGGACCGAAAGTGCGTGACTTCCTGGACAAAGACAGAGTCGGCAATGGGGCATAGGTAACGAGAGGTGTTCATCATGGTGTGTTGTGTAGGGCGATCACAGAAAGAGCAGATAGTCCTGAGGATATCTTCGTGCAGAGATTTCATGATGCAAGACTTCACAGACGAAGGTGACATCAGCATCTAGAGGGAAGTATAAGCAGAAATATCAAGACACACCTAAATTGAGTCTGTATTGCGAAGGGCTGGTGGTGAGGGACCGATAGGAGGAAAGGTCCACTGCTTGCTCCGTTGTCTTTTATATGTAGCGGCTATAAATTTGAGGCTGTGATCGTGGGGCCCAAGGTGATAGTCAAGCCACAGCAAAACAATAGCGAGACGGAGCAAGCTTAGATAAACGGCGATTTGTCCTCTTCTTTCCTTTGATTATGCCACGCAGACAGAGGTGGCAGAGCGACTTGACCCCGTTTGGCAGACTTTGCTGTGCCGAGTTGTACGCCACGAAAGACGCAATACTCAGCTTTGTCTGGCCCGCACCCTCATCCCTGCCACGCCAAGGGTCATCCCAAGCCCGAATTTGATCAGCACGACCACGGGCACCAAGGTGTCTGTGACACGGGACATGAGTGTCCCCGCGCTGCCAACCACGCGCATGGCGAAAAGCCCAGCTGCAAGCACGGCGTGGCCGCCGGCCCTATGGACGACGTCGAGCTGGCGTGCCATTCCGAGGAACTACACTAGGATTTATTGCGTAAAACTGCATTTAGCACACATGAAGACCATGCTGCATTATGTGTGTAGGATACAACCCCGGTCTCTTTGGTGCCACTAGACAGAGTAAAAATTACTCACCGCAGCTCCTAGAGAAGCGTCACAAATTTGCGAAAATCGGCTCTGCAGGGAAATCACAACATAATCGTCATAGAGTTGAGCGTGACCAATACGAGAAAGTCGTCGACAGAAATTCGCAGAGCTGTTCAAGTGCTCGTACAGATAGTGCATCTAGATGTGAGAAAGTGTTACACGTGCAGCGAATGAGGTATAAATACTGTAGGAGTTCGAGCAATAAGGCTTTTGTGATATGCTCTTTATAGGCTAGGCAACCAATTAGATCTTGTATCAAAAGCCATCGTATCAAGAAATGATGATATAGGAGACGGATAGAACACACCAAGGTCAATAGTCTAATGATGGATGGAGGCTGTGAGATAGCTTCGCTTCGGGGCCTACAGCCCGTCATTTTGCATTCCAGCAAAGTAACGATTTGCCTGCGACATTTGCCCACACAAAGGCCGGATTGTTCATCTACAACGGGGCTCCCTATATCTCAAGACAACGTGTAGATTGTCTCCTTCAGTATGGGACTCCGTTGAGGTGATCTAACTAGACATATAATCGATCAGAACAAGCATCCGCGGAACAACATTGTTAGATCTATTCCAATCGTTGACTGATGTCGTGCGAGATAACAGAAGACGGTGTAGACGGACTCGAACCACTGTTAGATCCATAGAAGGCGATACAATGTGTCCCGTCCCAAAATCGATTCGTAAAATTGTGGAACCTGCGAGATCTTAGAGGCGCTCGGCCTCGAAGCCGCGTGCGACGGTTCTTGCAACGATGCCGGAATTTTTGGAAAGAAGAAACATGAGCATAGGATTTGGAGCAATGCTCAGTATGCTCGGACTGTGTATGCGTGGCCATGGTGGTTCTCGTGCAATATGGACAAAAGTTGTCAACAGCGCCAATGGTTTCGGGTTCTGCCGGACTTTTCCAGTAAACATGGGCTCAGTGTTGTCTGTTGCACATCGCGTCTAGGTCCATCGGTACGTATTTTCTCTATACCGTGAATGATGTTGATGATATCAAACTTTGCGAGCAATAGACTCTGTCCAAACTGAGACAGCGTGATGATCCTTGCATCTGTACGCCGTAGCATATCTAGGACTTCTACCGCCTCGAGGACATACGGAACCACGTCTATGAATCGGACTCGGACTCTGAATCCTATACCAGCTACTTTTCTGCGTGGTGGTACATCGAAGGGCGTATTCATCAATCGTTCTGATCTTCCCGAGGACCAGTTGCAATGGGATCCTATATTTCTCGGCATCATGGGCTCTCCAGATCCTGAGCACGGACGCCAGCTGAACGGCATGGGCGGAGGCATTTCCAGTCTTTCGAAGATCTGTGTTGTCGGGGCGCCGTCTATAGAGCAAAGACAGGCTGGGATTGATGCGACCTATACATTTGCCCAAGTGGGTATACGCGACAGTGCCGTCGATTACACCGGCAATTGCGGAAATCTCTCGAGCATGGTTGGTATCTTTGCTGTGGACGAAGGAATCTGCACGCCGCACGTTCGTGGCCAAACCGGCACTGTTCGTACGTTCAATACCAACACCAACAAACAGATCAATAACACGTTCCCAGTCGCTCTTGAGGAGGACCATCATATCCCCATACTTGACCTCGAGCAAGCTATCAATGCTGGCGTACCTGGAAAGGCATCGCAGATAGTGCTTGACTTCATCTCTCCTGGTGGTGCTGGGACAGGCAAACTTCTACCCACTGGACATCCGACAGATATTCTGAACTTATCCCTCGATTTGAACCTTCGCGCTTCATTGGTCGACGCAACTAACCCCTCCGTATTCATTACCACTGATGAACTTCGAAATGTTCTTGATTCGCATTCACCAATCGACTTCTCCAACCTCGCGACTCTCGAGATACTGGAACGTGTGCGTCGGAAGGGGGCAATGCGTATGGGATTAGACCCTTCGGCACAGGCGCAACCTAAAATCGCAGTCCTCGAGGCGTCATCTTCCACTGAAGCTGATATTGTCGTTCACGCATTGTCAATGGGTGTTCTTCATAAAGCTGTTCCCATGACCGTAGGCTTATGCCTTGGTGTTGCCGCACGCATTCCCGGGACGATTGCGTGGGAAATCGTGGAGCAGTCGCGGCCAGGAGGGGCTTGTAGCTCGGGGCTACTTAAGATCAAGCATCCAAGCGGCGTGGTGGATGTAGGGGCAGAGCTCGCAGAAGATGGGGAAGTCAAGAGTGCTAAGGTGGTACGGACGGGACGCAGATTGATGAAAGGGGTCGTGTGGTGGTAAGTGCTCGATGCCAAAAAAAAGCATCGCTGAGTCAATGTTGCCTTTGGATCAAGATGTTAGTCCATAAGATGGCCAGAACATGATATGGTATTGGCAGGCTCGTCATGCAATGAATGTCGTTGTTTCCTGATAAGAGTGAAACGAGGAAAAGTATCCATGCACCACGGTCCGCATTGAGCATGGGGCTGAGCAGTCTCATACCCAATTATATACGCTCGAAGCGGCGCAAAACGAGGTCCTTTGCAACAGTCACCAATGGATCGCAAACTGTTTGTCCATGGTGAGCTCCCGATGAATGACTTTTGTAAGATTTTGATAGCCATACTTCAAGAAGCGAGTCACAGCCGGATAACCTCTCGAGCAGATCGACGTAATTCGTGAGTTGATGGGATGTGAGAGAGTACAGTATGTCCACAAGTTGGCAAGCTCTTGGTCACGAGTTGAGTTCGGAGCCCGAAAATATCGACGCGTAGTTTGGGACGCGTCCTCGATCGTCAGATCACTTCTACTCCTCACCTCCCTCGAAGTCCCAAGCCCTCAGTCCGTTTTGGACACTACTCCAAAACAGATGTCTTCTCAGAAGGTAATAGACTACCTCACTAAGCAGCTGGTCGTCAACAAGAATATCGTGTGTGGCAGAACCTTTCCTAGCCAGTCTGTTTCTTCATGCATGTCTAGGTGACATATCGCTCGTTCAGTCGTGATTTAGGTCTCCATGTTCACGAGGCAAAGAAGTAAGGACACCTTAAAGCTTGAGGTGTCCGAACCTTGACTTTGACATTGTACCATCACAGCGAACTTGCAGCATATCACTCCGCATCCAAGGATGCTACCGAAACGTCATATGCGACATATCTTATATGTGGAGAACGTCGACCAGACACGATGGATGTGGACGAGCAGGACATGGATAATGGCGAAGACGTAGTCGAGACGACAATCTTACTTGTTGCTGAGAGCGACCTTGATAGTACGCTGGTCATATTTTCCAATGATCATACGGTTGTGTCAATGTTATGGGTCCTTGCAGATGCCCGAGGGAGTTTTTCGCAAATATCTTCGGTACATATATACAGCCTTTCACCATCACCTATCCGAGTGCGTAGATGCAAATCTGTTCTATCGCACCTCCCTGATCCGTCAATTAGGAAGCAAACCTAATCTGTGCGCCAACACCTAACCTCCGTCAAGTAGAGCTCAAAGAAGGGTCGAGCTTTGCATCGCGGGTTGGCAGGATCACCGGTGAACATGTTCAGGTGAGATCTTGCCCTTGCAAATGACTAGGTACGAACCGACGTTTGTTCAGGTAAAAGCTAAGCCACCTAAAGGAAAGGCTGGCCTTACCGCTGCTGCATCCTCTTCAAAAATCAAGATGGCTAGCGAAACTAAGGCCATATCCTCTGCCCAAGAATCCAAGGTAGACAGGAAGGAAGAGATCAAACCGCCACCAAAACGAGAAATTGAATCAATAAAAAGCAAGCCTCAGGTGTCTGGTAAACTGGATTGGAGCAAAGCGCCGCCAAAGGCGGCGAAGAACGATGATCATGTGGCGCCTGACACGAAGATCAAAGGTCAGGAATCCCACTCTATCAAGGACAAGGAAAAGCTACCTACCAAGAAAGAGAAAGTCGAGCTCAAGGTGAGTCGTTACTTCACAACATTGGCGATGACCTTGAGGGAATGACGCCGCGAAGCGAGGAACCAAACGAAAGTCTCCCGCGCGATTGTCAGAATCAGATGACGAAAAACCAACCACTTCGTCTGTCAAGTCGCCAAAGCCAGCGCCCGCTGAAGAGGCTCCGAAAGCCCCGATCGGTGCCCGAGTCAAAAAGCGCGTCGTCGTTTCCGAAGACGAGGAGGAAGCGGAAGAAGACCCGAAACCATCTCGCAGCAAGGCGGCTGGAAAAGCCAAGGCACTGAGTTTCGATTCAGACACGGACGAGGCTCTGAGGGCCATGATGGATGTAGACGATGGTTCGAGTTGATCGTCTTTGTTTTTCTCTGCCGATTTCGTTTACCATGCCTTTACAGACCAGGTCATCAAAGCATCCAGACCAAGGATTCTATCGCGTGATGCAGCGCACGACGACGACGTAGAGATGGACTCAGAACAGCAAGAGGATCCAGAGCCGGCGCCGAAGCCAAAGCCTAGGAAGAAGAAAGAGAAGAAAGTTGTGCCAGTCGGAAGGAACGGGTTCAAAAAGAGGCGCGTTGTCAAAAGTCGACAAACATTTGATGAGAAGGGTTACATGGGTGAGACCTTGACGTATACTGGTTGCGAGTTTCCTCGCTGATCATTCTATCGCAGTCACTGAGGACTATTCGTCGTATGAATCTGTTGATGATGAAGAACAGGAGCCTGAAACACCCCCAAAAGCCAAAGGCAAACGCAAGCCACCTGCAATCAAGGTCACTGACGGTGTTCCTTCGTCCGAAATAGCATCGACTAAAGGTCAGGCAACGGACTCACGTGGATCAGGGGGATCGCATCTCAACGTGAAAGCTGGGGCCTCTAGAGTGGGAAAGCAGCCGAGCCTGATGAATTTCTTCGGTAAGAAGTAGTTGCTTTTCGATGTAGTATATATGGCCAGGATACCATTTGCTTGCTTGCTGAATTTTTTATGGTTTACATGATGCATGGTGGGCAAGCGGGCCATCGGCAGGAAAACGCGTTCGCAGACAGCGCCATGCCATACGCGCCAAAATGCTTCCGTCCATACTCCACTTTTTCAGCGCACGTTGTGGGGGTCAGTGCACTTTTTGGTGTCACTTCCTATCAATCGCAACTGAAGATCATGAACCCAATAAACACAGAGGAATAGCAATGTATGTTCACTTTGATGTAGAAAGACCCCCTTTGTTCAATTATATCAGAGGAACGCCCTTGCACAATGCCATAGGTCTGAGCAAAACAATACAAAAGCACCATGCGCAAATGTCAATAGGTACTCATTAGAGATATAAATCGAACGAGAGCGGCCTTGGAGAGGTTTAGTGAATATCCTAGGCAGCGCCCAATGGCGGTCCAATAGGGTCTTGTTCGCACGTATCGCTGTACCCAGTGATCAGAATGAGAATGAGATCCGTCTATTCTCAGAACGCACCGTGACTGGGACACAAACTCAGCGATCTCGCGGAAGGCAGCAATCTCGTCCGCCGAACAGGCTTCTGAGGCAAACTGTATGCACGAGTCGAGATCAGATATCGGTCTAAGAGTAGAAGGCCAGGTCAAAATTTCGCATATCCACTCGAGTGCTTGAGCGAGAGGCTGGTCCATCAACGAGAGAGCACGCTGCATTTCAACGTGAATGGTATCACGAATGGATCGCAAATGCGGTAGGGCGTTAGGGCTGTGACGTTTCAAATCATTGGGTTCAAGAAAATTGTCCCCAACCATGTATGTCCAAAGAGGAACACATCGAGATCCCTCCCAGTCCACGATACCGACGACGCGGGCAGGATCGTCATAAGCGACTAGGATGTTACCGTGGTTAAGATCGTCGTGTCGGAGAATAATGGGACAGGAAGGGGGATCAAACGCATCGAAGTTCAGGGAGTCCATGGCTTTGCATAATTGCGTATAACAAGTAGACATGTAGCGCAGAGCATCGTTAGCATCCTCGTCTGGGCTGAAACCTTTGCGTCTTGTAAGCCAAGAATCGGGTTGATCTCGCATGAGTGAGATTTCGGAAAGGGCTAGCGCTTTGAGGAAATCTCGTGACGAAGACCATGGCCCACAATTGTCTTTCTCTAGCGCAAAATAACATCTATTCTTAGCCATGTGTCCCACACGAATTGCGCCAGATTGATTGTCTATGAGGAGGCTGCCGATGGAGTTGAACGTCACATTCAGCATTTCTCCTTCGATGCGAGCAACCCCTTGGGCTACTGCTTCCATCTGTGCCATTGTCAAATCAAACCAGACATCTGCCAAACAACGACCGATGATCTGGACAGGATAAGAACCGTCATACTCGAGACATGAAAAGCACATACCTGTGATTGGAGGCTGTAGCGTATCTTGACCGGATTTCCCGGATCGGTCGCAAACGCAAATACATGGGCCACAGGGATGGATGTTGATTCCTTCAAAAACCGCAGTGTAGCGATCTATATAAGACATCAGTCGAGCGAAGACAAAAGTCCCTATGATAATCAATAACTCGCCTCCGAGGCCACCCTATGTGTCACAATACTTGGTTCAACGCCGCCATCTTGATGGTATCCGGTTCCGTTGAGGCGAGCAATAATCGGCTCGCGTGAATTTCCCTCAAACGTCAGTATGAACACCTGGTCCATCTCTGAACGTCAAATCATGCTCAGCTTCACCAGGCACGAGGGCCTACCTGATTCAAACCGCCTGAAAAGGAAAAACCAACAGGCCAACAATGGCCTGTGCACCGACGATGATGCATGATGCCCACCTTGTGCTAAGTAGAAAAAGGCGTTACACGTATGTCCTAATGCCTTGGTATCGACCTCTTTCAGAGCATTCAAGTCGAAAGTAGCGGTCACCTCGTCTGCTCTCCTCTGACGCTCCTCCCACATGCTGTCTCGGTACAGCTTCTCGAGGGCCGCAGGAGAGAGGGGACGCATGATTTGAGACTTAATGCTGGCTACCGGTTCAGAGGAACTTAAGGTCGATACTGTCATCAATGAAGAGCTGGTATAAGTTAGTGTTCTGGATGGACATGAACTGAGCGGATTTCCGTGAAACACAACCCCGAGTACCACGCCCTGGCCCCTGACCTGCCACGACCCACCCACAAGGACCCATATACACGTAAAGCTCGTGGGAAATGCGTTGAGGACCATGTCTGACCATCGCGAGATCAGACAGAGATATGATTCGCGAAGCTTGGAAGAAGGGCATGTCATCAAGTCAGGGTTCGTGATTTGACTGGCCCGGAACTTGCGATAGCGTGCTTGATAGTAGTGGTAAGTCGTGTCCGTACACTAAGGCATCGATATCTAGATGGCTAAATGGCTATGATGTCTTTTGTTCATCGGTGATAGAGGATAGTAAGTAGTTCAAGCGCTCAACGCTCAAGCTTTGAGCGGCACGGTGCACGTAACGGCACAATGGCGGCAACCAGAAGAATCAGGCTTCCAGCAACTTGCGAATCGATGTAGTAGCGAGCCAAGCTGAATGCCAGTGGGCTTTTCCGTAGCTGAGACCTTCGAGGACCTTAGCTACCTGTCAATTTATCCGCAAACCGACTATGCCTTTACATTACCTTGAGTTTTTCAACATGGAAAAATGACAAGACAGGGGATAAACAAGAAAGAAGGGACTGCGAGGTGAGAGGAAGACGGACAGACCGTCGCGTCGGCGCTCGGACAGGCTCCGACGTGGCGAAATTCCGCGCCGGCAAAGTTCGGTATGGTTTGTGAGTGAGGCGGCATTGTGACGGGAACGTCTGATAACTGGCACATCAGGCTATTAGCCGGGCTTGTAGCCCGCCGAACAGGGCTCATAGCCCTTCGTGTTTAAATTGGTGTTTAACCTGTGGGCTAGTAGTCCTATCGAAGTTAACCAAGTAGCCCCGGTCTGTTCCGTTTGTCTTTGAGAACATATATAACCTTTGTCTCTCACTGGAATGCATGCGTCATCCCCCTCCCACTCGCCCGGTCCCCACAGCTGTGGTCCGTCGCTTGCCATCATGTCCCTCGTCCATCTCACAAACATCCTCCAGTCCTTTCCTGATGTCACTAAGTCTCTTACTCTCCAGCAACTCCTCGTCTTCATAAATATCTGTCGACAACTCAGAGAGAAGCTCTCATGGAGCCAGGGACCGAGTGCCGATGGTCCTCCTATGTCATTACTGACCAATGTCCAAGACTTCATTGCGACAGCACTGCATATTGATGGTACCGTTTCTTCGCAGGTCATTGCCCGTGCTTGGAAAGCGCTACGGGGGCTCATATGGTCTCTTCCTGCAATTACGGATCCTCTGCGAGATGCAGGGCTGGCGGAGCTTTTTTTGCTTCATGGCATGGTAGCGGAAGTTGGTATGTAATGTTATACACTATGATCGTGTCTGTATCTCATGTGTTTGCTTATTGGCGAAGGTTTTCATGAACTGTTCCCACCAACACGTGTTTGTCTTGATCCTTGCTGTGCGCTCACAAAACGAAGCAATGGCACAATTGTGCGACCACGCGAACTTTCAAAGATGTTGTCAGTAAGTATAACACTCTTCACTCGGGACATAGGGCCCATTCCGACGAAATCGTGGTCGGCACACTGCCGTCGTAAGTCATCACAAATATATGCTGGAGAAAGAATACTAACCCACTTGCAGAGTGCGGTGCGCGTTACTACAACAACTATTATGTGCATGGACAACAGCGTCGCATGTACTATACCGGTGTCCTGTCGGCTCTACAGGTTACAACTCATGTTTACATGGAGACGGCTCTGTGTGAGCGATTCTCCAACAACATGGTATGCGCATGGTGAGTTCATTGCATCATTCTAGGGCTTGTTTTCTTGACCACAATTGGATATATCGTAGGGTTTCAGCTACAAACAATGCAGCGATCTACAATCTCGAACACGAAAGCAAGGCGCAGGCCTTGACAGAGTGGCCAGCACCATCACAATTGACAGCGGAGCTGGTTTGGGATGGTTTCTTTCTCAATGCGCTCCTGCGAGAGTGCCAGGAGAGCCATCGAATCCTAGAACTGACTGAGGGCGGAAGTGACCGGCTTAACCCTGCGCTTGAGCAGCGCAATATAGCAATGGTTGGGCCAGGACAAGAATTGTGGAATCATGCGTGTAACTTGTGCTGCTCAATCGAGAAACGCGGGGGCGAAGAAAGTGAGTATTTCATGATTGCCTTGTGAGATTTGCAACAAAGACTTTGAATCAGAAGCTCTACGTGCTGTTGTCACCGACGGTGTGACCATTGGGCATCCATGCTGTGGTGTCCATGACTGTCAAGGCACCCTTTCCACTCAACGCGAAAGGTTTTGTGTGCGGCATGAATTCAAAGACGGTATCTGCTGTGTAACTACATGCGAAGCGCCCATCCAGCCTGGATATCAGACGTGCGCAGAGCCGGGACACCGTGCGCTCGAGACACGTGGGGTAGAGCAGCACACAGCGATGTTCCAGCTACGACGGCGCCTTGAGCAAATCAAGACATCACAGAGAGACGGTTCACATTTGGGTGGTGATTCCGAGGTAAATCCTGCTTCGCTTACCATGGGTGAACTTAGTGATGTGGAAGAGGACGAGGGCAAGCATGAGGAGGGCAATGCAAGACCACGGGCACGTTTCGGTCGCCGTCGCACTCACAATGAGCAACTCTCATCAGCAAACCTGTAACCAGTCCCAGCCAGTCCCAGAGCCCCAGATACTCCCAGATGCTTAGGTCATCAAGGGACATCTGGCTAGATGTCTGTGTATGCCCAGATCTAGACAGATAAGGTGCTCTATCAATAAGCTGACTAGGAGGACATTTTTGGAAGGCATTGTTTGTAATGTCAGTGCTGCTTCAAAAATTTTCAATACAAGAGCTGAGAAGAAAATTCCCAGTAATGTACCAGACTGTCATTGGTGCTATCTGTTGAATATCAGCTTGCTAGTGGTATTGAGATACTTTCCTGTATCATAGCTCTCAAATGATGTATCATATGCCATCATTCTTCCATGAATAGATGCTAAAAATGCGAAAATAGATGTCACCTCACTGAGTTCAGGCATCCCAAAATTCTTTCAAGTCTCAAAAAGCTTGTTGTAAGCAAAATGTTGTTGAGGAGTATCATGGTCATATAGTGGAGTGGATAATTGTGGTCTTAACATTGCTTACAGCCGGTGAATGATTCAAGAGGTTCTGGGTTCAATTCCTGCACAGTGAAGATTGATTTTTGCAGTCGTCCTATTGACGACAATTATCTAATCATTTCCATATATGGTGCATCTGGACATATCTGTCCAGACACCGGTGTGTCTGTCTAATCGGGGACTTGCTAGAGGCATCTGGGGGCCTAGGAGTGTCTGTCTAGGTTGGTACAGACACTTTCCAGTTTGCTGATGCTGTGTCGCAACTTGTGGGATCATCCTTGGACGCGCAACATTCTATGGATCGGAGGGTCCTAACGGTGCGCGTGTAAGTAGTTATGCTTGAGTCGTGTGTGAATGACTTAGCCTTATTATGTCCTGCAGATATTCCTTCGGACACTCTTCCCAACCCTGCAGTCGCTTCCAAGCTTCATCTTCTATGATAATAACTGCCATCTCAAGAAAGTCATTGATGCAGTTGGAGACTCTCACTTCAAGCATTGCGGGCTCCCAGTCGATGTTTTCCACATGAAGAGCAAACACAAAGAATCCGACGAGTTTTGTGGTCAGCATTGCAATCCTGCACTCTTTCCAGATCTGATCGTCAATAACAAATGGAGGTTCAATTCGTCGGCGGCGGAAATGACTAATGCATGGGTTGGAGGGTTTCAGTCTATTGTACGAGAGATGCGTAAGGAACGGTACAATTTTTTTTTAGATGAGATGATTAAAAGGCGGAATCGCATGACGGTTACTCTGTTACGGAAACGCCGTCACATCCCCTACCAGATACCTCGCATTGATTTACTTCAGGGATAGACTAGATACTTGAGAATACAGAGGATGAAGATGCAGTATCGCTCATTGTGGTGCCAAACAAATTGTGTGATTACTCTACATTGCCATTTGGTTGACTAATGTACTATAGAAGTGAGGAGGTTGACGGGCCTCATCGAAGCTAGAGTCAACAAATGAACATCTTCATCAGGTCAGAGTGGCTGGCCGACAAGCGAGAAAGACTCGCCGGTGCGCGCCTCTCTCCCTCTCTCTGCACATGTATCTCTTCTTATCTACAGCCAACGCTCTCGAATGAACGTCTTCATCAGGTCAGAGTGGCTGGCCAACAAGCGAGAAAGACTCACCGGTGCGCGCCTCTCTCCCTCTCTCTGCACACGTATCTCTTCTTATCTACAGCCAATGCTCTCGATTGAGCGGTGTCATCAGGTCAGAGTGGCTGGCCGACAAGCGGGAAGAACTCACCGGTGTGCGCCTCTCCCTCTCTCTGCACATGTATCTCTTCTGATGTACAGCCGACGCTCTCCATGTTGTTGATGATGAACGGGGACTCATGGCACCCGGTGGGTGAGTGCTGTCATGGAGAGCACATGAAGGAGCGCGCGAGCACTGTAAATTAGCAGAAGCCGAAAGTGGTCAGCGCGGCAGCGGACGAAAACGGCCAGCGAGCAGATAGGAGGTCAAGGGTCGAAGGGGACGAGGGAGACAGACAAGTGAAGATTGAAAAAAGGGAACAAGGCAATGAGGGGGACGCCTGAGGACAATAACGAGCATGTGCAGGGTCTTGGTGATGATGCAGGGACGAGGGAAGAGACGCAAGCAGGGAGGGGCATGTGCGCGGGGAAGGACTGGCTACCGCGCATGAGGCTGAGTGAGTGGACCGCAAACGCTGTATAGGAGAGACCCCCATTGATTCATCATTGACTATTTATCAGTGCTGAGGAAACTACCGCAAATGAGACGGGAGACGCTATTCTCCACGACACTTTACGCTGCGTTGTGTCAGTGATATGGTTGAAGTCCTCGATGTGCGAATAGCCATCGACAGTTTCACCACAAAATTGTCCGCTATTTTCCGTTTCTCGACTTCAACCCATCCTCTCCCATCATCAGCGGCAGCTCCTCTGACCACTCGGGAAGCCTCTCGTCTCTCTTCAACCTCAGCAGCAGCGCCTTGGCCACTTGGGAAGCCTCCCATCCCTCAACCTCAGCACCTATATAAGTCCCGCACTGGTTCTTTGCCTACATTGTCCAAAAATATCTCCGCAGATTGTCTATTCCATCGACCTCATAGCCTGTAGATAAGCAAGTGGGCAACGGCTCTGATTGCATGCGGTGGTGGAATATCTGCCCACCATGAGGTGATCTTCACTGTAAGTGGACGTTAGCGGCTCTCTGGCTTCCTGTACTGATCAATAAGCCTATGCTCACCGGACACTTTCGTTTCCAGCACACTTGCCATGCCCAAGACCAGCGATAACTTTAGCATAGTCCCAGGGTCTTCTTGTTCTCCAGCACCCAGAACACATCCCAACGCTTGAAGATCATGCGTGCCATGAGCTGCAAGAAGCTGCCGATGACCACCTTCCCTGCCACCAATCTGAGGGCTCACACCCGATGTTGCAAGTTTTGTACGGAGGGACGGCATATGTGTGTAGCATTGCTAGCAAGGACAGATTTGGCACTCTTGAACATCAACTAGCTCTATTGCCTGTCTCAGTTACCCGCCGCGGTGTGCGGACTCGCTCCAGCGCTTTGCCGCTTTGTGCCCCTTCGCATTTACCATGCACGGATCTGTTTCCTTTGTGCAGTCGGCACTGGGACAGAGAGGAGGCATGGTGAGGGTAGACGATGCCTTCCGGATTGTGGATGCGCACAAGTGCGCAGATGGTACTAATGCGGAGAAGTTCCTAGAGGAGGCTGTAATGAGACCATCAGGTGCGTTATTTGATCGAGAGATGTTCTCGGAGTGCACTTACTTCTTCAGATGGTCAATAGACATGGACTCAAGGTTGATCTGCTTAGCACGATTAATGTCGGCGGCATTGGCAAGAACACAGATGGACATGTGGGGGCAAGTGACATTGCAGTTGTAGTTTCTTGGGCCAATCTGATTCTCTGAAGCTCGATGGCCTCGAAAAAGTTGTGATGTTTCTCGCTAGTTGCCTCGGTGAGCAATTCCTTGATGGGACTTGCATACTTGACAGATGGGCAACAATTGACCTATGTCGACAACGGTGGGCATGCATGCTCAGTGTTGCCGCCTTGGGGAAACCACCTATGTGGCTGCGAGCATCTGCTATCAGGCATGAAGGTCACATCTATTACTATGTAATATTAGTATTAGACAAATATCATGGCGGTAGATTAGGTGTATGTAGAATTCTAATTGCTGTCGCTCGAGGGTAAGTCACAGACAAAAATTATGAGGTAGAATATACTGACCACGGAGAACTTCAAAAGTCTATGTTCGGAAGAATGTCTGGGAAATCATTACTGTACTGTGTATACTGCCAGAGGTCATTGGCCTCGTTCGCAAGCTTGTTCATGAGCTGCTGAAACTGATCGTTATCAATCGGGTCTCCATTGGGGGATACAAGCCCAGTAGGGAAGGCCATTAGGTCATCAATATTGCCAGCGCCAGTGTATGGAAATCGGATATCCTGGTTGTCTTGATTCTGCATTTCGTCCTGGTTGTCTACATTCTAAGTGTCAGAACAATCAAATGTTGGAAAAGCAACCATAACTCGTACCATACACCATTGGATCCTCCTGGTGTGTGTTTATTATCGCCTCAATGGGATTCTCTCTATTATCATCTTCTTCGCCATCGCCATCGCCACTGCCACTGCCATTTTCATTGCCGTCGCCATTGCCATTGCCATCGTCATCTTCATTGCCACCAGTAACAGGCCCTGTATAGCTCCGCTCGGAGCTTGCAACGTCCACAAAGCTCGATTGTCTACCATCTGATGACTCGCTTGCCAGAATCTGTGCGGATTGAATAGCCTCCTTCGAGCGATTCGCAAACAGCTTCCATACTCCAAGGGAAGACCGCCCCAGCACCTCAAAAATAGGTATCAAGTCCTTATTTGTGTCGTATATGCTCCTCGTCTTCGTGTATGTCGACTTAACATACTTGGTTCCAAACACCTTCGGAAAGGCAACCTCCAAGCGAAAGTCAGTATTCATCTTTTGGGCTTTCAGCGCCTCAATCTTCCGAAACCCATTGATGATGTCAATTGCATAGTATGACCTGTTACGAACTGCTCGTTCGATAACCCAAGAGTAACAGGTTCTTCCCTAGGTCGCACGACGGACTGAGTGGTAGACGGAGTCTCGACTGTATCAGACGTTGATACAGGAGGGGATAATGATTGGCTCTGAGTGACACAGTGTGAGGACTGTGTAAGAACGAAGAGCTTCGTATTCGAAGATACGAATGAACGAAAGAGAATAGACTGAAGATCCTCAGCCTATTCTATGGGCCTTATATACTATATAGGGTATAGGGTAAGAGTCCGTGTGCTTCTCCAGGTTTCCATCCTAGGAGAGCTGTGGCCGCCGTCTTTCTCATCGGCGCCTACTCTTGTACTTCTCCAGTCGCACTGATCCATCTTGGTGCGACGAGGTGCTTACCCATAAGCCCTAAGCCCATGGCATGTGAATGCCTCCCTTATCACTGTGTGAACTTCGTGAGCCTCATGTCCCTCTCATAAAGCCTCTACCGATGTCTTGAAGAACCATCGGTCTTGTCGGCTCCTAAGGACATGCCGAATACCTTGGTGTACGCTCCGTAGTGGAGCCGCCTAGCATGTGATGCTTGATCCATCGGATAGACCGGCCGCGAAGGGCCCCAATCGGTCAAGTCATAACATTACCCCCTTTCTAGGTCCCAACTCCTGAGGGGACTACTCGCTTGAGCAGAAACGAGCTTCATCGTCATTCCACGGACAATTGCTTTGTGGTCGTCAAAATAGATTGGGATGCGTCTTCCCAATATCACTTCGTTTTCTGGGGCGAGGACCGACCTACGTCGTTTACAACGCCTAGGAGTTTTCCTTCTCCGTTGAGCTGTTTGATTTGAAGTCCTGCAGTATCAGCCACAATACTGTGTTTCTCCTCGGTGTTCTTCCTTCACCGTACGTTTTGTGTGAGTACACTCCTAGAGTCAATAGGCAGCTACTCGACCAGGGCTCCCTGGTAGGTTTGATAAGCCAGTGTCATCTGGCGACGATGCAGAAAGGTGTTGTGCGAATGATTATAGGATGAAATAGAAACTCGTCTGTGGATGGGTGTGTGTCGTTCTTCTTCTAAAGTGCCGAAGGCCATGTCTCAGTGTTTCCAGGATAGATCTTCATCTCCTTGATCTCCAGTATCGAGGGGGACTCCAGGTGTGTGGGTTGATCGCTTTACTAAGGCTTAGGCCACCAACCTATCAAGAATACGACATTTCTTGACTTGTTTTGAGTCCGGCAAGACCCCTTTGAAGATCCCTAACTCTGTCAGCCCCATACGGTGGCCTTGTCAGGTTAGAGATTGAGTGTTCGTCCAGAGTTGTGTTTTTCTACTAAGGTATTGGACACGAGGAGAGGACCTTGAAGAATAGACTTTGAACCCATGGTCTCTTGAATAGATCATGGTATCCCTTGACGGTAATTATGTGGGGTCAGCGTAAGGTATGTCCTGGTAGTTTAACGGTCGTGCCGGACGTCCGTATTTTTGCGTCTTTGCGGACGTCGGCTAGTTTATCCTTAAGTCGTCGCGGACTGAGACTAGTTTATACCGAAGTCATTGCGGACTGCCCTGCTAGTTTATGCCAAGGTCGTTGCGGACCTACCACCTCCCAACGTAGGAGTACCTGTTAAACAAGATGGTAGGACCATTTCTGTGCGCCGGAACCATTCATCGGTGATGCACATAGGGCCCTAGACCAAGTACAGCCATCTTGACAGGGTTCCCATTGAGGAAGGATGGTGACGGTTTATACTATATCAAACCGGATAACTTATAGAGTCGCGATAATAGACGTGAATGCCTATTTTGACACGACTCACATGGCCCTGTAGACAGAAGGGCAGCTCAGTTTATCGTCATGAAGGACGGGCAAACTAGTTTATAGTCATTGCGGACGTCCGCTATCGCCTGGCTTGAAACCTCCCGAGCCTCGATAGATTTAATCCTCCGGGGTGAGGGTAGTTTAAGGTCATTTCGGACTAGTTGATGGTCAAGGTCGTGACCATCAACCACCGTCTCCTATACTTGAAGGAGTAAATAGTTTATCGTCATTGCGGACTAGATCAACATCGTGGCGTCAACAACGATGTCGATCGACATCTCCTATGCTGAAAGGAGTGGTAGTTTAACGTCTTTGCGGATGCCGTCTCCTATACTTGAAGGAGTAAATAGTTTATCGTCATTGCGGACTACAACACATCTCCTATGCTGAAAGGAGTAGTAGTTTAACGTCTTTGCGGACGCTCGTAGTTTTACATCGTTGCGGATGAACGCAACACGAGGCACGATCCCAGTTGCCTCTTGACTGGCCCTTGAAGCAGAATCCTTGCTTCGGACTTCAAGGGTAGAATGGGCGCGCCATGGAGTAGTCGTGGTCTTGTCGTCGGAAGACTGACAACCCGCTCCCTGTCCCCAAACCCCTCGCACGGAATTGAACCGTGTCGACCCCATATTCTTTTACTGTAGGGCGTATGGAATATGGAAGCGCCTCGACCTAGTCGGCAGGGTTCTGCAACGGTGGAGGCCCTCACTTCCACCGTCTGCCAGAATACAACCACGCTCCGAGGGTCTTGGTAGCTTTAGCGTCGTTCCGGACGGTAACTAGTTTATCGTCATTGCGGACCAAGCCTTTCGTAGTTTTACATCGTGCGGATGTACTTTTCTCCGTTTTGTGTAACTAATGGAGTGCGGCCATCAGTTCCTGCATCGCTGATAGGGTCCCCTAATGCGGAAACGACCCTGTAAAACTGGAGATCCAAAGTGGGACGTCCAAGACACCTGTCAGACCTTGACAGCGAGTTGGTCCACCGTTCCCCAACGGTGGGCATGCAACACGATTTCCCACCAATATTCATGCATCATTCATGTACCAGGTTTATGTTGTGAATCCTAAGGGCCTCCTAATGCGGAAAGGGCCTGTAAAACTGGGGATCCAAGCGGGACGCCCGATTCGCTTGTCAGAATACCTCTTGACAACGAGAGTGTTGAATGCTTGTCCTTCATCTTGAGACCGGAGGGCTGCAACGCGAAATGGTCAGGTACTTCCCCTGCCTTCTTATCTTTTCACAGTTTAACGTCATGCAGGACGTTAGTTCCGGCGTCCTGTGCGTTGAAACCGGTACCTGTGATGCGGAGGGTCCTTTCCTCTCCGTCATCATGTTAAAACCAGGGTTCCTCAACTCCATGGTTTAGTATCCTCCGCCAATGTCTCCATAATCTCCGTACCCTTCGTCTGGTCTGTAGTAGGGGTCGGCGTCGTCGTAGTTATCGCCTTCGACCTCGTCCCAGGCGTCTAGTTCCGCTCGAGTCCAGGAAGTAGTTCGCTGAGTCGGGCGCTGGCGGATTGGAGCTCTCTACCAATGTGCGGATGTGCTCCTTCAGCTCGATTATCTCGAGGACGGTTTGGAGTCGGCGAATCTCTTGGTCGAGTTCTTCTAGGACTGCTTCACCTGGGCTGGAGGGTTGCCCTTGTTCTCTGGCTCCCTCGTCCCTCATTCCTCCTGTACCTTGGAGGATGCTCCTCATTGCTGCCTCCTGCGTCCTGCCCGGTGGATTGTCCTGCCGATATGGGAGGAAGGGCCTCTCGGTCTCTTCGGGCCTGTCGTTGGACCGTAGCCCAGACGTATTCGGTCTGGGTGGTCGCGTCTCGACTGCTTGTAGCCGGTACCGCTCTGCTAGCTTCGCTCCATGGTTGGACGCGGAATGGGTCAGTCCGAACGGGACGGGCGTGACTTGAATGTCCTGTGTCGGTGCGCGAGATGAGGGCGGGTAGGAGCTCCAGATTGATGAAGGAGGAGAACTTGTCCGGATGAATGAGTAGGGCGTAAGCCCCATTATTTCCTCGGGCATACCAGGAGGCGGCCCTGTGATCATCTGCATAGGCCAGAAGCCTGACCTGGTCGCTCGTGTCAGCGAGGCGTCGGGGTATGTCGTCGCTCTCGCTTCCTGGTTGCCCTGCGAAGAAGTTAGCGAGCCTTTGTAAGGCCAGCGCTGTGGCCATCTGAATTACCGCGGAGATGGGTGCGCTGGAGTAGTGCGTCTCCTAGCCCTTCCAACTCTCCGGGGTGCAGATCTCGACTACTGGTAGGGGATCCTCTGGTCCTGGCAGCTGATGTACCAGCCGTTGCTGGTTCTTGTATACCTGCCTCAACAGTTGTAGGCGATGCCAGGTTCGAAGGGTTTCCTGGTCTTCTTCCGCCTCTCGCCTCCTGTCTTGCGTCTCCTTGAGCCAACGCTGTCGTCGGTCGCGGAGGCGTTGACGGAGCATGCCTTCCTTCTGCTTGACGTCTTTCATCGTGCTCGTCATGAGCTCTCTCAAACCGTGTGAGGCTCGGGGATCCGTTCGATCTTCGACGGTGAGCGCGGTTTGGTGGACACTGATTTGTACAGGAGTTCCTCCTGGTGTCGTTGGGCGGCTGCTTCGGCTAGGGCGTCCAGTGTCGGGGTTGGCCACGGCCAGAATGATGTCTGGCGAGGGGTTTCTTGAAGGGGAGGAGGTAGTTCCGTCATCGATGAGCATGGCACGTCCAGGGGAGTATTCCAGGGAGGAGTGGTTGGACATGTGTTGGGGAGGATTCTTGCTTTGAAAGAGGGGGAATGCCTCCCTTTTATATCTTTCTAAAGCCTAATCGCCGCTGGTCGGGGCTTGTCTGGGTAGCTTTCGTGGAATTCACGAAGCGCCTCGTCGGCCGTATCTTTGAGGAGGGCAAAGGGTTCCCAAGTGTTATCGGCCTCGGAGTATCCGACCCACTTGACAAGGTACTTGGTCCCTCGTCCCTGGCGTCTTGAATCTAGAATGGCCTCCACTTCGTAGTGCTCTTCTTTGTTCAGGATCTCTGGGGCAGGTCTGGGAAGTTCCTTCCGTGGGCCTCTGTCTCGTGATATTTCGTGAGTATGGAGGCATGAAACACGGGTGTATCTTCCATGTTTCGGGTATTTCCAAACCGATAAGCCAGAGGACCGATTCTTTCAGTTACTGAAAAGGGGCCATAGCGTCTAGGTGCCAGCTTGAATTTCGGATGAGTCGTCCGAATATGGGTTCCTTCTAACCAAACTTGGGTTCCTACTTCCCATTGCGGAAGTTTCCTGTGTAGGTCCCGGTCCTTGGCGTGCTGCGCTGCTATTTGTAGACTTGCGGCCGCATCCTCTTGGACTTCTTTGATTAGTCGCAAACGTTCAGTTACTGCGGGCACCTTGGTCTCCAGAGCTGAGTCGACCGAACCATTGGTGGTTGAACCCGTAAAGGACTTCAAACGGCGACTTCCCAGTGGCGGAGTGTCTTCGGGTGTTGTGGGAGAATTCTGCGAAGGGGATCAAGTCTACCCAGTTATCTTGATGGTAGTTGCAGAAAACTCGCAGGAATTGCTCGATCTCTTGGTTTACCCGTTCTGTTTCTCCGTCCGTTTGGGGTGATAGACCGTGCTGAGGGCAGGGGTGATTCCCATTCCTTTCCATAGTTCCCTTGTGAACTTTGCAGCAAATTGAGGACCTCTGTCGGACACCACTTTGGTTGGCAAACCATATCGTTTGAACACATTGTCCTGGAAGAGCGTCGTGGTTTCTTCGGCCGTGATTGTCTTCTTGCACGGAGTTATGACTATTCCTTTTGACAGACCCTGATCGACTACCACATTTATCGAATCGTAGCCTCTGCTTTCTGGGAGGTCTGTTACGAAGTCGGTGGAGATAAAGCGCCAAGGGGCGTTTGTGGTTTCCAACGGTTGGATCGGTGGATGGGTCCTATGGGGAAGGTTCTTGGGTAGATTGGCAGACTGCACATCCATCCACATATGCGTGTACGAATTTGGTCATGCTTGACCACCAGTAATGGCGTTGGACCAATTCTAAGGTCTTTGCTCGGCCCGGGTGTCCTGTAGCCATAGTGTCATGGTGCGTTTTGACAATCATTCGTCGAAGGAGGTCGTCCCTTGGGACGCATATGTAACCGTCGCGCCTTGTGATGCCCTCTTCATGTGTCCTTTTCCTAGGTCGCCCTTCATTGCTTTTGGACCTTTTTCCAGCAGTTTCTTGAGGGCGACATCAACCAGCAAATCGTGTTCCGAGCGCGAGTGTCGAATAAGGGAGAGGATGTCCGAGGATACGAGTTCCGTTGCTTTGACGTGTATGCCTTCGCTTGGCTCTACTAGAGTTTCGCTGGACTCGGTGAAAAGTCTGGACGGGAGTAGAGTCTGTGCCTTGTTATCAGATTCCACCCCCTCACTAAGGTCTGGACGCCTGGACAGAGCATCCGCATGATTAGTAGTTCCAGCTTTGTAACTGAGCTGGAAGTCAAATCGGGACAAAAACAGACTCCAGCGCACTTGTCGCCTTGACAGGTCGCGCGCCGTTTTAAAGTGTTCGAGGTTTTTATGGTCCGTCCAGACTTCAAAGGGGTGTCGAGCGCCTTCGAGGTAGTGTTTCCAGTGTTCCAGTGCCTTGATGATGGCGAGGAGTTCGCGATCATGCACGTCGTAATTTCGTTCGGCCGGTGAGAACGATCCTGAGAGGTATGCAACAGGGTGCCAGTCATTATCAGGTCCTTCCTGTAAGAGGACTGCACCATATGCTGCGAGGGAAGCGTCGCGTAACAAGCCGGTAAGGGCGCATCGGGTCAGGGTACAACAGGACGGGTCGGCTGGTGAAGGTTTTCTTCAGTCGATCGAACGCCTGTTGGCACTCCGTGGTCCAGTCCCATTTCACATCCTTCTTTGTGAGGTCATGCAGGGGCCGAGCGATCAGAGAGAATTTATCAATGAATCGTCGGTAGAAGTTCCCTAAGCCTAAGAAAGAGCGGATGTCGCGAACTGTGCGGGGAGTGGGCCATTCCTGGATAGCTTCAATCTTCGAGTCTTCCATAGCGACGTGGTCCTTTGAGATCGTGTACCCAAGATAGTTCAACTTTTCCTTGTGGAACTCGCACTTCTCTGGTTTGAGGTAGAGATCGTTGTCGCGCAGGATTTGGAGGACTCGCCGAAGGATCACAATGTGTTCCGCTGTGGTCTTCGTGAAGATGAGGATGTCGTCCATATATACCGTTATCTTCCGGGCCAGGATGAGTTCTTGGAAGATCATGTTCATCATGGCTTGGAAGGTTCCTGGGGAGTTACAGAGCCCAAAGAACATCACCGTGGGTTCGAAAAGTCCCAAGGGTGTGACGAAGGCCGCCTTGGATTCGTCTCCCTTCTTGATGCGCACGTTGTATATCCCCACCGAACATCGAGCTTGAGAACACCGTTGCGCCTTTAATGATGTCCAATAGTTCTTGGATTAATGGCAGGGGGGTGACATCTCGAATAGTGTGTTCGTTAAGGTGGCGATAGTCTTGTACCGGACGGAGCTTCCCATCTTTCTTGCCTATGAAAAAGAAAGAGGCCGCGCTATGTGCTGTTGACCGACGTATTGTTCCTCTGGAAAGGTGCTCTTTGACGAATTTCCCTAGCTCGTCATGCTTTTCCGGGCTCAAGGGAAATATCCGCGGGGCCTGGGGTACAAAAGACGGTTTGAGGTTTATCGCGTGGTCCCATACTGTATGTTGGGGAAGCCTCTGTGATCGTCGCTCGCTGAAGATGTCGAGGTAAGAATGATATTCTGTCGGCACCCGACCCTTTAAGTTGGTGGTGTCGATTTCTTCCTCCAGGTCTTCGTCAAAGCTTGCGAACCCCGAGGGTTCTGGGGCTACCTTCCTAATGACGGGTTCTCCTGCGCTATCCATTGCGGAGGAGTCAGACGGTGTTTGCGCTTCTTCAGCGACTTTTCCTGAAGCTTCGCCCTGGGCCGCTTTCTGCTGAGCTTGCCGGCGTTCCTTCCTTTCGGCTACTTGTTCTTCGAGCCATTCCCGAGCTTTGCGTTGTCGGGATTTGTGCTCGAGTAGTTCCATGAACCGAGCTTTCCATTCCTTCGTGGGTACTTGGCTCCATTGTTCTTTAGTCCACGTCCACGAAGGTCCTACCGGTTCTGAGACAAGATGCGGTTTCATCCGCTGAGGAACCTTGTCACCACGTAGTTTCGCTAGCCATGCCTTCTGGTAGGCTCTTCCCTTGCCTTGGTAAACCCATACGGTTGTTGGCAATCTCTGGGGCAACGATCAAAGTGTACCTCACGGCGCCTCCACCCGATGGAGGGGTCGTGGTATTTCAGCCAATCCGTTCCTAGGAGCATGTCGTCTTTCCCTAGATTGGTGATGAACATTTGGACGCGTTCAGTGTGAGTTCTCCCCCGTCTATCCTTGACGGTGAGATTCGCGTCCAGGCCTCGTCGAATGAGGCCTGCCTTGTTGATGGTGTCATCGACGTTGCGAACGCGGATGGGGCGGTTTAAAGGATAAGTGGGAAGGTTGTGCTTCTGTACCCACCCCTCATTTACCAAAATCCCTTCGCATGCTGAGTCGATGGCGGCTCTGGCTCCAGCGCTTCTTCCTCGAGTTGTTAATCGCACGTCAAGTCGAATGGGGGTAATAATGTGACTGTTCATTGCTCCGATTCGAATATATGACGGGGAATCATACTCGAGTTTCCTTGGCCCTCTCTCTTCGGCTGGTGAAGGAGAGGTCAGGAAAAATCCTCTGCCAGATCCACCAACATCTGCCTTTGCTCGGCCTTCCCTACTCCTTGGAAGAGCGCTCGGACGCCATTAATATCACTGATGGGTCCGTTGCTTCGTCGTCCGTTAGGCGGTACGTAGCGCTCTCCAATTCGCTCTGTCTGTGCGTATCCTCCCTTCCCTCGCGGAAAGGTCCTCACGTTCCACTCCAAACCGAATTACCAGGTTGTGATACCGACGGTGGTGGCCATGAGAACTCCCCTCCTCCAATCCTCGATGTAGTCGCGCATCGTTTCCCACCGGGATTCTTGCTCGTCTTCATCCTCCATGTCTGCAGCGCGAGTTCGTCTACCTCCTCTGCCCACCGACTTGCGCGAATTTCCTCGAGACGGGGAACGCCTCTACGAGGGGAAGGACAATCAGCTATCCCGTGCCCTGGTTTTCCGCAATTGTAGCAGGAGAAGGGAGCAGGTCTCTTGCCATCGTATACACGCTTGTTCCGATTGGCGTCTCTTTTGCGAGAGGCGTCAATGTCCATGTCAACCACCTGGTTGTTCATTCTTCGAGGAGCGGTGGTAGAGTTATAGCGGCGAGCTGGTTGGAGGTGAAAGCGATTGAGGAAGTCGCTTCGGAATGAGGTGGAGTTGGCTAGGATCGCCTTTTGAGCACTTCGGGCTCTCAAGCGTCCGTCTATTTCACAGGCAGTGTTGACCCAATCTTGGATCGTGTCCTTCGGCGGAGTTTCTTTGTCATAGATCTTGTCCATGACCCTCGGGTCAAGCCCTCTCTGGAAATAAGGAACTTGTTCCCTGTCGGTGATGTCGGCGTCGGCGGCGATAAGGATGAATTGGTTTGAATATTCATCCACCGTCATCTTCCCCTGAGAGAAAGACATGAGGGCGCTTCGGGCCTTGTCCGTAAGGTTCGTTTCCTTGAACTGGAGTTTAAACCTGACAAGGAAGTCGTCCCAAGTTCCTACGGTCTTGGGCGGGGTCGCCCCCACTGTCTTCTTTAGGAAGCTCTCTGCCCATACGCCGGCCGTCCCGTATCTCATGCACGAGAGAGCGAGAGAAACTTTGTCTGAATCCGTCTTGTATCGGTCTGGTTCTGCTGTGAAAAGGAGGAGGCAATTCATGATGAATTTCTGTGATTGTGTTCGGTCCCCTTCGAAGTTATCAGGGAGCTTGAGCTTGCCCTTCCCGATGAGACGGGGGGGTCTGTAGGGTTTGACATAATGTTTCGGGTGTTGATCGGTGTTTGAATATCCGAGGATTCGGACTCGGATGTTCCTTCTTCTTCCTCCGATGTGTCCGGATTTCCGGTTCGGGGTTCCTGTACTGGGGTGGTTCTACCCAGTCTTCTGCTGTTTCGTCCCAAGCCCACTCAGCTTCTGTTCCGTCTTCTCTTGTGAAGAAGTATCGTCCTTCTTGGTACGAGCAGTTATCAAAGTTTGGGGGTGCTGGCCGATTGGTGTCGGAGTAATACCAGCGATTTTCTCTTTGATGGATAGGACGATTGTTCTGTCGAAGTTGGTTATGGGTTCGTCTAGTGCCTGGTGGAAATCCTAGGCCTAGGTCTTGCTCCAGGGTGTGTGAAGTAACTCTCTTCGGTGGGGGTCTATGCCACCGATGAGGGTCGTGAGAGAGAGTGTGGCAGCAAGCGGAGTGTGGTGCAAGGTAGGGGCAAAAGCGAGTCTATTCTAGTGTTACGAACTGCTCGTTCGATAACCCAAGAGTAACAGGTTCTTCCCTAGGTCGCACGACGGACTGAGTGGTAGACGGAGTCTCGACTGTATCAGACGTTGATACAGGAGGGGATAATGATTGGCTCTGAGTGACACAGTGTGAGGACTGTGTAAGAACGAAGAGCTTCGTATTCGAAGATACGAATGAACGAAAGAGAATAGACTGAAGATCCTCAGCCTATTCTATGGGCCTTATATACTGTATAGGGTATAGGGTAAGAGTCCGTGTGCTTCTCCAGGTTTCCATCCTAGGAGAGCTGTGGCCGCCGTCTTTCTCATCGGCGCCTACTCTTGTACTTCTCCAGTCGCACTGATCCATCTTGGTGCGACGAGGTGCTTACCCATAAGCCCTAAGCCCATGGCATGTGAATGCCTCCCTTATCACTGTGTGAACTTCGTGAGCCTCATGTCCCTCTCATAAAGCCTCTACCGATGTCTTGAAGAACCATCGGTCTTGTCGGCTCCTAAGGACATGCCGAATACCTTGGTGTACGCTCCGTAGTGGAGCCGCCTAGCATGTGATGCTTGATCCATCGGATAGACCGGCCGCGAAGGGCCCCAATCGGTCAAGTCATAACATGACCCTGGCCAAGTCCGCTCGCCACGTCACTTTGCCTTGGGATCTGCATTCGGAAAGAGCTCGACAGCACAAGTCTGTTGATCTGATGGTCCAGCGACGATGGAAGGTGAGGATGTACGGGAGGGTAATGATTTATCGGGCGTGTCTCCGAGACTTTCTGGAATGCTGAACAATGAGTTTATATTAACATGTTTCCCAACAGATAGCATCGGCCGAATCCGCAAAGATATCTTATTGTCGCTGTCGATCAGAGGCCCGGGAGATGATAGTGTCCGAGAAAGATTAGATGACCGTGAAGGGGTGGAGGATTTTGCAAGTAAAGGTGTCGTGACACTCCGTCGCTGGACAGATCGGAGTTTGTCGAGGAAAGATGTGTTTACGAGACCATTTCTGGCTACCAAGGGAAAATAATCAGAAGAGTGTCGCATAGGGGAAGTGGATTCCGGTGTGGATACACGTCGTCGAAGAGGGTTTGAGGGGTCAGCAGCTGTGATGGCAAGGTCTCTGGATGCTCCACGACAGTTTGAATGCCAGGTGTAGTGCGCTGTCTTTTCGAGCTATTATCTTCATCCACTGAAGTGCAGCGACGCTTTCCTTTGAAAACCACCTGTCCCTGCAGCTTTCTAATCTCCTCATCCAACTGTGGACAATCAGCGAGACGTCGCCCATGAATTCCATCTGGCAGAAGACGAAAAAGCAAAACCTCATTTGTCTTCACTGTATGAGTCGTGTCCAATCGTGGGCAATCCCAACCGTCTCGCTCAACGTTATACAGCTCCACCTGGAATGCCGACTTTGATTGATCCCATCCAAGAGCTTCAACCAGATCTGGTATGTCGTTGATTTGCAGATGCGGAAAACAGGGAACACCGAATGATATTGCTAAAGGCATTTCCCCTTCCTGTGATAAAATCAGAGCAATGTCAATTTAGAATTAGTACACAATGCACCGTACACCATATGAGAGCTCTGACGGTATGTTGATTTTGCATATTCCTCTCCATGACCCGACGCTTACGCTCAGCCTCTCTGTCTACAGCATCAGCAGCATCTTGATGGTTTTGCAGCCATCCATGCGACGGAGTCTGCCACTGGTCTGCAATAGGGACAGCATATGTTTTCTCCGATGATCTAGCAAGATGTGTGGGAGGGTTCAGAGGAGGGTCACGGACCACGCCAGTCGAAGTCATTGTGCTTCGTGCTGCTGTCGGATCAACATCGAAGGGTGGTGTATTGCTAGAAGTGGAGCCAGAGATACTCTGAGATGGTTGGGGCTGAGACTGTAAGCCTCGAGTACGTGTCGCACTGCCCATGGCTTCCTGCAGTCGATGTGACCGAACATGACATGGTGGATAATCAATACCATCTGCCAGGCATTTCCGAGAGGCTTTCTCGCAACACGTCTTGCAGAGTCGGCGAGAACATTCCGTGTGCCCTTTTGTGCGCCCATGCTTTGTGTGACATCCAGTTGTAGCACAGAAGATACCACCACTCGGTCGTTCCAACAAATTTGAGGTAGCCATAGGTGTTGCATACGACTGCCAGCGGAATTCATAAGAAAGAGCCAACGTGATATGCCAATTTTTGACACTTACGTTATTAGATGGGCTGTCTGATGAAAATTTGCACGCTGCCCGTGCGTGTACTACTCTTGGATGTCAAGATGTGGTGAGTTATGTCAGCTTGCTATGGCGGATGGTTGCAATGTATTGGAAGACATACCTCGACAAGATTGTACGAAATAAGGAGAATTCGTCTAGGAAGAGAACACACCGAGCACAAGCTCGCAGCATGTACGACTCATGATGAGGAGCCGCGATGGGGATCGCCCTACAACACTGGAACTGAGCAAAATTACGAGTCTATTTAAGTCAACGACAGACACGCTACGGAGGTACTCGGAATGGCAGGGCTAATAGCCTTGACTCTGCAAGGCTAATAGTCTGAATGAGTTTATACGATAGGGCTACTGGCCTGCAATATTTTTTGCTGGGGGAGGCTATTGGCCCGACTGTTTTTTCTCAAGACTACTATCCCACGGCCAATAGCCAAACGTGCCAGTTGTTGGACTTTCTCATTGTGACCCGTACTTACAGACCAGGTACGTCTTCTGAGTTCACTCACAATTGGCAGGCATGCATCTCAAGCTTGAAGCTTGAAGCTTGAAGCCAAGGCACGATCGATTCGATAGGCATCTGCAATCCGTGTCCTGATCTTAGTCCAGATACAACCCTAATATGCATTCCTCAATGCGCTTCCTCTTTCTTTTACAAGTCATGACTCGTGACTCGTGAGTGGCATGCGACCGGTCACCGGTTGCATGTTATTGAGGGCTGCGCCAAGAAGCAGAAATTACGACACACGTCATCGTGTCTCCTGGTCTTGCTCTCTAGCATCCATTAGTGATCACTCGCGGTGGTGAGTTGGAGCATTTCTTCTCACATCATCGGTCGATGTGTCTTATTTCCTCTAGAGTTACAGTACCTTCTTCTTCAGGCAGCTAGAACGTCGAATAGGAGAGTTATCCTCTCTAATTTCCAAGACATGTGCGTCTAAGGTTCGAATTATCGCCTACCAGAGGATTCGGACATTTCGTTTTGCTACCATCAACTGGCAGCGCTCAATGCCCCTACAATGCTCTCCCAAGGAATCAACGTCACACATGCGTGGCCTGACTTTCATGGACTCAGGTACGCATCCTAGCCATGTGCACTCGACTGACTCGACCGCCCATGAGATAGTAGTACGAAGATAGGCGCAAATGCTCGAGACGCTGAGTGCCAGGCGGAATTATGTTGAAGAGTTTCTTCCTGCGGAGAAAACTTGGAACACCATCAACCCAATAGGGCGTAGTGAGAAGTTCTCTTGGAAATTCCTAGGAGACTCAGACTTCTCCTGTCAGTGGTTATAAATCGACAACCCGTCTGTCGTTTTTCACACCGCCCTCAAATATACGTTAACGGTGACTCGTTTGAAGCACCTCTATTGGTGAGAGATGAATTGATTCTCGCGTTAGAAGAAGTGCGTTTTCGACGATACCGCCAGCTCCATCGGTGAGGTTATCTAGGTGCCCCAACTGTAACCCCAACGACATGACTCCGGTCAACATCGTCCAAGTACCACGGGCTAGTTCCCGTGTGAGAACGTCAGGTGCACCGGCCTATATACCTACTCTACGACTCAACCTACGCGCGCGCTACTCCAGGCAAGGCGCCAATACAACCAAAAGCTCCAGCAGCTCTAAGACGACTCAGAAGCAGAGGAACAATTCAGGGTCAGGTATCTCAATTCTTTGTGCGGTCAAGTGCATATGAGCTGATCATATCACATGCATGGTCGTGTGCAGGTAAAGATAACCTTGCTCAAGTTGTCTACGAGAAGAAGAGCCTTTACTTCATGTGTTCCTGTCCATTTGGAATATAACAACATATTATCGCGCATGATCGTGAATCGAAGGATATCTTCTTGTTCAGACCTCCAATGCTGGGGACCCTCTGCCAAAGAATAAAAAAAAACATCAACCAAGATAAGGATGAGAGCAAGATCCAGGTAAGTCCAGAACGCACCGTGACTTGGACACAAACTCGGCGATCTCATGGAAGGCAGTAGCCTGGTCCGGCGGACATGTTTCTATAGCAAATTGTATGCATGAGTCAAGGTCAGATAAGGGCCAACGCGTAGAAGTCCATGTCAGGATTTCGCAGATGCTTTTCAGTGCCTGGGCAAAAGGCTGGTCCAACAGAGACAGAGCAGGCTGCATTTCGACGTGGATAGCATCACGAATAGATCGTAAATGCGTCAGGGCCTCAGGACTGTGACGTTTTAAATCATTGGGTTGAAGAAAATTATCCCCGATCATGTATGTCCAAAGAGGGACACATCGAGCTCCCTCCCAATCCACGATACCGACGACACGGGTAGGGTCGTCCCAAGCGACTAGGATGTTACCGTGGTCAAGATCATCGTGCCGAAGGACAAAAGGACAGGAAGGGGGATCGAATGCCTCAAAGTTCAGAGAGTCGATGGCTTTGCACAATAGCATATACCAAGTAGACATATAAAGCAGAGCATTGTTGGCATCCTCGTCTGGGTGGAACTTCTTGCGTGTTGTAAGCCAAGAGTCAGGCTCATCTTGCATGAATGAGATTCTCGGAAGGGCTAGTGCTTTGAGGAAGTCACGCGACGAAGACCATGGGCCATTGTCGACTTTTCCACTCGGAGAATAATTTCTTCCTAGAGCCACATGCCCCACACGGATCGCGCCAGTACGATCGTCTATGAGGAGGCTGCCGATGGAGTTGAATGTCACATTCAGCATTTCTCCTTCGATGCGAGCAACCCCTTGGACCACTGCTTCCATCTGTTCTATTGTCAAATCGAGCCAGACCTCTGACAAACAACGACCGATGATCTAGATACCACGGTAAGTATCATCATGCACGAGACGGAAACGATGTATACCTGTGATTGGAGGCTGTAGCGCGTCTTGACTGGATTTTCCGGATCACTCACAAATGCGAAGACATGGGCCACAGGAACAGCAGTCGATTCCTTCAAAAAGCGCAGCGTGGCGAGCTATAACAAATCATCAGTTGAAGGAATATAGTATTATGGCAATCCTCAACTCGCCTCCGAGGCCAACCTATGTGTCACGATACTTGGTTCAACGCCGTCATCTTGATGGTATCCGGTTCCGTTGATGAGCATGCACCCGCGCTAGGGTCCGAGGGAGGTATTTGGGAAGCTTTGGGGAGATACCGAACAGCGCTAGACAAATACCGAAGACGCCGACTCGCACCGAACACGGTCGGTCCCTACCCGACCGACCGCAAGCCACCGAAGGACGTTCGGCAGCACTTGGGTCAGTTCGCTTACACTTCACATACTTACCGTAACCGCACAGGAGTGTTACAATAGGTGTTTACGAGATCGGAGCCAGTATTCCGGGTCGGCCGATGTGCTCCGTGAGTCGGTCGCTCCTTATCGCTTATCTTCCCGACTTCCACATGGTCGGTCAAATGTGATCTTGCACCATTACTTGGCCACCCTGGTCGTACGTTACTTCCTTCCTATTTTCATTGGTTCTTCAACGCCTGTTCCTGCTACCTACGCTCGGGCGACGGATCCCGAACGGTCGGGATTTCGCCATCGCTGATTAACTTTTACCTTATCACCTTCGGAACCCATATGGACATCTCACCTACCTTCTTATCTTCTCTGTTCGCTAGGGCTTGGCGCCCAGTCGACATCTACTCTCATTTCTTGTTCAATATCTTACTTAGGGGCTCTGTTTACTATAAAAACCTACATACAACTCTGGAATAAACCAGCTTTCGCACCCCACAGTTCAGAGCTCATCCGCACTCGTCGCAACCATCGAAATCGTCTTCGTCGACTTCCGAAAACTTGTCATCCTCGTCGTTCGGCCTCATTCGCGTTCGTACTCGTCTCTTCGCTCGTAACCCCGTCCTCCCTCGTATATTGTCAGAGTCCCGTGTGGCTCTTGAAGCACGTAGTTGTCGGTCGCGACACTACCTTCTCGTTACCGACCGAATCCCCGACACAACCGACCGAACGTTCGGTCGGTGTTCGGTGCAGTCCCGAAACCGTTCGGGCGCTATAATCTCACACTCCCCGTTGCTTCTCAGTACGCCTTCAATTTCTAAAGTCATCACTAACAATTCCTTGTGTATTAGATACTAGCTCCAGCACCCCTGCATTAGAGGTTGTTTTAGTGTTGTGCTCAGCACTTAGAGCCACCTCTAGCGTATCACCGTTGAGACGAGCGACGATAGGTTCGCGTGAATTTCCCTCAAACGTCAATATGAACACCTGGTCCATCTGAACGTCAAACCATGCTCAGTCTTACTATGCACGAGCACTTGCCTGATTCAAACCGCCTGAAAAGAACTAATCAACAAAAGAATGATGGCAAGAGAGCTGACATTATGCCTACCTTGGGCCATGTGGTAAATGGCGTTACACACATGTCCCAATGCATTGGTAGCAGCCTCTTTCAGAGCACCTAAGTCGAAGGTAGCGGTCATGTCCTCTGCTCTCTTTTGAAGATCTTCCCGCATGCTGCCATTGTACAGGTTCTCGAAAGCGGCAGGAGAGAGGGGTCGCATGATGATTTGAGACGTCATCCTCGATGACGGTGCGAAGGGGCTCGCAGATGCTGTCATAGAGGTGAATGTTGGTATGAGCAGAACCTAATATGGGGATTTGGCTATGTGAAAGAAAAAAGAAAGCCGAAAATCACGCCATGAACTGACATGACCTACAAGGATCCATACACGTAAAGCTCGTGGGACTGATGACTAGATCCGACGATCGCGAGAAATCAGATGGACATGGGCTTTCGCGAAAGCTTCGAAGCATTCTAGGATTTGTGACTCGATTGGGGCGCTGCGGCCTGCTGCGGCCTGCGCTTTGGGAAAGGTGTTGTGTTAGTACAATTGGGCGTCAATATCTGGTGCCTTGACCAAATGGATATGGTCTCGGGAGTCGGCAACAGAGACTGGTGCTGTATCAGTCTCAGATATCAGATCAGACGACCACGAGGAGCTTCGGACACTTCGTTTGAATTTGAGCACTAACACTCTTACACCGTTCCGCACTATTCTGAATCGAATGCCGTCCCCTTTCATTTAAGCATCCAACGACACTAAACGAATGCAAACGTGTCCATATATGTGCTCCTAAAGTTGCCCTCTGTCAAGAGAACAATGGAATGCATTACTCAAGGATCGGAATGAGAACAAGATTTGCGTATGCTCAGAACTCACCGTGACTTGGACACAAACTCAGCAATCTCGCGGAAGGCAGTAGCCTGGTCTAGCGGACATGTTTCTGAAGCGATCTGTATGCATGAGTCGAAGTGAGATAGAGGCCGGCGAGTAGAAGTCCAGGTCAAGATTTCGCAAATAGTTTTGAGTGCCTGGGCAAAAGGCTGGTCCATCAGGGAGAGAGCAGGCTGCATTTCGACATGGATGGCATTGCGAATGAAACGTAAATGAGTCCGAACGTCAGGACTATGACGTTTCAGATCATTGGGTTCAAGGAAATGGTCCCCGATCATATGTGCCCAAAGAGGAATACACCGAGATCCTTCCCAATCCACGATACCGACGACATGGACAGGGTCGTCCCAAGCGACTAGGATGTTACCAAGGTTGAGGTCGTCGTGCCGAAGGACAAAAGGACAGGAAGGGGGATCGAATGCCTCAAAATTCAGGGAGTCAATGGCTTTGCACAATAGCGTATACCAAGTAGACATATAAAGCAGAGCATTGTTGGCATCCTCATCTGGGTGGAAACTCTTGCATCTTGTAAGCCAGGAATCGGGCTCATTTTGCATGAACGAAATTTCCGAAAGGGCCAACGCTTTGAGGAAATCTCGCGACGAAGACCATGGCCCATTGTTGTCTTTCCCTATCGGAGAATAATTTCTCCCCAGAGTCATGGGTCCAACACGGACTGGGCCAGTCTGGTCGTCTGTGAGGAGGCAACCGATAGAGTTGACTGCCACATTCAGTATCTGTCCTTCGATGCACGCGACTTCTTGGACCACTCTTTCCATCTGCTCCATCGTCAAGCCATCCCAAACATCTGTCAAACGACGACCGATGATCTGGACAATACAATAAGAACCGTCATGCTTGAGACAAGAAAGAGACATACCTGTGATTGGAGGCTGTAGCGCGTCTTGACTGGATTTTCTGGATGAGTTGCATACGCGAAGACATGTGCCACAGGAATGGAGGTCGATTTCTTCAAAAATCGTAGCGTGGCGATCTGTACAGTTAATGAGTCTCAAGCACACCAGTCTGTGACAATCATCGCTCACCTCAGAGGCCACCCTATGTGATACCACGCTTGATTCAAGGTCACTGTCTTGATGATATGCGGTTCCATTAAGACGAGCAATGATTGGCTCCCGTGAATCATCCTTGAAGGTCAATATGAATACCTGGATGACCCGAACGTCAAAGCATGCATGATTTGATCAAGCATGGGTGCCTACCTGATTGAAACCGCCTGGGAAAGACGAATGAACGAATGAACTATGGGAAGATTACAGATGGCATGCCTACCCTGGGCCAAGTGGTAGATACCGCTACACGTGTGCCCCAATGCCTCAGTAGCGGCCTCTTTCAGAGCATTCAAGTTGTAGGCAGCAGTCGCCTCGTCTGCTTTTCGTCGACGCTCTTCCCACATGCCATCGTAGTAGAGCCTCTCGAAGCCGCAGGAGAGGGGGGACGCATAATAGTTTGACACGTCATACTTAATGCCTGTTCAACTGAGCTCAAAGTAGATGCTGTCATAGGAATCAACGAAGGGCTGTATGCTCAGGCTGGACACGGAGAGAGCAGAACCAAATGTGTGAGGTTTGGCTTCGTGCAAAAGCCGAAAATCACGCCATGACCTACAAGGATCCATATACGCGTGGAGCTCGTGGGAAATGTGTTGATGATCATCCTGTCCGATGATCGCAAGAGATCAGATGAAGATGGGCTTTCGCGAGAACTTCGAAGTAGGGCGTCCTAGGGTATCCTGAGATCCGGCCATGATGTTTGTCACTTGATGAATTCGCTCCAGCGGCAAGATGAGTGACGTTTGACACAGAAGTCGTGTCAGTGAAATTTGGTGTCGATGTCTGATGCCTAAAACCTGCATACCGAACGGACATGTCTTCTATGTTCATCAGAGACCAATAGCCAATACGAACGTCAACTTGCCACACGGCCGGGCAAGCCTTGACGGAGCTCAAGCGGAGGAGCGGACTGTGGAATGCCCGGCTGTGTCCGAGCCTAGGTCATCCTTTTTTTCTTATTTTTTTTTGGGTCAAGTATTTATATTCCGCGCAGCGCAAGCCAGTGGCGGTGTGTAAGTAAGGGGCATAAGGCCGATAGGTTTAGTAATCTAGGCCGTGAATGGCTCATTTAAGGCCCGGGTGAATCCCCTCAGTGAGAGGATTAATGCATGTCTGCCAGCGAGCGGGTTCTGGCGGGTAGCGAGATGAGCGCACAGTCTCAAGTGTTTAACTGCATAGCCATTAAGTCCTCCGCATTGAGCGGAGCGTCTGGGAACATGAAAGCGGACGGATTGTCCTGCCTAGGTCATCCACTCGGCGACGGGGGCGAGTAACAACTCGATGGCGGCTCCCAGGTGCTCTACCATAAAGAACATACGCGGCACTCCAATTCTCGTTCTAAACCCCCTATAGAAATTATCTCGCTAGCTGTCACAACACGCGTGCATCACTTGTAAAGGTACAATCAATTACAAGCATCTGGAGAGGCTGATAAACCCTACTAATCCAGCTATATGTCCAAGAGGCTCTGCTTACAGCGTCAGACTCTTATTCACGCGACATTCTGCTAGAGGCAGAGCAAGAAGCAAAGTAAGGCACGCGTCCCTCGGATTTCAGTCTCGAGCCATGGCTTTCCATTGAACTTGACAGTGGAGAGGGGCACTCCATTGCACCTCTCCTCACATCTGGTCGATCTGTCGATTTTTTGTCGGGTTGCATCCCTTTCCAGATAGCGCGAATCATGTAAAGGCCTCTTCCAACACTAAGCATGCTGTTTTTTCAAGCTTCAAAACATGCAGTGTGTGTCCAAGCACTCAAATATCAGTTCGAATAGCATAGTATTGGCGATCACCGCAGCTTCAAACACCTTGTTTTCGCTCGCACACTTACCAACCCCTTGATCTCCAAGGATGATGGCTACACCTAGCTTTTCATCGACACCGTCCTAGAATAGGGCTTTAACTTGACTTGCAGCGAGTCATCACATAAGTGAGTCACACCCAAATTATATGGATTCGAACCTGACCTGAGCGCTCCTACTGAGATAACGATACGAAGAAAGGCACAGATCTGCGAGACGCTCAGTATCTTGGGCGAAATCATGAGGTTTTCCTGTTGCAAGAACCATAATCACATCGACAGGGAGCAATGGGAAGTTCGAGCTACAAGATCACTGACTTTCTCCTGAATACTTTCAAGAGTATTGGACTTTTCCCATTAGGAATTGCATACTGACGGTTCATCAGCTGTCTAACTTTCGCACCGTCATCGAAAATCGACTCGTTTTGAGTGATTCTCCTGGTGGGAGGTATTGCTTCTCCTGTCAGAAGTACTATCATGACAATACTAGTTGCTCCATCGGCAACGTTATTCACTGCGGCGACTTGCTTCAGGTTCCTGCGTTGATCGCATCTCGTCACAATCAGGAACTCGGGTCGCACGTTGTGCACGAGGAGACTTTCTAGGATCACTTGAGGGAGCATATGACTTCAATCTCAGTAGAGAGAGCGTCTAAGCACTCCTCATACGAGACTTTGCACGAACAATATAAATAGCAATCCCTCTCTTGCCTCGCTCCCATATCCACCACGTCTCAAACTCCTATCTCCTACAACTAGTTATAACATGCGTGTCACGTTTACCGTACCAGGTGCGCAAGCTCCCCTCCCGAGGACATTGCGATTGCTCTAACGGCATATGCATGACGCCATCTCTATCCTACATTCAATCGCACCATGCTCTATGCACTCATGTGAGTGCCGAAATACTTCAACTGGTGCTTTAGGTTGATGGCTGACTTTTCAAACAGTGTTACAGTTGATTTTGCCCGTTGTACCAATCCGAAGTGCAACTTCGAGAACATGACTCCGCACGACCCTCCCGCAGGCAACTCAGGCTGGTTCAAATGTGAGAACGCAGGGTGTAATGGACAATACACCTACGATTTTCCGGTGGCGATATTCATTCCACTCAAACTGCTAGCTCGGCAAGAGCGCCGGAACAAGCAACAGCCCCAGTACCTCTAAGACGACTAAGAAGTAGAGTCGCAATGGTAGGGGCCCTTGTACTAATATGACGGTCAGACGGTCCAGTTACTTGTGTCGTCAGCTGCTTGGAAGCTGATTATATGTCATGCAGGATTTTGTACTGGCTAGGACGTGCCAAAGTCATCCACAACAAGAAGAGTTTTCATTCCATATGTTCCTTTCCAGTCTGTAGTTGTAATAACATCTTGCTCCGCCTTATCTTGAACCAAATGCTGTTCCTTTCTGAAGCTCAGGCCCCCAACGAGCGGTGCCACCAGCCGAAAGGTTTATACGGAAGGCATTGAGAGAGAGCAGCTTCAACGTGAACAGTAGATGTACTTCTAATCGTTTGCGCTCAAAATAACACAAAAAGTGGTTCAGCCCGGGATCGAACCGGGAACCTTCTGTGGACCGCAACTGTGTGAGACAGAAATCATAACCATTAGACCACTGAACCCTGTGTAATCAAGAGAGTATTTGTTTTATAATCCATATAAGTCTGAACAGGCTCGTGTGAAAGCAAAAACGTGGTTCAACCCGGGATCGAACCGGGAACCTTCTGTGCGCCCCAACCGTGTGAGACAGAAATCATAACCATTAGACCATTGAACCGATATCAATCACGCCACGAAGGAAAACCTGATCGGTGTTGTGGTCCAGCAAAGTAGACGCAGTTCACTTCACATACACATCACTAACTGGCGTCCCGCATCTACACCCAACGCTGTGTGCTCATCTTGGCTCGGTATAGCCCGATAGGACGCAATGACAGATCATCAACCGACCACCGATTCATACACAACGTACATACGGTCCGGTGCCAACAAGCTAGACTGATAACAATAAGCGACGACGTGCACGAAAGCATGATCCAGTAAATCGAACAACGAGACGCGGCATCAACGCCAGCGGTGCCGCGGGAGATAGAGTGGTTTCTCGATCGTGTGCACGAGGAAGTGCTCGAACGCGCGATCGGATTCGCGCGCCTTCCTCATCTCGAGGAGCTGGCTCGCGACGGGATAGTGCGCGTGGATGACGAACATGTACGTGGACATGTCTGCGTCCTGTACGATCTCGACGTGATTCTCGCCCAGGCGTACGTATCGAGTCAGGTCGATGAAGTCGTGGACCATCTGCAGGGCCACGGCCGGAAGTGAGCAGGACGAACGGGATAAGGAAAATGACATGGACATACGATCAGCGGAGGGGCGAGCGGGAGGTTATTGGTCTCATTCACAACGGCGCGAAGCGTCTGGTTATTTGGCCAGCTGCACGGAAGTACGTCCCCGATGACCTGAGGAAACCCGACGTGGTTCGTCTCCATCGCTTGACAGATGTCCGGGAATAAGTAACAGGCCAAGAAATGCACATGCACGAGTCTCTCGACACTTCCCTACAGCCATCGGATATGATCAGCGATCGAAAAGAAAGATCGAAGACAAGGCAGCACGCACTCTTTCGCCTTGTACCGCCCGTTCCACTTGTTCAGCTTTGCCCAATCATCGGAGTGACCATGAATTTGAGAGAGATCGCAGCATTATCCTTCGCCTGGCCCTTGTCCGCCGCAACGACGCACGCGCCCAGGCCAAAGATCGAGCCCAGCTCGTCTATCATGTCGTCGTCGTCGTCCTCATCCTTCACGTCGGCGGAGAACCGGTTTATCGCGCTCAAGGGCGCGCGGACTGGCGGGGACAGCGACAGTATGATCTGGACTTGGAGGCAAGCTCGCCTCGAGGGCTAGGAGCACTATCGGCATGGGCGCCTTGCGGAAGGTTCGTGTGGTCGGCGATGCCCGTGCGGACGATGCCGTTCGTCAATCTTGAAGTGTGAACATTTTCCGATCGTCGTCTGCTCGAGGTATGAGGGTTGTAGTATTAGCGTCAGGAGATAATGAGGGGGTATCCGTTTTCGTCTCGGGATCCTTTTGAGCGCTCTGGGACGGCTCACGGGATCGACGCACAGCTGCAGATGCATCGATCACTGCCTTGTCTTCGACGTCGCCGCCTTCGTGTGGCAAACCTTCTCGCGCGTTTCCATTGCGAGGACCTTTTCTTCTGTATCTTTTCCCTGGACCTGGAGCTGTGGCGACAAGACACGTTGCTTGCGAGGCAGGTCGTCTGCAGGCGATGGCGAATAGGCGCGCTTCGAAGGCACTATGGGCGCCGTGAAGCCATCACGGTGCGGCGAGGGTTCATGGCTAGGACATCAACACGCATATCGACTTCTCTTTATCTGGAACAAGGGAGGCATTCTCTGAAGGCGGTGACTCCTGTGACGGCGCGCCGGTAGCCTGCCGCGTAACTGAGTACAATGGCGGATCGTTCGAGCAAGCGAGTCTTACCTTTTCAGGAGCGACAGCGTCCGGCTGTCGGCCATCGACACTCTCTCTGGCACCTTAGGTTTGATGACGCATCGTCCGTTCCGAAGTAAGAACGCCCTCTACGACGGGTGTCACCTTGTGGACCGACGGCGTCTCTGCAGGAACGAGATTGGCGGCGGCGGCTGAGTGGTCGCGAGCAATCTGCTCTTCGGTCGCTATTCTATCTCGCTATCCAGATCCAGGACCATCGTCTCTGCGAGTCGCTCACTGAAAATATCGACATCCATGGGGGCAGAGGGTGCATGCGCAGCCTCCTGTGAGCCATTCGCGAGACTCTGTGTCCGCTCTTCTTTGACGCCCTCCGGCTGCGCCTGCGCATCCACGTGTACCGAACTTCGTTCTCTGCACCCGTGTCAACCTCCATCGAACTTCCTTGATCCCTCGTCTCTGTCGACGCCGAGCCCTGGACACCCTCCTCCCCCTCTCTGATCCTGTCCTCATCCTCACTTCACCCCTGGTGGTATCCGCCGCCTGCGGAGGCTCGTCTACTCCCACCCCTTCCTTGTTTTCCTGCCAACCCATGACCGCACCCTCGCCCTCGCCCTCACCATCTTCTCCTGCACCCGCACCCGCATTCGCACCGACCCTCTGCCGATTATATATCCGCAGCTTCTGCGTCCCCCCGCGCGCGTCCCGGCGGCGGCGCGAGTTAAGGTCCGTGTATGGGCTGTCCCTGGGGCTGATAGTCCCCGTGCTGCGTGAGGAGGGCGAGTGCGGGACGGAGGCCGCCGTGGCGGGGAGGGCGGCGCGGTGGTGGGCGACGATGGCGGCTGCGCGGAGCATGCTGAGCAGCTCCATGATCGGTCGTCGAACCTGTGTTTGAGAACGGCAGCAGCAGGGGAGCGGAGGCAGGTGCAGGAGAAGGAGAAGGCGCGGGGGCCGTCGTTGGTATCGTTTTCGCACTTGAGATCTCCGTTGTTGCCGCTGTCCCCGACTGTGCAGGAGCGGGTGGGACATCGACGTCCATACTATCAGACGCATCGAGGCCGGAATTGCGCGCTCTAGCGTTATTGCTGATGCCGCCGTTGCTGGTCCCAGCGCCGGCACCGACGGCCTTGGGGCCAGAACCAGCGGCTGGTGCAGGGAGCTCCCCTCGGCCCCCTTCATCGTCGTCATCTTGAACCACTCAAGATCGAGCGCCATAAAATCCGGCTGGCTACTCGACACCGCCGGCTTCTTCCGCAGCTTCGAACGCGGGGGGACTTTCGCCGCTCCGGCTCCAGCCCCGGCTCCTGCGGAGGTATCGCTGGCAAAGCGGAGGAGGATGCGAGCGCTGGCGGGGGAGGGTCGTGATCGGCGACGTGGGGGCCGGGCGCGGGAAGGGATGGGGGGCAGAAGTGGCTGGCTTAGGCGTGCGTGGGGAGTGAGAGGAAGAGGCGCCAGAGTCGGTTGTTGGAGGGCGCGCAGAGGTGGGAGCGGGCGGGAGGGAATACAACGTGGGGGTGGCGGATGGACCTGGGCGAGACGGGAAAGAATGCTGCATAGCGGGCTGCGAGACGCCCGATACAAGAGAGGTGACGGCAGGACGTGATGTGCTGTCGATGGATACAGCTGTAGACGGAGGGTGGGGAAGTGGCGCGGGCGTTGGTGTTGGCGCCGGCACAGAGGGCTGCAACAATTTGGGTGCAGGCTGCTGCTGGCTCCGCCGACCCTGAATCATAGCCGCGAGCTCTATGATGTCGGTCGTAGGTATGTCTCCCAGCTCTGAAGCAGGAGCAGCACCTGCGGGCTCTGTCTCGGCCAAACTCGACTGGGTATGTATCGGAGCGGGCGCGAGGGCAGGTTGCGTGGTGGGCGTGGATGGGATATCGTGTTGAGATGTGGTGGCCGAGGTAAGGGGAAGGGCTAGAACAGCCGGAGCAGAAGGTGATGTCGCAGTAAGGGCCGCGGAAGTAGATGCAGCGGGAGCGGGGGTGGTCGACTTGGAGAGGGACGTCTTTGGCGGACGCGAGCTCGAAGGGAGCGACGCGGCTGAAACGGGCTTGCTCGGTGACGGTCCCGCCGCCGATGTCGATGGCGATGCCTTCTCCGCGCGCGGCTGCTTGCCCACGACGGCAGCCAAAGGCGTGGACGAAGACGTAGAGGTGGTATTTGAGGACGACGTGGACGTGGAGGACTTGTTGCGCGGTCGTCTGAGGTGCGCAGAGGGCACCCGGTCGATGTCGATCCCGGCGGCAGTGAAGAGGGTACGGAGCCGTTCTGTGGGATGGGGATCATCAAGGTTGAGTTGGGATGACTACGCAAAAATAAGATCGACTAGCTACTTGAACTGACCTTGCAGATCGGCCTCGGGGAAGAGATGGTAGTATGGAGAAACAGAACCCACGAGCTTAGTGTAGACTTTGAGTAGGTTCGCTTTTTCGGGAGGACATGAGTCGGGATGGAGGACGAGGTAGCGAAGGGAGAGGTCCGGGAGGTTGCCTTCGATCGTGGTGCGGGCGGTCTGTGCGGGGGAAATGTTATGCTGGGATGTTACTTAGGAAGGAGCGGGGAATGTACCTCGAGGAGATCTACCACCTGGAATAAAATGCGTCAGATATACTGAAATGACTGTCATTTGCATCTCTTTTTTGAACGGTGTATGTCCTGCTGAAGTGGCCGGAAAGACGTCGGGGTCTGATGCAGACATGGCGCGGGGGAGGCGAGAGAGATAGGACTGCGAGCGTACGTACCTTTGGCCTTGCAACGGGATAATAGGCCTTCTCTGAGCTCAGCCAGGACGAGAGTTTTCCGGCGGCCATGATGTAGCTCTCCGGCGATGCGGCGGCGGAGAGCTTGCGCGTGAAGACGGGGAAGAGCTTCTCATTATTGGCGACAGCATCTCCTGGCATCTGAGCAGACAGTCTGCTAGCAAAGTGAGAGGAAGGGCAAGATGGGATTGATGGAGGAGGATGCGATGGCGGCGGTGGAGGGGAGAGAGAGGCAGGCGGCGACCTGCAGAGCGAGAGCAGAGGCCATCGAGGGACATCTCAATTCAATTCAGTTGCTGGACCCACAACCCGTGGGAAACACTCCTCGTGACCGCTCCATTCATCGGCACACAAACTGGGCTGCATCGCTCGAATGATTCAGATCTACGATACTCGTCTGCATGTCTTTGGACTTCGTGTTAGCTTTCAGAACACACCAGTGCTACGAGGCCGGTGCGAGAGACGGCAGATTCAGGTCTCGCAGGAGCTCGCAGGTTTCGCACGTCAGATTCGAGTTGGCCGAAAGAGGAAAGATGATCGAAAATTAATTTATTCCCTCGCATTTGATTGAGCCTGTCCAGCCTTCCTGCTCCCTCTCTGAACGTACCACCGCCACCCTTCGAGAGGATGCCGAAATTACACGACCAATTCGACACCGTCCATCCTCGATTTTGGATCACAGGTCAGATCCCGCTGCGATCCCTTTGCGCCTGAGGCCGATGTAACCTGCTCATCAACAGTACAGCCATCTTATCACTCGGAGATGTCGAGAGCTCAACGTCTACGCGGAACTCATGCCCTGCACGCAGAAGATCAGGAGCTCAAATGGAAACCAAAGGGTCAGTTCCATCTCGTCGCGTCAATCGTGTTTTTGAAACGTCTCTTCAGGGCGTCATACTTTCTGGGTCCCCCTACTCTGTGTATGACTCGGACGCCCCACATGTTGACCCTGAGGTCTATGAACTCGGCGTGCCCATCCTCGGCATATGTTATGGTCTTCAGGCGAGTGCATGCAGTGTCCGTTCTCAACGCTATATAATCCGTAACTCCTTTCGTTAGGAAATGGCCTGGTCCATGAACGGTAAAGTAGCCCAGTGCGACCACCGAGAGTACGGCTTTGCCCAAGTGCAGATAAGCAAAATCGGGGGCGACAACGCCTCCGTGGATGCGCTGTTCGAGGGACTGGGAGAGGAGATGCAGGTCCGTCTGTCCCCACCCGACTCCATCCTCTCCCACAAACATGGCGCGCGCGTCCCAGGTATGGATGTCCCACGGCGACAAGCTCTCCGCGCTCCCCCCCGATTTCCACATCATCGGCCGCACGACGAACGCGCCCTTCGCCGCCATCGCCCACAACTCCAAACCCTTCTACGGCATCCAGTTTCACCCAGAAGTCACGCACTCGCCCCGCGGGAAGGAAGTCATCGGCCGATTCGTGCTCAGCATCTGCGGCTGCAAACCAAACTGGACCATGGTGCGCGCCCTCGTCTCTCCGTTTCTCGACCGCTCCTGAATACTTTTTTTTTGTGCATAGGAAGAATTCATCGGAAGGAGATCGCGCGCATTCGCGATATATGCGGCCCGACCGGCCGTGTCATCGGCGCCGTGAGCGGCGGCGTCGACAGCACCGTCGCTGCGAAACTCATGCACGAGGCCATCGGCGACCGGTGAGTCCGCCCCCCAATCTCGCACGCGCACGGCTCACGGCTGCCGCCCAGCTTCCACGCCATCATGGTGGACAACGGCGTCCTCCGGCTGAACGAGGCGCCCCAGGTGAACGACATGCTCAACAAGGACCTCGGCGTGAACCTCACCGTCGTCGACGCGTCCGACCTCTTCCTCTCGCGCCTCGAGGGCGTCGAGGACCCCGAGCAGAAGCGCAAGATCATCGGCAACACGTTCATCCACGTCTTCGAGGCTGAGGCCGCGAAGATCGAGGCCGCCGCCGAGGTGGAGGAGCAGAAGGGCGCCGCGGCGAAGGGCAAGATCGAGTGGCTGCTGCAGGGCACGCTCTACCCGGACGTCATCGAGAGCATCAGCTTCAAGGGCCCGAGCGCGACGATCAAGACGCACCACAACGTCGGTGGGCTCCTCGCGGACATGAAGCTCAAGCTGATCGAGCCCCTCCGCGAGCTCTTCAAAGGTGCGCCGCTTCTCGAACCCTCCCTCCAGGCGCGGACGCCTCGGGAGCACATGACTGAATCGTGCCCTTTGATATTTGACAGACGAGGTCCGCGCCCTCGGCCGTCTTCTCTCCATCCCCGCGCCCCTCGTCCAGCGCCACCCCTTCCCCGGGCCCGGCCTCGCCATCCGCATCCTCGGCCCCGTCACGCGCGAGCAGGTCAAGATCCTGCAGCACGCCGACAGCATCTACATCGAGGAGATCCGCCGCGCCGGGCTCTACGACCAGATCAGCCAGGCGTTCGCCGTCCTGCTGCCCGTCAAGGCCGTCGGCGTCATGGGCGACAAGCGGACGTACGAGCAGGTGCGTCGCGCGTTTCGTTCGATCGTCGTGAACCGACCCGCTGATCCGAAACCGTTTACGGAAAAAACATCATAAAAAAACAACATCGATATATATAAAATAGGTCATCGCTCTGCGCGCAGTCCAGTCCGAGGACTTCATGACCGCCGACTGGTCAGTGTATCTCATCCGCTCGCGTCACTGTCAACTCACGCTGCCCGTGCTCTCTTCCAGGTACGTCTTCCCCGCAGAAGTCCTCAGGCGCATATCCTCCCGCATCACGAACGAGGTGGCCGGCATCAACCGCGTCACCTACGACATCTCGTCAAAGCCACCTAGCGTACGTACCCGCCGCCTGCCCTCGCAACCCGCACACTCGTACTGACAGACACGACGACGACAGACGGTCGAGTGGCTATGACAGCATCTGCCCACAGTTAACTTAGAAGATCAGAACCAAAAAAAGCAACCGCCAGCCCGCGGTGTATCCCGTGATGTATCCAGTAGTAGACCCCCCGAAAATAGACAGTGTAAGATCGAGCACTCAGCGAAGAAGTCCCTCTCAGAACGCCAAGCCGACCGACCGTACGTCGACCCGACCGCGTCCGACCAAAAGTCCAATCAATGCAGATACATGCGTCATGAGTTGGGCGTGCAAAAAAACATCTAAAATACAATGAAACGATTGCGGACCGGACGTCAAAAGCAACCAAATGCGCTCTAGGAAGCAGTGTGTGGACAGTTGTCGACGAGAGAGAGTGAGACAGTGAGACGAGTGAGTGAGTGAGTGATTATTACGGGGTAGGGTTGGTAGATAGATAAGACGCCGCCGCCCAGCAAGCACGCTCATTTTCACGGGCGATCGCACGCGATCGCCTTCGCCTCGGGGGGCCACTACGACTCGCCTACGGCGCCAGCGTGTCCTTCCAGCGCTCAGCGATCGGCTCCCCCTTGAAGACCTCGAGCAGCACCTCCCGCACGTCCTCGACGTAGACGAAGCGGATGCCCGTCTTGACGCTCTCCGGCACGTTCTCCTCGATGTCCGCGCGGTTCGCGGCGGGCGCGAGGATGGTCTTGATCCCCGCGCGGTGCGCCGCAAGGATCTTCTCCTTCAGGCCGCCGACCGGGAGCACCTGGCCCACGAGCGAGATCTCGCCCGTCATGGCTGTGTCGCGTCAAGCACCCGGGCCCGAAAGTCGCAAGTCAGCACACACGCGCTCGCGCTATCACAGAAATCGACGCACCGATGTCGGGGTTCACTCGCGTCTTCGTGAAGAGCGAGACGAACGCGGAGAGGAGCGCGGTCCCCGCGCTGGGCCCTCCTTGCCGATGCTGCCCTCGGGCATGTGCACGTGGATATCCCGGTCGTTCAGCACCTGGTCCGTGGGGTTCTCCGTGATCCCCAGCTCGTACGCGTGGCTCTTGACCCAGCTCAGCGCGATCTGCGCGCTCTCCCGGATCACCTCGCCGAGCTTACCGGTCAGCTGCAGACCGCCCTTGCCTGGCATGCTCTGAGAACGCCCGCAGATCAGCCATCGATCGATCAAGACGGCGGAACGAGAAAGAAACGCACGGTAGCCTCGACGGGCATCACCGCGCCGGACCCGTTGCCCAAGTATCCCAGCCCGGTGCTGACGCCGGGCGGCGGAGGGCGGACATACATCCTGTCCTTGTGGTAGATCGGCGGCCCGACGTAGTCTTTCAGGTTCTCCGGGGTGATGCGCACGTGCACCGACGCGGGGACGTCGAACGGCTTGCGCTGCTCCGTCGTCACGGCCTTGCGCTCCTCCGCCTTGTCCGCCTGCGGCGTGGACGCCTCGGGCGCGTCCTGCGCCTCGACGGTCTTGGGCTCGCCTTGCGCGTCCGTCGGCGCCGCAGGCAGTGCGCGCGTCTCCGGGAACGCGTCCTCGCCAAGGTCCTGGACGATCTTGAGCGCGGCCTTGCGGTAGATCTGCGTGTGGTCGGTCGGCCGGCCGATCAGCTGCGCGCCTGCGAGAGACAATTTGCGCGAGACCGTACCTTGTCGATGTGCTTCTTGAGGTTGCGGACGCCGCTCTCGCGGCAGTAGTACTTGATGAGCATGTCGACGGACGCGGGGTCGAGCGTCACGTCGGCGTTCTTGAGGCCAGACGCCTCCTTGGCTTGGGGGCCCAGGTACTTGTCCGCGATGACCGATTTCTCCTCGGAGACGTAGCCGCTGACCTCGAGGACTTCCATGCGGTCGAGCAGGGGCGCCGGGATGGTGTCGAGAACGTTCGCAGTGCAGACGAAGAGGACGCGCGACAGGTCGACGGGAACGTCCATGCTGCGATCGTGACGACGGTGAGCCTGTGTGATCGCGAAGAGAGCAAAGAGGGCCACGCACTAGTGGTCCAGGAACGCGGTGTTCTGCTCAGGATCCAACATCTCGAGCAGGGCGCTGGCAGGGTCGCCGTTGATCCCACGACCGATCTTGTCGACCTCGTCGATCAACACGAGCGGGTTCTCCGTGCCCACGCGCTTCAAAGCCTGGATGATCTTGCCCGGGAGCGCACTGCACCAGTCGTCACCAAAGAAAAAGGAATCAGCGTCCAACCCTCGCGCATATACGCACTTAAAAGGGAACAAAAAAAGCCGACTCACCCAACATACGTCCGCCTGTGCCCCTTGATCTCCGCCACGTCCGTCAAGCCCTCCGACCGAGAACCGGAAGAACTGACGGTTCAGAGCGCGCGCGATCGACTTGCCGATAGACGTCTTGCCCACGCCGGGCGGGCCCGCGAGGCAGATGATCTTGCCCTCGACGGTGCCACGGAGCTTCCCGACGGCGAGGAACTCGAGGATCCGCTCCTTGACGTCCTTGAGGCCGTAGTGGTCCTCGTTCAGCACCTCCTGTGCGTGCGCGATGGAGTAGTTCTCCGGCGTGTGCTGGCCCCAGGGAATCTGTGGGCAAAGAAAGAGGGCGAGGCGGTGAACGCGAGTACAAGATGGGGAGGAGGGGATGGGCGTACCTGTGTGAGCCAGTCGAGGTAGTTCCGGGTGACGTTCGCCTCGGACGCGGCGGGCTCGAGGTGCATGAGCTTATTGAGCTCCTCATCGAAGACCTTCTTGACGGACTCGGGCATCTTGAGCGACGCGGCGCGCTCCTTGAATTTCTCAATGAGCTTGTCCTTGCCGTCCGACTCCATGCCGAGCTCCTTCTTGATGCCCTTGAGCTGCTCCATGAGGTAGTACTCGCGCTGGCGCTTCGCGATCTTGCTGTCCACGTCGCGCGAGAGCTTGCTCTGCAGCTGCGCGTTGATGAGCTCCTTCTTGAGCACGAGCAGCGCCTTGCGCAGGCGGTCCTCGACCATGAGCGACTCGAGCACGTCCTGCAGCTCGCCGACCTCGCCCGTCGACACCGCGGCCGCGAAGTCCGCGAGCTTGTCCGGCTCGTCAAAAACGTTCGACGCGACCTGGTTGATCGAGAAGTTCGTGATCTGGTCGCGGAAGAGCGGGTTGAGCTGCGCGATGTCCTTAAGACGGAGACGATCTCGGACATGAACGCGCGGATGTACTGGTCGTCCTTGTTGAACGGCTGCGTGACGAGGTTGTCGACGTTGACGATCGAGATGTCGAAATCCTGCAGGAAGGACGTCTGGAGCGGCGTCGGGTGGATTTTGGCGACTTGCTCGGCAGGCGCATCAACTTCGATGAGCTCGGCGTCTGCTGGTGGGTCCGAGGATGAGGACGGGGACGGGGAAGGCGGCGGCGTCGGGAGCTGGTCCTCGCTCGCGGGTTCCGACTGCTGCTCGACGTTTTCGACCTGGACGGTAGACATGGGAGCTCCCCCCGCCTTGACGAGATCGGTAATCTTGATCCTGCGGTGCGGGTACAGCACGGCGGTCAAGCCCTCTTCCTTATCATCGTCTTAGATGGCCCAGTGTTGGCCGTAAAGACGCTCGTGATCTGGGCGAAAACGCCGACGGGGTGGACCGAGTTGATGTCCGTGATTACATCCGAATCTGCCTGTTCATCCTTGAGGAGGAACGCGCCGAGGTAGGGCTGGCCGCGCTTCATCATCTCCTTGATGGCGGCGACGACTTGGGGGTTGCGGACGACGACGGCCTTGTAGAAACCGGGGAAGAGAGGGCGACGGGCGATAGGGAGAGCGAGGACCTGGGGGTAGAATTCCGGGACGGACTGGCGGGATATGGACGTGGGAGGTGTGGGTGGAGGTGGCGGGGATGGTGGGTCAGCGCCTTCGGAGCCGTCGTCGCCGCCTGGGGAAGATGACGAGGAAGACGAGGAAGAGGACGGGGGCGCTGAGGATGAGGAAGACGCGCCGCCAAAGTCGTCGCGCTCGCTGTCGAGCAGGACTCGGTCATGGCCAAAGGGATGTTGTGGGACGGGGCCTCTGGGAGGGCCGAATGGGTCTGCGGGGGAGTAGTAATCGACGACGGTGGAGTAGCACGCTCTTCGGTCCAAAGCCAAGGGCGAGGGGAGCGCGCGGGTGCGACGGGCTTTGGCAGCCTGTGATTGCAGGACGCGGACGCGCTGGCTGGGTCGGGCCGCCGACGACGAGACCGCCGCACGCAGGCTGGTGAAGAAATTCATCAGGCCAGCTGGCGAGACGCTCAGCGAAAGATCGCAGGAAACAGTGGAGACGCTCGGCGAGGACGACGAGGACGAGGAGGGGAGAAGGGACGAGGAGAGAGTTGTGCACGCTCACGCCAGAACGGCTTTCAAACCCTCAGCGGATGACGCAAGCTTCCGTTGACAAATCACCTTCAAGCTTCAACCGTCATTTCTCCAAGCACTCGCTCTACCACTGGCCCTCGCAAGCTTGTCTATTGTCTTCTGATTAGCCCTGATGTGAAGGTGAACCCCTACTGTTAACTTGACGAATCCCAATTCTCAAAATTTACATTTTTCGACTTAGCAGTTCTGACAACAGTGTTTGTTCAGAGGGCTCGGTCTGGGAGGCCTTTGCGATCAATTTCGCAGTATTCTGAACATGTAGATACACCTTGACTACCGGTTGTCCGAGCTATGTCACGGACTAGACCACACAAGGATTGCGAGCGGGCCTGCGGCTTTGTCCTTGTCTTGTGTGGAATCGAAATATCGCGCCGCAAGGGTGTTGATCATAGAGGAAATGGCAGAGCTTGGTAGCAAGGATGATGCGGCCGTTCAGGCTAGCCACAGCTATGCACAACAATGTGGCAATGACCAAGTAAGTCTCCTGCCTTGGCTGATCTCAGTCAGGTCTGATGATGCTTGTTGCATAGTGCAATGAACTTCGTCTAAGAATATGTATGCCGCGTCTGCTGATGGTCACAAACAAGAAATGAGTTAGTATCATGTTCTACATGCCTGAGTATGCAGAGTTCAAACAGAACGGCCCTCCCTCGCAGGCGTCACCCTGCGCTCTTTCTGCGTAGTCACTCCTACTCACCCTCGATGCTTATCTTACTCCCAGAACGCCTCCGCATCCTCTTGTCCACCGCCGGCATCGCCACACCTTCGCATGAAATACCATCGAATCAAGATGAATGAGGTGAAGAACCACTTCATGAACCATCTTCTGTATATGCACGATAATAACGTAGCATTGCACTCTGCGCGACTTACAGATAAATGCAACTTCTCAAATCATGCGACTTGCGAGGTCCTTTCTTCACCTCGCCGTTATTGGCCCGTGGGCACGAAACGGCATGCCTTGAAGCGATTGGGACGCGTGGGCTAGGAGAACCACAGATTGCAGTAGGTGCGAGTGTATCAGCTTGAAGACGTTGGCTCACCAAAGGGCTTGAGACTGTGTCCCCCACACAAATGAACAAAAACGTCCTTGTCATGCGGAAGCACAAGCTACGATGCAAGAGCAGTGAAATAGATATAGAAAACTTCGAGAACGAAACACAGCATCTGCACATGGACTACATAGCTCTGACTTCAAAAAACGTCCACCGCGTGAGCTCACGACTGAAGGGGTGCCGCATACCCTCGTCCCCTCCCTCGCACACCTCTCGGCATGGGAGCAAGGCCCCCGCGTCCTCTGAAAAAGCCGCCTCTGGGTACATAGCCGCCTCTCGGGTGCAGTCCGTTGGCGGTGCCGCGCGGCGGGACTTGCGGTGCGCGGTTTTGTTGAGGAGAATCCGGTGCAGCGTCGCCAGCCGGGGCATGCGACGCTCCGTTAACTGGATGGCCGCCACGCCCGTTAACGTACGCACCGCGCCCCCGGTTGGGGTTTGTCATGATATGGACAGGACTGAGGAGCACGCGTGAGAATACGGTCATAACACTCTGTAAGGCCATACGTACTGCGCAGTCTGAGGAGCAGGGGGGCGGAAGCCGCCGTTGCTCTGCTGGCCCGGCGTTGGACGCGGGACAGCATGCGACCCAGGCCGTGGCGCGAACGGCGAGTGAACGTCCGCGGGCGGCGGTGCCTTGGGATTGACAGACGTGATGAACTGGGGGTTCGTCAGATTCAGGCATGTGTTGAATTCCACGGTGGAGCCTCGGTACTGCGTACACCTATCCGCCGATGAAGATGAGTCCGGTTCGTGCGACCCTGGCTAAACGCTCACCGGTTGTTCAGCGTCGTGCCTGACATGAAGGGGTGATCCCAAACGACGTCCATGTTCTTCTCGTTCAGCCCGATTACGACGCCTTTGACGGCGAGTGGGACACCGCCGGAATCTTGCACCATTGTCACTCTGTCCCCGATGGCAAAGCGTTGGTTTTGCAGGCGGTACACGGCATGTGCAGGTTTGAGGACGGCCTGTCGAGGGATGCCTTTCACGATGGCCTTCTTAAATGTGGCGGACCGGTTTTGGTTGAATGTGTTCGCAAGCTTCTCGATCTCTTCCACCGTCGACTGCAAAGAGATCAATTGAGTGACAGTTCACAATCGAGTTCAAGCAATGGCTACCTTTCCGAGCTGGTCACAGTCCAAAGAGACGGGTTCAAAGTCACGCACACCCTTCGACGCCAGCCACGTCCTGACCGATTTGGCCCGAGCATCTGGATCAGCTTCTTTCGAAAACATTTTCTCCGCCTTCACCATGTCTTGAAACAAACCCCGTCAAAAAGGAACTCCAGACGAAGGCATCATAACTCACCGTCACCATTGCGATCGAGACCTAAGAAGACTTCAGGGAATTTTGCCTGAAACTAGAATGATTATCTACGACGATCATCTGACTGATCCAATCTCACCTTGTACTCCTGGAGCAAGTTCACGGCCTTGTCGCTGAGCTCCCAGACTCTGCGGTCTTTCCAGTGTCCGCCGCCACTCTTCCGCGAGTAATCAAGCACTTTCATACCTTTACCCTCGAACTTCAAACTCAGCCCAAGGTTAACCTTCTGATTGTCCGAAGTTAGAACCATGAAGCTCGATGTGATTCGAGACAATGCACGACCCGAGACCCCAATCTTCTCTGCGACCTGGAAAGACGGATAGTAAGGCATGTGGGAGCGATTTGTCACGACCTCTTTGAATTTCTCGTTTTCCGTTTTGTCGGTTGGGGAGAACTGCTGCAGCGTTCAGGCATGGCCAACGACCATGATGATGATTTATGCTTACAACGAGGATGACAGACAAGGCGTCTTCCGTGGTGGCAGATACCTGGGCTGCGACACCATACGCGTGCTCTCCAAGGAAGAAGATCTTGCTCTTTTCTGGGAACTCCTCGGACAGGGGCGGTGCCTTTCTCTCCAAGAAACGAGGGTCCTCGGAGACAACGTCAGGGACAGTCAGCTGCACGGCCTGCTCCACCTCTTTCCTATAGTCTTCATAGTCCTTGACCAAGGCTCCACTCTCCAAGCGCTTGAGACCTATGTAAATGTCAACGATATATGGAGGGCGGTCATGATCGAATGAGACCGACCTTTGAGGGGGCGGACATGCAACAAGATATCAATATCGCTGGGAATTACGCCGCACTTCTTTGAGTAAACATATGTGATCCTCTCGGTCTTGCTCTTCCACATAGCTAATCCCTGTTGCGTGTGCGGATTTCCCACCACCTTCTGCGGACCTCCCTGCACGATGGAAATCTTTTCATACTTGAACAAGGAATCCGACACTGCAGCCACCATCCCCTCTTGCAAAAACGGCCATCCGATGAACGTCTTTTTGCCAATGAGCTCGCGCGCGATGTCCTCGGACTTCTTATTCTCGAACGTGTTCTCAATATGGATGACCATAGATTTGTTGCGGCTTTCTGACCCGTGCACATTCACGCCGTGATGGCCAAGCATGGCAGTGTGAGGGAGGGTTTTGAGAGAGGGAAATCCGGCCAAGGCTTCCGTGCCGAGGAAGACGCCATCACACAGACCTTGTACAAGATGTAGGCCGTCGAGAGTCGGCAAATCGAAGGGCTCCATGATGCATGTACAGCGGTAAATCGGAGGAAAGAAGCCCGGTAGAGACGAGGGATAGGTGATTGGCTCGCCGGGATTATGTTTGAATTGGTAGCTTGTTCCATAGCTGTTTCGTTGCTGCTCCTCTTTTGTCAAACGGTGCTCTCGTGCTATATGCACATTTTGAGTGATGGACCATGAAAAGCGGATGTGAAAGAGACTTACAAGCCATCGCGCGAAGCAGTCGCTCCTGGTCGATGAAAGGAATTTTCACCACTGCTTCCCAGTCCTGCTTCTTGCCGTTCAAGTCTTGTTCGAATTCTTGAGGATAGAAATCCAAGATCGGAGACTCAGAGTTGGACATCAAATCCTAGGAGAAGATATAAGCGTCTCGAGAATCTCGAGAATCTCATGTCTCTTACTTGAAACGCCGATGGGATAAGCTCTTTGCTGGCCTCGGGTAAAACACCCATCAACTGCTCGAAAGGTCGGAATGGCTTTCCAAGTTCAAAGGTGAACGACATTTTATCGACACCCTTCAAATCTTGAAGCAAATCATTAGAGTTTTGAAAGAGGCATCGAGTGGAGCTCCTCACCAGACACCCGAGGTGCGTAGTGGTAGTCATAGAACCAACTCCACGATGCGACACCGCTGTAATAATAATACATAACCCACTGTAGGCCCTCCACGTAGCGATGTACGAGTGCCCCGATCTGCTCAGGATCATGGAAGTCTATTTCCAACTTGCTCTACGAGGAAGTCAGCTCAATGTCAAGATGACGAGCAGGACAGCACACTTGCCACGTAATATCCCTTCTTCCACTCGTCCATTTTTGCCTTGACCGATCGTTCGTGTCGGGTATCAAAATCACCATCCTCCTCGTCATTCGAGACCTTCGCTTTCGCATACTTCTTCAACACCCTGTCCACGGCCTCCGTCGCCTCTTCATCCTCCTCACTTTCCCACTCTTCGTCATTCTCGTCTCCTGCGTCATCCGTGGGCAGTGGGGGCTCCAGCGCCCCAGGGAACCGAAATGTAACAAGGTTCTGGTCATTTTCGTCGTACTCATCCCACATGAGCTCAAGATGCAGGTCATTCGCGAGGTCGGTGATGAAAGCCCTGTCACGCGCTGGGAAAGTATTCGGCATGTCGAGCCGGGCATTGCGTAGTTGTGACGGTGAGTGCAAACTTCGGTGCTCCAAGACAAAAGCTTTGACGCCATCGAAAATAGATCGCTGCGAAGGGGTCAAGACTGGACAACTAATGAGCAGGATATGCTTCAAAGATATATCCACACCCACCAAGCTTCGACTGTTTCGCGTACGCTCCAACTCCTTGGCATTCTTGGATTGTTTCCCTTTGTACCAATTCAAATCCGCATACTCCTTCTCGAAAACCTCTTGCTCCCACTGAGCCATCTCGTCGAGGATAACTTGTAACCTCTTGGTATCGATCAAACCGCTGTCGTTCAAGTATCCGCCTACATGACAGTCAATTTGAGTCTCAGTACGGCATATGATACCCTGGAAGCGTACCTAATGAAGGCAGAACCTTCATATACACGTCAAACAGTCTCTCCAAACCATTCTCGTGATGTGTAGATCCGGGAGATGTGGAAGGAAATCATTCCCGATGAAGACAGCGAGCAGGATAAAGTCGTCGATCACTCGCTCGAGGTTGTATTCGAAGGGTAGCTCGTTCGCTATATCCCTGAATTCCAGATCTAAATACTCTCGCATCAACGAGAGGTGGAGTAAGTAGAAGTTGATAGTATCCAGCCTGCATTTTGTTCAGTTAAGGTGAATGACGTCCAGGGGTAGACGTACCCTCCATTTCCTTTCCTCCTTGCCGCTGGGCCAAACTTCACCTCCTCACGCAACAGACAGAAATGTGGGTCGTGACTCAACAAACCCAACATGATCAAGTCCGCATCCAGCCCATACAGGCAATGCCGCACATTGGGGTTGTAGTCCGGTTGCGCCTTGGACAACCGGATGTACTCCATAATCTTGTGCTCTCCCTCACCAGGCACTTCGTGTCCAGACAACACGACCTGGATATCCCGCCAATTCGAATCCTCGCTGATCTTTTTGTTCACAAAATAGCGGAGTTGCTCGGAGAGCTTCGCCATGAACACCGTCCCTGCGATCAAAAGAAGTGAATAGGGGCAGCACCAGGTCGGCAAAGGATCTAGATGCGTGAACAATGGCGGAAGAGGACTGACCTGGAGTAATACAATTGCTATCGAACGCCTTCTCATCTGGCAGCTTCTCTCCCTTGCTCAACGCCTTCTCCCTGACCTCCTTCGCCTCCTTTGCGGTCCTGAATCGCCGACTCCGCTGTTGATTCATCTTTGCGCGCGGCGCAACACCATCCACAGCCATAAAGAAGAGCTTTTTGGGTTTTATCTTCCCGAAAAGATGATCCACGTAGGCGAATATGGACGTAAATATCTGCTCCTCTGATAGTCGGAAATGCGCGTCATCGTCGTTCGGATGTGAGCCTGTCCGATGTATGGAACGTGTGTTAATGACGTGGGTAGATGACGACTTACACGAATGAATAATGCCGTTGAAATCAAGATACAAATTATCTTCCCAAGCCAATGAAGATCAACGGACTGTCAATCGAGACTAGGTGGAAAGTGGCACATACCGAACTCGGGAATCTTGTTCTCCTCGATAATTTGGGACGTGAGCGGGTAACGCTCCCTGTCAGACAGCGTCAATGCCAACATGCAGAAAAGGCTCAGAATGTCACTCACGAGATGTATCTGAAGAACTGGAGGGAAGGACATTGTCAGGACCGTCCCACAGCTGCCAACATGGACTGACCTTGGGGATACCTAAGGAGAGGCCGAAAGCGACAGTAAGAACGAAGATGGCATCAATAGAGAGACTTGGGGACACTGACCCATGTTGATATATATATATACTTCTTCTACCTTTAAGAGATGTCTCTGAAAACAGGAGTCGGAGGACGGTGCAAGTCGTTGGTGGTAGCAATGCGGCCTTCCGGAGGCGCTGAGTCGTAAGAGGCTCGTGATCCTAGATCTCGTGCCTTGTGCATCATGTTTGGTGGCAGTCAGATCCGTTCACCTTGCATCTCTTGTACACATCCTCGCTCTACAGCATCCCTTCATCCTGCAAGCACCAAGGCTATTCAGAACCTCCAACGGAACGCTGTCATGCTACGGTGATTGTCACCGATATCGCCGGAGGCTCATCAGTCGCAAGAGTGGCGAGAGATAGATCCAAACTGTCCGAAGCCAGGGCACAACGGCGTCGCATGGTATCGCATGGCATCGCTTTGGCGCGGATGCATCTTTCGAGTTCATGCACGGTGCATCTCGATGGTATTCACATATACTTGCTCAGATAATTGTGCACAATTACAAAAATATATCCAGGGTGTCGATACCCGTCCTCGGACCTCCTCTCACGTTCATTGCGCCCTAACCAACGTCAGAATTGCTCATATCGCTGTTGCCCTGTCTAGGCTCTATCGCCTTTAGGTGCCTCAACATGCGCCGCCTTTATTTTTCTTACTGCTCAAGTCGACACACATTGTTCGCAAGCACATCATTGCCTCAAACCCACGGCCGGTGGCTAACTCGATCGAAAGGCACACCAGATAACGGTGCTCATATTGCTTTCACATCATCTTAGTGTCACTAAAATCCACTGTTCCCGGCTATTGCTGGCCATTTACTGCAGCTGACATTCGAGCAGCGTATCGCTCATGGTGTACGGCATCGATGCCCTACCTTCTCTTACTCATGTAGCGCTCAAGGATCCATGCCAGTCGTCTGGGAGAAAGTCTGGCTGTATCTGGTATCCTCGACGTACATACCGCACGTGATCATTGTCGCAATCCATCCTTCTCTTTGCGCAAGGTCTCGTGTGTATGAGCAGCAAAATATCGTTTTCCAGGTGATGTATATAAGACTATCGAAGATGCTATGTTCTTCCCCTATTCAGCGTTGGTGCAGCAGCAGCCCTACCCATCCCTCATTCTCCAGTCATGGCCCCCGTCGCAACGAGCGAACACATCGAGGTCGCGTCCAACTCTGAGAAGGTGTTTAACCCCTTCTACTCGCCATCCATCGGAGATGACGGCAATGACTCGTACAAGTGGTCTCAATACAAGGTGCGCTCGCATACCTTTTCTCAGCACGTCTGTGATCTGATAGGTCGTGCTGTCAGCCCCACTTCCCAAATGTCTCCTGGGCGCCTCTGCAAGAAGTAAAGGTCGTCGAGCGTGGGCTGCATGCCGATTCCGCCAAGCAAGGCCTTCTCTCGGTGGCCTCAAAAGTCGTCCACTTGACGCCTGCCATCGGGACGGAGCTCCACGGCATCGACTTGCGCCAGCTGTCAGATTCGCAGAAGGATGAGCTGTGAGTATCTGGTTCTGTACAGCGTCGTGAAATGCTGAACGCCGCCCAGTGCTTGCTTATCGCAGAACGAGGCGTCGTCTGTACGTATCCCTCAAGGTCGAGACATGACCATGCCTAATCCTTGTGTATAGTCTTCCGCGATCAAGAAATCAACATCCACGAACAACTCGACCTGGCCCGTCACTACGGACCTTTGCACAAGCACGCAACCACTCCCGTCCCTAAAGAACCAGGGCTCGAGGAAGTACACGGTAATGCCACGTCTATACTCTCTATCAATTCTCATCCCATTTCAGTGGTCTACAACGACAGCTCTCGCCGGCCCGATCCCTCCGCTTTCACCAAGCTCGAGCTCTGGCACTCCGACGTCTCGTACGAGATCCAGCCCCCGAGCACCACGTCCCTCAAGATCTACGCCGGCCCCGAATACGGCGGCGACACACTCTGGAGTTCCGGCTACGCGGTGTATTCGTCGCTCAGCCCAGGGCTCCAGAAGTACCTCGAGGGCCTCACCGCTGTGCACAGCGCAGTCGCACAAGCGGACGGCGCGCGCGCGGCGGGCCTGCCTGTCCGCCGCGAGCCCGTCGAGTCGGTGCATCCCGTCGTGCGTGTCCACCCTGCGACGGGCTGGAAGAGCGTATACGTCAACCCAGGTGCGTGTTTTCCCAGCACGCTGCTGGAGAACTTCAACTCGAGAACATGATATGCTAATCTACCTCGAACCCGCCAGGCTTCACGCGCCGCATCGTCGGCGTGCCGAAGGGGGAGTCGGATGCCATCCTCTCGTTCCTCTTCCATCAGCTCAGTGAGAACCCGGACTTCCAAGTGCGGTTCAAGTGGACGCCGAACGCCATCGCCATCTGGGACAACAGGGTGAGTAACGCTCGGACGCGCTCCTTCTCGTGCCCGCTGACGTCATCTGGCGACGGCTGGTAGGTCGTGACTCACAGCGCGACGTTCGACTTCTGGCCTGCGACGCGGCACGCCCTGCGCGCGACGCCTCACGGCGAGCGCCCCATCTCGGTAGCCGAGTACGAGCGCGCCGGGAAGGTCGCGAAGGATCGCCAATTGGAAATATGGCGCCAGCAAGGCGTCGAAGTTCCTCAGCCGAAGGAAGAAAGTTCGCGCCCGCGCGGCTATAACGATTGAGTGGTCTCCATGTCTGCAACGGGGATTCTCAGCTCTCGCCAGATGCCAAAATGCCAAGATGTACTTCGTATCCACTTCATGCGTCCTTGTACACTTTCTCTCTAGTCAACATGTACTTCCTAAGTATGTAGTAACAGTTTATCATCTACAGCTACTAGCCACGCGCCCACTTGAAGTCCTGCTCCTAGCAGCACAACGTGGAAGGCGATGTTCGAATCATGCAGCACCCAGAAAGTGGGATAGGATTGGTGGGTAGCCCTCAACGGAGCTCTGAGGCTGGTGACATTCTGTGAGAACAGGTGCTTGACCACCGATAGGGTGCGCCGATGTAGTTGCTCTAGAATCGCAGACTTCGCTTCCTCTTCCTGCCTTTGACGGAAGATGTCATTTGGGCTCGTGTGGTACTCGGGTCGGGATACCTGCGAGATCTTCGAGCGAGTCTAGCATACAGAGGCCCTGGGGCGGAGCACTGCGAATGCCGTCAGCGTCTAAACAAAAGCAAGACCTACATGGACACTTTTATAGGTGGATATGTACTACAAGTAAGAATGGTGTACAGAACCGAGGAAACAAGATGCACATGATTGAGTGTGCCGAACAGCTCGAGCAAGTTCTCGTGAAGCCGAGGTGGAGCCTGGTGGAGCCCGTGCATGTGCAAGTGCAGGAGGGCCCGTGAAGCTGCTTCAAGCGTACCGATCGAGGGCGCTCCCTGAGCTTCCTCGCCCGATGATGTCCACCGGGCTCCGTCTCATGAACAGAATCCCAGAAAACGGCCGCAATCGACGACGAACCAACACCCGAGCCCCACCCAGCTCCCACAAGCGTCAAAGTTTTATATAGTACTATGAGCTTGGTCGCTGCCCCCACCTGGCGTGATCATTGATGGCATCCGCCTGACTACAAGAGAGCAGGAGAGAGCCCGATCTCCCGACACCGGCACGCGGCGTGGAAGATCGCCCAGCGCGGAGCCGACGAGCACATGCGCTCTGCCGACCCCGCTTCCTCACGCTTCTTGCTTCCCTCTTCCCCACCCTCTTCCTTTTCTCTTCCCTCCCAACCCTGCCCTATCCTTCTCCAGCCTTCTCCCTATTCGGATCCACACACGCTCGGACCTACGGACTCGCGCTCGGCGAACAGCCAATCTCGCCTCGTCACGCATGCGCGTCTGCGCGCGCGTGTGGCCAGCCAGTCCCTGGTGCCTTTCCAGCCTGTCCCGTCCGCCCCCTGCAGCAACTTGCACCGGGCAAGTAGCCGGGGCACCACTCAGAGAGCCTCACTGAGTTCCCAGAGGCTCCCAGAGGCTCCCACGCCCCAGCCCCAGCAGCGCGGTCCGCACTCTCTGCCCTCGGCCGACAGCGCGACGAGGAGCACCGTGACGCACCGTGACGTACCGCAGCGCTCAACAGTGGCTCGCGACTTTCCGCGGTGAGAAAACACGCAGCAAGCAGGCAAGCAACTCGCCGCAAGTGGCGTAGTAGAAGGTAGTCTAGTAGACTCGTAATAGCAGCCGCCCGCCCGATCGAATGAACGATCCACGAGGCCCCACATCTCAACGTTCTCAACCTGCACCCCATCACATCTGCACCCCATCGCATCAGTATCGCATCGCATCGCATCGCATCTCATCTCTCATCTCATCGCATCTCATCTCATCTCAAACAGCGCCCTCTCGGATCCAAGATTCCCCATCTCGCTCCATCTCGCCCGATGCACGGTAGCTATACGATGATAGCTAGTCGATTGCTCCACATTGACTCGCTCAAGTTCCATACATACTTACATACCTGCCTGCTATGTACTTCCTTATCCCACACGCCTTCCTTCCTTCCTTGCGCACTTCCCAATTCATTATTTACCTGCGCAGTAGACGCGATGCCTCCTGTCAGTCAGCCGTGTCAATCAGACGAATTAAAACACACGCAAATCACCCTGCTCCCGACTAACCGTGGCAGGCAGCCCGCACGCCTGAGCACTCGACCGAGACAGCCGACGAAAGAATCAAGAAATAGGGCAACACGGAGCGTAATATTCGACCGACAGAGACAAACAGAATAGACAGAAACGTACGCGTAGAAGAAAATAACGAAAAAAAATCGAGTCCGCCTGCATCGAATACGTTTTGTGGATCGGCGATCGCCCGGAGCACGCACTCTCCCGCTTTCAGCTTCAACGACTTGACTGGCTTTGGCTTCGGCTGGTGCCTAAGTTACTTGTGTATCGCAAAACGGCGACTGGATGCATGAAGTGGGGGGAGACGTAGACGGAGACGGAGCGATCCAACGACGACACCACCGCCCAACAGAAAGAGAAAAGAGAAAAGAAAAGAAAGAATATTAAAAAGGAGCTCGAGACACCCAGAGTCCTTGGACCCACATCCACATCACTCCGGCCTCAATGCGGCGACCCCCGACCGTGCCCGTGCCCGTGCGACGTCCGCATGAACGACTCGTACCCGCGCCCACTCCCGCTCGCGCCCGGCCCGACGCTCCCCCCTCCAGGGCCCACGCTCGCACCCGCGCCCTGCCCAGAGCTCGGCCCCGCGCCCCCGTGCGACGCCCACGGCGGCGGTGGCATGCCCTCCGCCTGCGCCGCCTGATGCTGCTGCTGGTGCTGCTGGTGCGCGTGCGCGTGCTGCGGATGCTGCGGGGCTGCTGCTGCTGCTGCTGCTGCTGGTACGGATGCTGCTGATACTGAGTGTGCTGCTGGTGCGGCTGATGCGCCAGCGCGGAGCCCGCGGCGGTGGAGGCGGCATCATCTGCCCGTGGTGCGGGTGCTGCGGGTGCGGGTGCTGCTGGTGCGACAGCTGTGCGCCGCTGCTTCCGTTGGCAGGCGGCATGCCATGGTAAATCGGCTTTGACGCCGCAGCCGTCGGCGTGGGTGGCTGCGACCGCGCCTGCTGGCTCTGCGACGATCCCTGCGCCTGGCCCTGAGACGACGGTCCACCCATGCCCGAGCCCGGTCGTTTTGGCGAGCCCGAGCTACTGCTGCCGCCGCCGAGATGCCCCCGGGCTAGAGTCGTCGTCGGTAGCGGGAGAGGCAGGGACGGCGCAGACGGCGGGGGCATGCTCTGTCCCGAGACCTCTGCCAGACGCGTAGACGCGCGCAGCGTTTCGAGATCGATCCGCGCAGGCTTGCCGTCCGAGGCCTTGTCGCGCTTGCGCATCAACTTTGCGTAGTCTGCCAAAAAAAAAGCGTCGACACGCGATCAAATGAGCACGCCACCCGTCAGAGAGAGACCTCGGGCGTGCACTCACGCAACCACACGCGTTGCACAGCGTCCGCGCGCCATCAGGTCCTCGGCGCCACTCTGGCGTCTCCCGAATATTGCATGAATGACATTTTCCCGGCGGTGTCGCGCGCTGTGCACACCGTTACCGCAACATGAACCGTCCAATCGCCCCAAAGACGTCCGTTGCCGCCACCGATCGAAAATCCATTCAAGTGTCCCGTGGCGCATTGACCGATCCGAGACGGAAGAAGCAGGCGCGGGCGAGAAGCGAGCGGGTCAAGGATGTGGGGATAAGGAGCACCATGCGTAAGCCGAAAAAATCAGCAACAAGGTCAGATACGCCGCCACGACGCGCAGATCGCAGGGCGCGAGACAGGACAGGGACTCACGCTTCGCTTTCTGTACTTGCTCTTCGGCTGTCCTGGCCCTCCGTTCTGGCCGGACGTCGTCGCGCGCTTCGTCCGGATCAGCTCCATGTCTGCCTCGGCCGTCTGCTGCGCCTGGGAAAAGACGACCGTCAGTATACCCTGTCGAACGCGTTTCTTGCTCGTGGAGAGAGAGGGACCGAGTGCCTCAAAGTCCGAGCAACTCACCGCAGCCAAAGCGGACGCATCCGGCGACGTTGCGCTGTCCGACATATCCTCCCAAGGCCTCTTGGGTGGCCTGTGATCTTCACTCTGCTGTCCCTGCCCCTGTCTCTGTTGTTGTTCCGCGACGGAAGATGTGGAGGCGGAAGCCTCGCCCGCCTCGCTCGCGATCTCGTCCTCCGGCGATATCGTTAGCCGACGGAGATCCTCGAGTAGCCGGACGACTTGGTTCGCGCGCTGGCCCATCTCCGCGAGCTCAGCGGCCGGGGGCTGGACGTGTGGCAGGCTCGCCTGGAGTTGCGCTAGAATCGGGGTTCGTTTGCGGTCGAAAATGAAATCAAGACGGATCAGAACATGTCCACGACGCGTGACGCACGCTAGGTACGGCCAACAGAAGGCAAGACTCACCGTATCGGCTCGCAAACCCGCACAGGACGGAACAATGCTCCATGATCTGCTAACAGGCATTATGTGTTCAACACGTGAGACGAACAAAGGAAAAAAAAGATGCACGAAGAAGCCCGTATCTTGTCAATTTTGCAAAAAAAAACAAAAAAAAAACAAGAGCACGAAAAGAAGACAATGGGGAAAAGGGACGTCAAGACACACCTGCGTGAGCGTCTCCTGGCGCTGCGTCATCTTGGCGTTTATGTCATGGCGCGCATAGCTAGCGGCCCGGACATCCACCCCAGTCGGAAGCACGGGAGGGGACATCTTTCCGTAGGGCCCTGGCGGGAGTACGTGCTGCGGCTGCGGGGGACCTTGGTGTGCGTGATGCGGGTGCTGCTGCTGATGGTGTGGGGGTGGGTGCTGGTGCTGGTGCCAGTGCTCCGCGGAGGGAGGGGGTGGCGGGTACGGATTGCCGTGGGGAGGAGGCTGCTGCGACGGAGGCGGCGGGAGCCTCTGCTGCACGTAGTATGGCGAATACCCTTGTGGCGGCGGTGGTGGCGCAAAGGACGAAGGGTGGTGCTGAAGCTGATCGTGCGGGGGTGGGGGCTGGTTGAGGTACGGGGGAGGAGGCTGCTGGGTTGCATAGGAGGGGTGCTGGGGGTACGGTACCTGTGAGGCGTCGAAATAACGTGTCAGATGGAGCGTGGTGAACGCGCTGGGGTGGCCTGCACGATGCGGGACCTCCGCGCGAGACGAGAGCGGGGAGGGGGAAAGGGGAAATGGACGCTTACGTGAGAGGACCTGGGCGAGACGCCGACGCCGGGACTGGAGCGCGGACGCTTGAGGGAGTGGGAGGCAGGATCGTCGCGGAGGGAGCCGGTGGGCACGGGAGGCGGAGGTTGCTGTGGGTGGGTGGGAGGGTAGGCGACCTCATGTCTGCTCGCGTGGTCGTGGGGGCCGGGCATGGGGGAGGTGTGCTGCGAGGAGAGCATGTGGGTTGGGTGAGGGGGAGGGTGGACGGAGCGGGGCCATTCGTGGCGAGCGTTGTGGTTGGGATTTGGGCCAGGGTGGTCAGGCTGGACGGGGCCCGACGGGGGCGGGGGAGCGATGTCCTGCGCTGTGGACGAGGGGGGCGGGCGGTATTGAAAGTTGAGGTCCTTGAGGGAGGGGAGGCGAAAATCCGACTGCATCGTAGGATGGGAGTGGTGGGCGGAGGAGGCGTAGGCAGAGGCCATGGTCGTGGAATTTTGAGAGATCTGGGGCCAAGAAGGGGGACAAGATCAGAGTCGTATCTTGTAATTTGTATCGCCCGATGAATGCGGATCTTGAACACGAAATCTGCGCGAGAGGTGTGCACGCGGGGGCGAGGACGGTGCTCGGGGGAGATGCCACAGCTGGTGCGAGGAAGAGAGGACGGGAGGGGGTAGCTCGCTGGAAGAGACGGCGACGGGGGCGGGGACGGGGAGGAGGAGGAGAGGAGGAGGAGGTGGCGAGGGACAGGAGCAAGAGAGAAGAGGGCAGAGAGAAGAGATGACAGCGTCGTCGTCAATCTTGGAGCGGAGTCTGAATCTCGTAGCTTAGCGGCTTTCCGGCTGAACGTTTAAATTTTGCGCGCCGCCGATTCCTTCTCCGCATTTCGGGGCGAGCAGTGGGTGAGTATATGCGTCGGGCCCTGCGTCGCTGCTGGGGCACGTGGGGAGCGGGGTGCGTCGGGGAGGTCGGGGGCGGGCGGGATGGTTGGGCGGGAGGAGGGCGAATCTGGGACTTGCCAGATCGGCGTTTCTGACACGCCAGATCCAGTGCGAAATCTCTCCCATCGGTGATCCGCAAGTCCGATACCCATTCAGTACGTAAACGAAGGGACCGGCCGTCCCCGATGCCCCACCTCGCCGGCGCACCCAGATGCGACGCCCCCTCCCACTCTCCCGCTCTTTCTCACCCCGTGTCTCCCCTCCCCTTTCCCCGACCCGCCCTTCACTCGCCCCCCTTCTTCCCACTCCCCTCCTTCCCCAGGGCACCGCGTCCGCACAGAAACAGAACCTTCTTCTCCCCCGCCCCATCTGCCCAGATCTCGCCCCAGCCCCTCGTCGCGACTCCACCGCACTTCCTTCCCAAATAGGCCCGGCCCCGGCCCCCTTCCATGCGCCGTCCAGGCGGCACCCACCGACCCAATCTGGCCACGCCCCTGCATATCCACGATTGGCGCCCGTCAGCGCCACCGTGACCTAGGAACAGCACCGAGCCACGGTCACCATGCATCATTCTCCCAAATCCGGCTCCTCCCTTCCTGTGCCCCCGTCCTCACCCTCAAATAAACACTACATTCCACCCGCGCCTTTTCAAAATACACGAGCGCCCGCCCGCAGCTGTCACGTCCCCGCCGCACGCATCCTTTCTCGCTTGCACACTCCTTACCCCCGGCTGTCAACGCTTCGTCCGAGCCAAGCCCGCGCCACACCCGAGCCCTCGCCAGACCCTCCCAAGCGCGCGTCTGCGCCCGCCCGGCCGCGGCCCTAATAGGTATAACACACGCGCGCCATCCGTCATCCTAATAGCCTGGCAGGCAGGCGCACGGATGCAGCCCGCACCGCCTAACGCGACACATTTCCATGCTTACGACCGCGACTACTACCGCTATCCGCATGGCACCACCACGCGCGCGCGCCGCGCCACCCGCCCTGCATTTAATGACCCCGAGCCCCGCCACGACACGACAGCCCTAAACAGGCCGTCTCGCTCGCTCGTTCGCTAGCAGCGTCGCACACGGCTCTACTTGAGCGCCCCAGCGCGCCGTCGGCACCGTTCCAAGTGTAAGTGACACAGAACCCGGAACGCGATCATGCGGCTCTAAATAACCATGACACCGTTTCAGACTCGAAATCTGTTCTTCTTCGACGTTCCATATTAGGCAGCGGCGAGTTGGAGCACGCAAGCAACAAAAAAAAAAAACTCAATGCATCGCTCCAGCCATCAGCGGAACACGTCCCGCGCTCAGATGCAGCAGCGCTTCTACAGCGCCGAACCACCCAGCATCAAATCAACGTACCGGCAAACAAAAAAGACCGTGAGCAAACGCCCACAGTCGTCCACAGCACCCTTCGAACTCGCAGAGCCTCCTCTGCATCGCACAGCCAAGCCGTGCCCACTGGATCGCAGGATGCATATTCAGACGGCCCACCGTCTCACCCCGCCGCCGTCCCCTGTGGCGACCGCTGAGCCCGCTGAAACTGTCAAGCACGATCGTCGCATGCAGGGCATCGTCCGATGCATTTGCTTTGACACCGCAGCAGAGCCGCCGCCGTTCCTATTCTCGCTCGGCGGCCGACCGGCCCAATTAGCACCAGCGTCGATCAGAAACAGCACGAGCATCCGCCCGATTCCGCGGAAGGCAAGGAAAACGGGGGGGACATCAAATTGACGAACAAGCAAACAAACGACCCGATCGTCGTCTGCACAAATCAGGATCCGGAGCGAGCGGCCGCCAGGGAAGATCCTGTCGACCCGCATTCACGACGAACGTGACAGCTGGACGATGACTGGCCACAGGCGCGCTTGCCGATCTCCTCGTCGAGTAGGTGTCAAGCACATCTGACCTGGCCTGCTCTGGCCAGGCCGAATTCGAGCTGCACATGCCGCATGCGCTTTGTGCTACACACGTCGAGAGTACGCTCAGCGCACACACGCCCCGCCGCGGCGAACGAGCGCCTTCCCTGCCCTGCCGCGCCCTGCGCGCGGCCTCGCGACGTCATTGCACCCCTCACGAGGGCTGCTTCGACGCGCACCCCACCAACGTGAGAGCCAATGATGAATTCACCCAGCAGCCTGCATCGCTCGAGTCTCCGTCCCCACAGCCCAGACGCCCCCTGAGCGCCTGTTCGCCCAAAGCCGCGCACCGCACGCCCACGGACACCAGCTGCTCGCAGACGAGATAGGTCGCCGAGTGCAGATGGCCAGTCAACAACCACCAGAAACGCACGGACCAATGATGCCCAGGATCTGATATTGGGATGCACGACTGTGGTGGGATGGCGACGCGATGCTACGAGTAATAGTATGTGTATGCGGGCTCGAGAATCGGCGAGCGAGGATCAGCAATCGAGTCGATACCCATCAAGGAGGATCAAGGGGATCGGGGCGAAGACTCGATAAGCGATTGGCGCCCGGCGCTCGAGCGCCTGACACTGATCCACCCAGATCCTGCATGCGTTACGCCCTGAAGCCCGATGTTCCCTCGAGGTCTGCCGAAAACAACCACAGATCTAGATCGCCTGCGAGCGCTCTCTCCCGGAAGACCAGGATAGAACGAACGTGGGAAGAACGCCGCGGCACGCTCGGAGAAACCACCGATGGTTTGATTTGGGCAGCCTTGAATGGAGACTACAAGGCGCATATCAAAATGGACGACAGGCGAGGGGGGACAGAGCTGGAGACGCCGCTCGCACGTGCAAAAATACGGTGGACGATTGGTCCCGCGATTCCCGAGGGCTGCGCTGGAGCGCTCGACGCTGTAAACTTCTGCGTCGAGCAGAGAAGATCAGATCCCACTTACAGCGAGAGTCTATTGATAGGGACGGCGGAGAGCGGCCATCAGGCGCGCACGCATCCAGACGGCCGTGCGAAGCAGAAGAAGCAGTAGCGTCGAGGGGCCCGACGCATCGTGGGCATGGCGTGCGACGAGGGCTGCGCCTCGAACCTCTAATAGGCGCGCGCACCAGACACGGCGCCAAAAGCCACCGCCCACCATGCGTGATGCCAACACCACCAGGACGCCAGGATCGGGACCCTGCGCGGGCGCGCGCAGCGGCACAGATTGGCACGGAGCGCCTCGAGATCCTGCGACGAGCTGGCAAGCTGGTCCGCCGACGCCGCCGATGCCTCGGCCTGCCGTCACCAAACCCCCGCACCAAACGCGCACGGGCTCCCACGCCCTCACCCGGCGAAAGCACGGCCAATCAACGACTCGACCTGTGCTGGGAAGAAGGCACCCGCGCGCCCCGTGTATACGTCCCAACAACCGAGGTCCGCGGGCGATGAATGGATGCAGATCCGAGATCTGAAACGATGGACGCCTATATCTTCAATGAATCAATGCTCAGCTTACGGTATGCATGATGCCACATCATACTTGCATGAGGCTGGCCATGATGCCAGATGTACCGCAGTGCATTCCGATCTTCTAAGTTTCTCGCGTGCGTGCGAACAGACAAACAGAAGGAAGGCAGGTTTGAGCGCTCGGCGTCAAACGGAACATGGATGCCGTCGGTAGGCAGTCACAACCTGGCTGTGGCTTGACATCCCGACATTCTTCGGATGGATGAACAGAGCGCGCCGGAGAAGTGATCGGCGACGTTGGCATCCACGCGCACCGGAAACGTATATACATACGTACTCCAAGCTTCAAGCTTCAGGCAAGTCAAGAGTCCGCCATCTAATTCGGTATTGCATCCCATCCCACGTCAGGACCATCTTTACTCCTGGATATCCCCGCGCCAAGCATCCCATGTCACGGTGCAAGTACGCAACAGTCAAGATCACATTCAAATCTGCGCGACATCGCACCTGTCACCTGAGATGTGCCCACAGGCACTATGACGACTCTTCCTCGTAAGTGGTGCATGCTCGAAAGAAGCAGCGAGTTCCCTAAGCGCTTCGACCCTAGTAGGCCCTGCGTTGGCGCCTAGGCAACGCGTAGCTTGTCCGCGAGCTTTGGCAGGAGACGAGCTTGTAGCACGACAGGAGCGGGCGCTCGAGCGCCGCTTCCCTTCGCAAGCGTCATCGAATATTCGGATACGGAGACGTGAAGGGGACGCCGTGCCCGATGGCCGAAGTCGTTTAATTGTCTCCGCGCAGAGATCATCGCCGCGGCAGGCGTGCGTAGAGTAAGCCGCAGCGTGTCGGCACCAGCGAGCCCTGAGTTATTCATGATTGTGATACGCGAGAAAAGGGGTGACAAGGCTGCTTAAGTCGTGGTATACACCCATTCAGGTCGAGCGGGCGTCTGCGCACTAGGCGAATTAACGAGTGCCCGGAATTTCCAGTGGCGCCCCGCGAGCTTCCAGGCCAGGGTGCAGTATCCAGAATTTCAGACTGTCAACCGATCCACAGGCGAGCGCGCGGCCATCGTCAACGCTGACACACATGTCAAATATCCTGGCTGTCGAGCATCTCATTTCCATTGGAAGAGATGACTAGAAGCTACTTGTTGTGGACGGTTTGAATTCGGTGATAGACGTGGTAGCCACGGCTACCCAAGAGCTCCTGCACGTCGATACCAGGGTCGTCGATCTGAATGGATAGCAAACGTAAGCTTGCCGGTCATCGTAGGGAACTCGGAGGCTGACCAGGGCTGCGCGACCTTAGAAAAGCCCGAGAGCATTTGCATTTGCACGCGGTGCGTACAAGGAAATGAAACTCAGACCCGCCGATAGGACAGATGTCCGCTTTGGCGCCTAGAGAGTCATCGAGTATGATGCACAGCGCCCCTACTCGGAGCCACGAACGGCCCTGCGCGACCTAATCGGCGACGAGAACCTTGCTTGTCGAAGCCAGGAAGGTGCTCACACCGTGATATTAATATTCGGGGCCATAAGACATCTAAGCAAAAAAGAGTCAAAACAGACGTCGCAGGGGGTTACTTATATGCGCGGATATATGCGTATCAAACTCACGTTGACGTAGACGCCATTCGAAGGCATGTGTGTATACCACGGTCAACATGAGCCGTTCAACGCGCATACGTGTATTGAGTACAATGCGCTCAGGTATATGGTTGACTTCTATCGTAGTGTCTAACGGTGAGATTTGCATATAGCCGGGCGTAGCGACTCTGGCATACTTCCTGAACGCTCTGTCATGGGATTTGGAGTGAACATGGAAAGGAACATGGTTGATCATATAGGTGAAACATGTGGGTGAGGTCCAAAGTCAGTCTAACTCACCAGCAGGCCGTCTTGAGGATCGACACATGACGAGTGCGCATATACGAATCGTCGAGCACGGACATGGTCCCCGCCAGCAAGATGCGCGTCATCGATGGAGAACAAGCCAGTAGGGCTCCAAAGTCAGACAAAGTGTCGAGAACCGGGGACTTCGAAGCCACGATCTAGATTCGTACGATGTCGATCCTCCCGATGCCCCATCGATTTGGTCGTCCTTTCCCAGATCGTCGAGGATTGTCGCGTCAGTTACTTCGGAAGGACTCATCCGCAGACGCTTTCCAATGCCAGTCATGGCTGCTATGGCCGCCACGTCATGCGCCTATGTTCGTTCCGGATGGCCTGCTGTCGTCATGCTCGAGAGACAATGTCGATGACGGAGTGAGTCGAATTGGGCAGTTCTCAAGAAAAGGACCAATCTCGGCATTCGGTAGGTCCCTGCATCCTTTTTCGGAAGATCAGAATCGTAGTTTGCCACCCAAAATATGCAGGAGCCACCCATGCTCGGCTGCCTCCACGCCTGCCGTTCAACACGATGAGCGCGCACTCTTTCCACGTTCACTGTTCCACGACGCACCACCCTAAACGCACCTTGACATCTTCATCCACAACATTCATCTTAAGATAGGAAACCGAAGAGCGATGACCGAGACTCGGCGCAGACCCACGCGAGATGCCGCTTCGTCGGACGACGAGGGTTGGGAGGATGTCGACAGGCAAGCGCGATTGCAGAGCCCCTCGGGTTCGCAGTACTCTGTGGGCGCGCTTTCACCTCGCAAGCGACGCGCTCCTCGCCTCCGCCCCGTCGGCACCCCCACTCAGCGAAAATACAAGCCCCGCGCGCCGTCTCCCTCCTTTGCCAATGACAGCCTAGTTCTTTCCCGACCTCCTCGTTCTCCCGCTGGCGTGCCAACCCCTCCTTACTCAGAGCTTGATCCGCCGAGGCCGCCGCCGCCACGCAAACCGGAATCCCGCAGGATCTCCTCCGATGACGTCCAAGCAGCGCTCTCCTCAGGGGTGGTCAGTGCCTCCACCTACGTTATCGACGTCGTCGGAACCGCCGTGCGCCTTCTCAAGCGCCCAATCTCCTTCTTCCTCTTCCTGTACCTCCTCGGCCTCCTCCTCGCCCGTGCCTCCTCTACCATCCGCTCCACGCTCTCCCCGCTCTGCTTTGTTCCTGGCCTCTCACGGCTCTGCCCAGCTCCACTTACCCACGCACAAAGGGGCGCGAACAAGGGGCGCGATGCGAAGCCACAGTGGGCAGACTACCCTGGCCTCGTACGCGTGCAGGGCCAGACGCTCGGCGCGCTCCTCGATGAGGCCGGCACTGGGCGGGGTCTCGCGCTCGAGATCGCGCATGCGCAGATCGCGACGAGGGACCTCGCGGCGCTTGTGGCGGTCAGCGATCTCACCGCGCGCGACGCGCTTGCGGAATCTTTGACGGGATTCGTGAAGGCTGCGCAGAAGGCAGGGCGCGGGCTGCAAAGGTTCAGTGCAAAAGTCTCTGGTGCTGTTGATAAGTGCGTACCTCAAATCACGGTCCTGTCGGGGTGTCGCTCGAGCTCACCGAGGCTGTGGTTACTTGCAGCGTCATGGCGGTCAACGACTACGCGCTGCACGCGATCGAGGCGGCCAACAAACCGCCTTCCGCGCTCATAGTGCGCACCCTGTGGCCATTTGCCACCAACAACGCCGAGGCCACCAAAGAGGTCGTCACGAAGACGTTCACGGACGCAATGAGCGCCCTCTCGCTCAACATGCGGCGCCTCGTGGTCGAGGCCGAAGTCTCCCTGGGCGACCTCGAGCAGCTGGAGGAGCGGCTCTCGTCCCTCGCGGAGCTCATCGCGCGCGAGGACTCGGCGATCTCTTCCACGAAGGCCGACTTGCTCGCGGACCTGTGGACGCGGCTCGGCGGGAACCGCAAGGCGATGCGCGGGCTCAACGGGCACCTCGCGCTGCTCAAGGGACTCGGGGCGTATCGCCAGCAGGCGGTCACGCACGTGATGGCGGCGCTGCAGGCGTTGCAGGGCATGAGCGAAGAGATGGAGGAGCTGCGCGCGCGCGTCGCGGCGCCGGAGCTCATCGGGGAGCGTATCCCCATCGAGGTCCACATGAAGAGCATCCGAAGCGGGCTGGATAGGCTCAAGGAGCGGCGAGTGAATGCTATCGAGAGGGAGGAGCAGATCGTGAGTAAGGTGCTGGCCGCGGTCACAGGCTCGGAGACGGCGCTCGCCATCGAGTAGAATATGGTTGATTCGGATCGGACGTTTCAAGTCTTGGATTGTATGTGCTCTGTATTCTATTCGCCTTCGTTCAGGAAACATTGCTGGGACTGCTAATGTATTTTATTCACGGCATTTGTATCTCGGGCTACTTATTCCGGAACGAAGCGCGGCCAAGTGCGCTGTAAACGAAACCCTGTCCGACAGCTGCTCAACAACTTCACAGGATGTCCTTCGTTTCTAGATCCAGTGTTACCATCGACTTGCTTCACTTCGAGTTGATTAGACATGCTTACGGCGTCCTTCTCACCCCTCCACTACGATCACAGTCATTTGCGGCTCCCGGCGGCTCCGCCCCTGTCAATAACAACACGACTCACCATCTACATCGAAGTTCGTCTCCTGTCAAGCAAGATCAGAATCCCATGGAACCATTCGGCTCGATCCGTGACATGCCAGATCGGCTCAGATAAGTACTTACGGGGACTCTCCTTGGAGGCGGTGAGTTGGAAAATGGAGGGACCGCAACTTGCATGCAAGGATGGGGAGGATGGGAAACCAACGGCGCCGTGACGCCTCCAATAGCATGGCGCTGTCGCTCTAAATAGAGACGTCCCCTGAAAGCCTGGCAGATTGCGGCAGATTCCCCCAACATTCCCCCAGGGAGATTTCTCACCGCAGAGGCGCCGCTCCATCTCCACTCAGTTCGACCGAGGTGGGGCTATGATTCCGGGTATTTGCTATGAGCGGCGCTGGCGCCGATCGGCCCTTGGCTCTAGCTCCCCCTTTCTGGAGCGATGGGTGCTGCCCGCCGGTCGGCGGGGCTGTCTTTTCCGTGTTTGGGCACAGTCCCATAGGAGTTCACACCGAGTGTGCGACCTGGGCGATCTCCGTCGTGGGAACGCGTACCAGAGGGAGGGAGATAGGGCACGCAGGATGTTGGAGATCTCCGCACTGCACGCGCCTATATGCTCCGCTCCAAGGCGTGTCCATTCGCATATAAGTAACAATGTTGGGCGCCTCAGGCTCAGGGGAATGCCGAAGGACAAGGGTACAGGGGACCTCCGATGTTAACCACGGTGTCACTTAGCGTCATTCCCCCATTTCCCCCTGAGCCTCGGACGAGCCACCGTCGACCTGTGAGATTGGCGCCGGAATGTCGTAGGCGGCAGGCATGCAAGTATGCTGCATGACATGATCATGAAGTATGGTATTCGATGCAAGCATGGCACAGCGCCGGTTTATGAACCTGCCCTACAGATAAGTTCCGTCCGCATATCGCCAGATTTACTGCTGTCCATCTGATGTCTGTCAATACATGATCCGAGCTGTGCCTCTTACTTGATCAGCCCTACACAGCCGGACACTGTTCTGAGAAAATTCTTGAAACCCCACGGTTAGAAATGTTTTATTCTGTCCTTGATGAATTTCTACTTAGAGTTAAATAGAAAATTGCCAATTCTAGGAATATTCTATTTCATGAACTAGAAGACTTTCAGTTCTAAATATTTCTTAATTTTTGGATTCGGACCATGCTACCCGAAAATATTCATCAACCAATCCTATGCATTTCATTTGTCTATGTACAATGGTATGATATTGCCCTCAGCCTCTCGTTTGCATCGTGGCCGTATGCTACCGTCAACGAAGTACCATGCTGCACACAAGAACCATAATAACATCCTCCAGCGACAACATACATCTTGATGCGGTGCCGGTCTGGCAGGTGAATGCCATGGGTTGTTGATCGTCGCCCATAGTAGCTCGTGTATGAGCAGTGCTGCGCCATCCCCTGCTTCAACGAGACTTGGGCACGACATTGTGTCTCCCGATTATCTACACCGTGGCCATAATCAATCAAAGGAAGCAGAGAGCGCAAGCAAAAGAAGCCAGCGCACACTACCCTCAGTCCCTCCCGTTGACGTCCGGCTCAAACAGCCTCGAGGATGACAGCGGGCTCGAGAGCCCGGGCTCGGCGTGTTTGTGCGCACATTGTTGCCGCGCTATTATCGCCCTCGGTGATGCGCACGGGCTTCGACGCTGACACCCTCCGTGAGCACTGCGACCCCCGCAACGGGCGCACCTGCGCGCGCGACGGTGACAGCAACACCGAGTTAGTGACGCACCCGTTGATTGTGATCCTGACGGACCCGCAGACTAGCAGGGGCCTGGATTCGGGCACAACAGCCATCCCTATCTCTATCTCCGTCCCCGCGCCTGCCATGACGCATCATGCTCTGTATAATGCTCGAGATGATGTTCAGACCAGCATTGGAGGTCGGAGAAGGCATGAGCCTCGAAATTTTATGTGACTTACCAGGCAGTTCCGAGGTCCACTGCGAGACTTCGAGTGAGACTTCAAGTTTGCTGATGAATTTTGATGTGTCCTTGAAGTCAAGTCAACAAGACAGGAGAGGGAAAAGGAGACGGCTATCAGTCACCTATCAACCCAAGGGTCACTGGTACTCACAAAGATCCGCTGTTTAAGAGTCTTCAATAGAAGGAGAGGAAAACAGAGGGGGAGAGATGGATGAGGATACGATGAGATGGACTGAGTCCGAAGCAGGGATGGCCAAGAGGAGTTGGGAGATGGAAAAAAAGCGACAAGTCGGAGTCACAGATTCTTGACATCGCACCAAACACACACCAACACAATCATAGAAAATCTTTATTTTCTCGGCACGGAGCATGCTCCTGACAGGTCTTTTAAGATATTTCCAAGGAATATCGATAAATTCTGAGAGATTGAGCTTTTTAATATTTTCTAAGGATTTCCGGGCAATCTTTTGATGTGAGACATTTATGAATTTCCCTAAAATCGACCTTCTAAGAACGATCAAAACTCACGGTTTGCCGTGTAGAAAGTTTTTGACGAAGCGCATACAGAAAGCAGTCTGCATAATAGCTGGATCGTCGCCCAGCGGTGTCCAGTGGTGCCCAGCATAAGCAAGAAATGTAGATAGCAACGCTAGGCGTCAGCTGTTACAGAAGGTGCGGATACGAAGCCGGTGCAGCTCGGTGCCGGTCCACGACCGCGCGACTCGAAGCAGCTCGAAGCCTTTTCATCCAGGGTCGGCAGGCGTCGGCGCTCTCACCGCCCAGGAGCCCCAAGGCCGATCATACTTATAGCAGCTTATAGGGAGCTTCCCGTCTTCTCGATTGGTTCTCGTGCCGAAATGTGTCCGATGACGCCTTTGGTGCAATGGCGCTCGCATTTCCCGCACGTGGTCAAGTGCACCGGGCTGCACTCGGCATGCGGATTGTCGTCGCGCCGCGGTTGACGCGAGCTAAGCATGGCAGTCGTGTGTGCAGGTTCGGGACTGTCGTGTGAGGTGAGAGGAACACAATCTGTCGAGACGGAGCCGTGGCGTGGCGGCCCCGCCAAGGCACGCCAACGCGATAGGATACGGGCTGATACGCTCGTCGCCGAGTCCACTAGAACTCCTGGGGAGTCCTGGGGTCGATCGCGATACCGCCTGTGGTCATGCTTGGCCTGATCAATTTCAGCGCTAAGCTGATTGGGTGGGAGCGGAGGGGATATTCCAGTAGGGAGGGAGTGCGAGCACATGCGCACGCCGAGACGGGCAGCAACGAGGAAGATGCAGACGATCGATGCATATGCACGCCTATGCATGCGGGGACGCGACGAGGACGATAGTTTATAAAGTAGATATGTCGATATGGGATGTGCATGAGATCACATGTGAGGAGGGCGAGATAGGCCTGAATGGGCGCCGCGTGTACGTACGTGCGGGAGCTGCTCGCTCGCCTGAGGCTACGACAACGATGAGAGGCATGCTGGTGGTGAGTGTGGAGGACAGGTATTCGGCGTCGAGCATGGTGCTCGTGGACGACGGTCTGAAATGCAAGGCCATTGATGAGCAAGACAAGCCCAGAAAAGGGAAAGATGAAAAAAGTTAAGGGGAAACCCCGAAGCTGACGCGGGCGATAAGTGGCACGGCGCCGGGGGGATGGCGGAGACATATGCGTGCAGCGTTAACAATAACAATGAGGTCCAGCTGCTCCTCGGTTTCTCCTGCTCTATTCCCTCCTGGTCCCCGTCCGCAAGTGCCCTGCGCGCCCCGTATTTTCCCGCCTCTCTTTTTTCTCCCCCGTCGACATCGACGACGACGCGCGCGAACCTGCGCTCGAGCATCCAGCATTGCTCACAACGGTATGGGAACGTTCGTCCTCTGCACTGTGTCCGAATGACCGACCGCGCGACTTTTCACATGCGCACAGCCGCATCTGTCACGCCCACCCATATCTACTCCACTGCTCGCTCGCGCGTCGACCTCCTCCTCATCGCCCCGCAACTCGACCATCGACACCATTCGTGCCCATCTCTCGAGGGCTCGTGCCCGTAGCGTTCTCGCTGTTCCACAGGTTCGTCGTCGTTGCACTTGCCGACATATCATGCGAACAGTTCATCAATCCATTATATCGATCGTATCTAGGCGTTTCATCCTTGCGTTCGCCCGTCGAGACACACATTGGACTTGCGTCCGATTGCGCTACACTTGAACGGCCAGCGTTCGATAGGAAATTCGAGTACAGATGGACGCGTTTCCCGTGAGTGCCGATCCGTGCGAGGGTGCTTCTCGAACTCATAAAATCATCACCCATTCCAGGTCAATGTCCCCGGAACGCAGTCTGGGCCACCTGTACCCGACGTAAGTGTCTCCACGCAGCGTTCTCATCCCCCATTAAACCCTTCGGGAACAGTACTACAAGCGGGCCGTCTACCGCGCCGCGCCTTCCCAATTCCACGTCGAAGTGCTCCCTCCGGCTAAGATAGGTCAGCCAGCAGCCTGTTCTCAGAACGATGTGAATTTATGGGTGCTGACCGCGCGTGCACAATCGCACCCAGGTGGAGCGTATGGTTATGGCATGCGTATAACTCCCCTCCAGGATGACAGAGTCACGGTGAAGACAACATCGACCAAATCTGACTACGTTGTGTGGCGGCGCTGGGAAGACTGCCTCTGGTTCCAGGACATGCTCGAAATCGAGTATAGCATGAAGGCGCGCGAGAAGCGCGCGCGGCTATTTGCAGGCAAGGGCGTGAAGAAGAATGGGCTGTATATGCACGATCACGCGTCGTCCTTCGAATCCTTACCCCCAGGCCCAGACCCGAAGTCCGTGTCGAAGGACATCCCGACTACCTTCCCAAGTTGAACAAGAAGGGCACGCTCTTCCGGCCTAGCCAGGCGACGGTCGCGCTGCGTCACCGAGAGTTCGCCGCGCTCATCGACGCGCTTTTCGGAGAGGACGTTCCCGCGCTCATCGCAGAGCTCCGCAAGGAGCGCATCATCCGCGATTTCTTCGGCCACTGGCGACGTGACCACGATATCGCAGCTAAGCACAAGGCCAACCGCGCTCTCGTGACCCAGTCTCTCAGCGCGGGTGCGTTCTCGACGTATTTCTCTGCTTCGAATGTTTCGCTCTCCCTCCCTGACGCGTACCCCGATGTCCCCACGACCCCCGCTCCAGCCCCGTCGACGCATTCGATCGAGCGCAGCGAATCCTCGTCCAGCCTGTCTTTGTCCGATACGGACATGTCCTTTTTCTTCCCCAAGGCTCCCTCTTCGGCACCAGCTCGTGTACGTACGTTCGACCAGTCACAAACCATAATCGAAGAGCCGCGACTGGCCTCGAAAAGCTCGTCTGCTTCAGCCCCTGCGTTATCATCAACTCCTCCTCGTACGCCCGCGATACCCAAGTCCGCGCGCAGATCTGCTACTGCCGCGAAGCAATCTGAACGAAAAGACGAATTCACTATAGAGGAGTTCCCGCTGTTCTTGACAAGCGAAACCCTCGAAGGGCTCAATCTCAGTGGAAAGCCCACCACCCAACCCAGTTCGCGACCTATCACACTGCGCAGTGGGCTCGCATCGCTACCTGAAGAGCAGGAGCTCGGTTCTACCCTATCATACGGCGAAAATGAATCTGAATCTCTGCCGCCATCGAGCCTGCGCAGCAGGTACACCTCCATCGCCAAGGGGGATCCTGCGAACAGGAATTGTGTTTTGTTCGTCGAGTCTAATGATGGGCTCGCAACGCTTGGCGAGGCCGTTAACCCCGACCCCATCTCGCCCGCATCGTCCGAGCCGTACCCCGACGGCTTTGACATGTCCCCGCCCACAAGCTCATCTCGCCCTCCCTCCCTCGTCATGTCCAGCTTCTCTGTTCAGTCTTCATCCTCCTGGTACTCTACCGAGTCTGCACCACGCTCTCGTCCCGGCTCTCCCCACTCAATAATATCAAACGACCTCGACTTGCCCTTCGTTGAAGGCCCGAGCTACCCGATTACCCCAGCGAGCACAGACATGTTCCCCGTGTCTGCAGGGCCGTTCCCGCGCCTATCTACAATCAGCATGGACTCCTACCAGGGTGTGTCCATCCCCGAGCGGTCGATCAAACGGCGCTCCATCTCCCCTGGCCCACCTCTGAGCCCTTCCACAGGCTCGAGCGTTTCATCGGGATCGCGCCGGCCACGCAGTTATAGCCAGCCGCTACCCATGCATGAGGAGCAACCGTGGTCCGACCTCGGCGAGGACTTCATCCAGTCATATCTCGATAACTCCTCTATCCTCGAGTCCATCGCCGACTCGGACTCCCTCGAGTTCACAGCCAGCCGCCCACAGACACCCACCCCCTCTGAGCGACCTCCGAGCCCCAATCCCAGCTCCAACGCCAATTCCGACGTCATTCCATCCCCATCCTCCCGCAGGCAGCAGATAGCCATGTACCTCACACCTGAGCGCCTCCCCCGATCTTATCAAGACCGGCCCGCCGGACAATTTCATCACCCACTTCCTCCGCCGCGGCCCTCGCCCTCTCAGCCGCTCCCCGATCCCCCACAGCTCCCTCCGCTCCCCAGTATGCCATCTCCTCATCTGCGATCGTACCCTTCCCCGCCGGATGACACGCTCGTCGTCAAGGCCGCGCTCGGGGACGCGATCGTCGTATTTCGCACGCCGCGCGCGGGCTCGCTCGCGGATCTCCGGTTGCGCGTGCACAACAAGTTCTCGCGCCAGGAGGGCATCACGCCCCCCGAGCCTTTCATGCTCGCGTATCTCCCCCCGCTTATGCCCGGCGCGCGCTCGCGCATGAGCTCGATGTCGTCCGCGAGCTCGGCGGACCTCGCGAAGATGCTGCCGCTCGTGTCTGAAGAGGAGTGGTCGCGCGCGATCGCGACGTGCGGGCCGAAGCTCGTGCTACGCATCGTGGAAGTATCTGAGGAGGAGTGAAGGGATCCGCAGTGCTTTTCCGGTTTCTTTATTCGGTGCCATTCATTGCCGAGTTTCGGTGTTATTAGATTGAGATTTATGACCCGCCATGACCACCTTTCCTTCCTTTTGCCACTAATCGGTTTCCTCCTATTTCTCTCTTTCAATCTCTTACACTCTGACCCTCTTTTTACATCGTGAGGACATTCGGTCGGGATGAGTGTCCCAACCCTGCACAGCTGCGAGTTGAATGTGCAAACCACCCTTGCGTTGACAAACCTTCCTTTCCGTGCGCGCGCGGCGCCGGTATACCTATTTATACTCTTCGCATTTTCTCCCCTTCGAGTGTGTATCTCTGTAATCATTTAGATAGCATTTGTTGTTGATTTGTATGCACCACCGCCTGAATACCTGTTCCTAGCGTAAATGAGTGATATTTACATTTGTGTTCAATACTTCTGAGAAGCAACCGGCGGCGATCACAACACCAGCACCGTGACCTTTCCTCCCACACTGCCAAGTGCGACTCGTGCCAGTGGTTCGTTGTACTCTAATGCGCTCCACTGGGCTGCATGCTCCTCCGTTGTCCATACAGTAGCCATGCTCGCACCCCGCATCAGCCGTACGCTCTCCCGCTGCGGCGGGTCGACAGGCTCTGATGCGCGCGGGGCGATGTATACGAGCGTCCCATATGCGCCGAGACGCACTGAAGGACAGAGGACGTGCCCCCGAAGGAGGTTTGTGGAGAAAAGGATGTGGGGAACGGTGTTGATGCGGGGAATGGCATGGGAGCGACGGGGCGAAGAGTAAAACAAAAAATGATTCACGAAGCGCGGCGAGGCGGACCACGGGTTGTCGCTTGTTTGGTGCATAGCGACCCCGATTGGAGACAGGGCGCCAGCGGGAGGCGCGGCCGCCTGGTCGATGTCTGTTCTATATGTCTGCCGAGTGACGGAGATGGCGTCGACCCAGCCGACCGAGCGCACGACGATGGGCTTATGCGGGGAGTGCTTCTCTGCTCCGGTTGGCGGGTGGAGAGCAGGGAGAGTGAAGAAATCGATGACGTGTGCGCGCACGACAATAACGATGTTGTTGTCATGTTCTACAATGACCTGGTGCAGCTTGTTCGACTGGACGTCAATGAGAGTTCTGGTGCAACGAGTTGAAGAAATCGATGTAGATACCTGGGAAGGTTTGGTTGGGTCTGTAGAGCTCTCCAAGGTGGCATTCGACCTTGTTTTCCAGTCCATGAGAGTTGTTTTGGTGTCGTTGTCGCCAAAGGCGATCCAGTCGCCTCTTAACATCGCCGGAATCCAAATCGTGTCAATAGTACACACGGAAATTAGTGTTGCAGAACATTCGCGGGCATCATTAGATGTGTGAAGAGATAGTAGCTCGATATATGCAGGGCGACTGGAATAATGTTTAATGGGTATAGACGGGGTGAATCAATCGCGAGGCCTCACCCTTCGGTGGGACGGACAGACACCGCTATTGTAGCTTCAGCGTCAGGCTCCAAGTTGACTACGAACGCGTGCACGGTAGCGCCCTTCGGGGGAGTCCACTCCGATACTCTGCGAGCGGGGCCCAAGGCTTCCTCTCCGATATCCCAGATGCTGACGGCGGCCCATATCCCTTGCGTGACAACGGCAAGGCATCTATCGCCATGCCCCGGAATGAAGCTGACATCTGAGATCGCGTTACTTTGTGGCGTCTGAAAGGTAAAATGATGTGCGGGCGACGCGGGGACAGGGGTCCAGATCTTCTCCCAGCGCAGCGCTCTCAGGGTGAGATACTCGAGATGCTGCTGGCTGAGCGAAGCTAGATGCGATTCAAGGTAAATGTGTGGCAGATTCGGCCCCAGAACGTGGTTGACATAGGCGCGCTGCCAGACTAGGCGCAGCGTCGAGAAGGCGTTCAGGCGACGGCATGTCTGAGCTTGTGTGGTATGTGGATGTGCGGCACCAGCTGTGTGAGCTCTTGCTTACCTTTCTGCATGCAATGATGTCGGGCACTGTTATGACAGAAAGAATGAGAACGACGACATCATCGTTAAGTCTGTCGAGTAGGTTTCCGTTTGACATGGTGGTGAGGACCTGGAACCAGCGTGGCGTTCGATTACGTCTACAGGCCTGACAGCGCTTGCAAGCGCCTACCACGGTCATGACATCCAAGGGAACAAAACAAAGTGCGATTGCGAATGCGAAATAAATAAATAAACATGGCTTCATGACTTAGAACGATGCTAGCAATGCGATAAACCCCCACGACAGCATGGCCCACAACATCGAAAACTCTGTGGCCGTAGATAAAGCCCCCGAAATATATCCGACAGCGCCCGCAATTGTAGAGTTTCCCGTGTAGAATGTATCTGTGGCCGACGAGTTCGGGTCGAGCAAAGCGAGCACAAGGCCAGGACCCGGTACCGTGATGGTACAGCCGTCGTGGCATGCCATGTAACTTGTTGTCTGACTTCCGTCCAACTCGCCGTTCGTTCTCACTGTCTGCCCCGCCCAGTCGATCTCCGTCTCTTCGTTCATGCTTGGCGCACTCAGCACCCGCAGAGCGAAGGCTGTCGTCACGTTCGGGAATGACGAAATCGTGCGCGGTGTCGTTGGAGTAGTTGATCAACACCAGTTTCCCGCGCGCCGTGCCGCCCTCATCGTAGATGCCGTATCCCGCGACATGGCTCGTCACGTTCGTAGTTGAGTTATCGATGTTGAGGTCGACGACGATGCTGCCGGTGGGAGACATAGCTTCCGCCAGAATGAGCGCTGCATAGTAAGGCGAGCCCGTGCGCCAGTTGGGATCGGAGGATGTGTTCGCTGACGGAGGATCAAAGAGATTGTAGGTGATCCCATATTCTCGCGTATGCAGATAAGCTGCTGTAATATTTGATGCGGCGAACTGTAAACCGGCATCAACTGCCCATAAAGTCGCGGCGAACTGTAATACATGAGCAGAGAATTACAGTTGCAATGTGAAAGTATTTACCGTAGGAGAGATTGTCGGAGAACCACCGCATGAAACAGTGTTGTACTCAGTGATGAGGACAGGCACGCCTGATCGTTGTGCTATCTCAACACCCTCAGAGTTCCAATGTACATACGCAGGACTATCGCAGGGTCAGTATCGGATGATAGAAGATAAAAGCGGACTGACTATTAGTGTGCGAGAGAAAGTAAGACATATTCGTGTTGGCATCTGTGGGGCCATTGCAGTAGTATGTAGGGTAATGCTGGATGCTGTTCAACCGAAATAAATATCCTCCATTATGCAGGATTCAGACTCAACCTACCTGTAATATTTGTAGTTGAGGTTTCCAAGCCCTGCGTTGATTACTTCGTCGAGATCCCTATCTAGACATGAACTAGATGAAACAAGCATATAGAGAAATACTGTACCAGCTGCAACATGTAGTGGGTCCACCGATAATGGGCGTCGAAATTAGGTTACCGGCTGGCGAGTTTTGCATATCAATCAGGACTTCCTGAATCTCAGGTATCTGGAAACCCGAGAGTGAACACAAGTCTTCGAACAATATTCATCAAGAGCATACATAGGTGGACAAATTGTAGGCATCCCGTGTTCCGTGGCCAGCATACAAGTCCGGCTCCTGTAGAAGAATGATAAGTACGGTCATAGGACAGTGGACGACATGGTTCTGCTCACATTTCCGAGTAACATGGCGTCCAATCGATTTCCCAGCATCTGCTCTGCTGCCATGGCAAGCTCGATCACGTTCGAGTCTTCGCCTGGATTCTGCATGCTCAGGCCGATGATGAACTGCATCTCTCCAACCGTGTCTGCCATGGCATTCAGCACGTCAAAGAACACTGGCCCAAAATCAACGGGGATATCATTGAAGTACGCGTTAGGGTCGGTCAGGACGATCATCTGAGTTTGATCGGGGACGTATGTGGAACTATCCATGCCATTCCCGCCGATGCGGATGCGGAGGTTATTAGTGGTACGAGAGCGGATATTGGAGAGGTAATTTTGAATGGCAGATGGCATGGTCGTTTTTGTTTGGCCCCCTAATCGCAGTCATGTCAGTCAACTCGAAGATGGAGGAAAAGAGAAGAAGCGGGGGCCATGAATTGGCCCAACGTGAGTTGAACTCGGCGTAGCAGAGCACAGAATGAGATGATCCCAGACCGATTCCAGGTAAGGTGAAGGTATGCTCCGCAATGTCTTGATGCGATCTTCTGGCGCTCATCGCGAAACATGCCAAGCCCTGCCCTTTGTCAGATTCAAGAGACGGCCCAAGAGCATCACGCTCATGTGATAGCAACTGTGCAACCGAAACCTAATAACCAGAAACGCCCAGCAGACGCCCGGCCTTGTCAGAACCCCTCCACGCTTACTGGACACGCCCCGTACTTCGCAGACACGAGGAGCGTCAGCGCGCAGAAGATTCAGAACACAGGCGGCCCTGGTGAACTGGGAGAGAGAGAGGATCAGAAGGAGACTCACATAGCGTGTCGAACGAGCTCAGTTCGAACGAGATTCCCAAGAAGTTATCTTGCACGACTTGCGCATGTCCACTCGGGGGCGACTCGGGGAACGTCACATCCGAAGCGCCCGCACGGTATGCTGTCCACGCCAGTGCCGAGACAAGAAAGAAGACATGGCGCAGTGAAGTCGAACGCATCAAGCCAGGAAACACACAGACAACAGAACGTTATAAAAGCCAAGCGTCTGTCAAAGAAAGAGGGTCCGAAGGAGCGTGGGCGTAGACGCAGAGTCTACTTATTATAAGCAAGGCAGCAGGATAGGCTCGCGGGGCCGTGGACGAGGCACTGGGAACTGCTGCGGTTCTTGTACAAGAGCAAGGGATATCAATGAATGACGGCCTCGGCGCTTTTATACTTGTACGTTTGGGATGGATGCCAAGGCCCAAAGCAAACATGCTTCTTGGCTTACCGACGGCATGGAATGGCACAAATTGCTGATGATACCGAATCGGGGCACGCTACCCTATTGAAGCAAGTGCGATTACTGCTGCGGGAGGGATGTCCACGATCAGTGTGCATTATGAGCCAGATCAAACGATGGGGATACCGTCTGGTAGCGGTCTCGCATTCAAGGAGGTTGCACACTGGTTGCACTGGCCTTGAACTGTCTTGAAGCTGAGGCGGGAGGATTCGGCCGGCTGAGTCAGCATACCGCAAACGAGACGGCTGTTCGCACTCTACTGCCCTTTCAACACGCATCTCCCTCCTTCACCTGATACTTGCCACAATCTCACTGCTTCAATCCACTTGCTCCGCATGGCGGAAAAAATCCCTACCTTCGAAGCAGGTGGTGAACAACATATCCCAATGAGCAAGGGCAAAGACCTCTCGGAGCCGATGGTGAGAAACCCGAAGTATAAACCCTACACCTCGATCCACGCTCACACGGACCTCTACCACTCGCTCCAGGCAGGGCCTGCAATTAAGCCAGGGGTAAGTCCTTCGTTGATTGGGCTCACTTATACTAGTTCAGGCTCTACAGCCTCTTCGCACACGTGAATCGCTATCAACACTGTCAGATGATGCGGTGCAAGCAGGGCTGGCAACAACATCCTCAACCTCTTTCGCAAGGAAACCGCATTAGTCGACAAAGAGCTGGAGGCAATCGCTGCTAGAGAGCAGATGCTGAGATCAGCGAAGGCGGCACGAATTGTCTACACTGAGGGTTCTGAGGCCCAGCTCAGAGAGCTGAAGTACGTTGCCATGGAACGTGGTCTTCTTCCCTGGGACGCCGATCTGCGTGACAAGGGAGAGTCGGACTTTAAGTCGGCGGCGGGTGCAGACTCTGGTGAGTCTACGGAGAAGAACTTCAATGCTGGGACGTCGCCGACCAGGGAGTCAGCTGAGGGTGGCGCAGGCGAAACGTGCGATGGCTGAAAGAGGTGTGCGTATGCTGTCTTTGTGAGGGGAAGGTTGATTGACCTACACGCAGAGTGCAGGGCGCCGTTGCAAATCAAGGACAAAATCAGTTTTCAATTTCCCTGCTCTGTCGTCTTGAAATCTCTCTGCTATGTCGTTTTGCAATCTCTCTGCTATGTCGTTTTGAAATCTCCCTGCTATGTCGTTCCGTATGCTGCATTCCATACGCATTGTATAAGATTGTTATAGGCCGATAGACGTCTTGTATGCTATAATGATAAGTTGTTTGGCGCTTAGATTCAAATCGCGTGTAGGTGCCAAAGCTTCCAGGCTGAGCGCTGGGGCGCTGAGGCCTGGAGAGCTTGGCGTAGGCCTCGTTGTTCAATGAGAGTGCATCGTATAGGAACAGTCCATGCTCTCCGGCCATCCCAGCAGCTCCCAGCAGCCTCCTCTCTAAAAACGGACCCTCCAATCCATTACATCTTGCTTCACGGCGCCGACATCCCGTCTCGCTATCCCTCTTTCCCCTACATACTGCCACTGAAGTACTGAAGGCCAGAGAGTCTCACTCACCGCCTTTTCGTCATGGTGCAGACCTGCTCAGGCCTAAGTGAAGGCGAAGCACCATGCCTTTGCTTGCGCTACAGGCCTCGTCCGGACGCCACGCAATAAATCCAGAAAACGTACAAACACATCGCTTTCGTTGGCTTCATACTGACCGAGCGCGACGCTCTCGCTCCTCCGCTCTTCAGCGTACATTTTCTCGTCAACAATTTCCTCCTCTGGCGAGCTCCCTCCATCACCCCTTCCTCCATGGGCATGACTACGATCGCCCAGCCTCTCGACCATCCATCCGTGCGCCTTGCGGATTGGCACGGGCGCATCGAACAGCTCGTCCATGGCCTCCAGCGGAATGCCCTTCGTCTCTGGAAGGACGAAGTAGACGTAGGGAACGGCGAGCACCATGAGACTTCCAAAAAAGATGTACACGCCATAGTCCATCTTGGCGAACATCTGCGGCGTGGCCCGAGCAATGGCAAAGTTGTACAGCCAGTTGCTGGCGGCCATGCACGCTTGGCCGACGGTCCGACTCTGCTGCGGGAAAATTTCAGCGCCGACGCTGTATGACATCAGGGTTCAGAACAGAACAAGAACATTGTCAGTTGGGTGATGGCCACGTACACCCAAGGCGTCCCGTTCCATGATGTGGAATAGAAAATTGTCCAGAGATAGAAAGCAACGAGGGCTGAGATTCCTCCTCCTTTCAGACCATCGGTCGCATGCTTATGCTTGACGTCTGCAATTTTGATGTACGCGCCAATCCAGAACATAGAAATTGCACCGCCAGTCGCCCCAGTCATGAGAATTATTCTCCGGCCGAAGTGATCGATGAAGAACAGGATCCAGACGATGGCGCCAATCGTTTTGATGATGCCAAACACGCCTGTGGTGAGAAGGGACGTGCTGGTTCCCGTGATACCAATGGATCTAAATATTGTTGGAGAGTAATCTGAAGGGGTACGAGGTGAGACATCTAGGATGCAAACATGGCAGAAGAGCTTATCCTCACAATTTACTGCGTTGATTCCTGATGATTATTTACCATCAGCCAACTGTACAAAGAGGTGCTAACGAGGACTGACCCGATCCATTTTGGAACGCAAACAAGCTTGAACCAAGCAACACTCGTTTGAATATATTACCGACCATGAAGGTCTCCCTGAAGGGCCCCCAGAAACTAGTTCCGACGAGAGCCCGTTCGTGCTCTAGCTGAGTCTCCATCGCAGACATCTCTTCTATCACATATGTGTGTGATGGAGGTAGATTGCGAATTTTGCATAGGTTTCGCATGGCGTCCTCTTTGTCACCGTGTTCAAGCAGCCAACGAGGGGATTCAATGAGCGTCAGAGAACCGATGAGAAGCAAACCACCCGGAACCAGCTGAATGGCAAAAGGAATGAGCCATTGTCCTACGTGAACCCGTCAATATCCTCTCTTCCGACCCGCCTACGGGGTCTGCGTTCGTGACCAGGTCGAGCACTCACGATGCGAAGGGGCCATATTCCGATCGACGCCGAAGTTAATCCAAAACCCAACGATGCCGCCAATCTGCCATCCCAGCTCGTATAGACCCACAAGTTGGCCCCGAATACTCGACGGCGCGATCTCAGCGATGTACATCGGCGCGAGGTTCGACGCGCTGCCGATAGCGGCGCCCGCGAGCACGCGCCCAGCGTACATCGGCCCCAGCCCCGTATGGTGCGACGCGGTGCACATGATCGCCGACGCGACGCAGAAGATGGCGGCCGCGACGAAGAGGCCCCATTTGCGCCCGAAGAAGTAGCCCAGCGGGTATCCGAAGAGCGACCCAAAGAAGGCGCCGGCTTGGTAGGTCGAGACGACGTTTGCACTTGTCGTCGCGGAGAGCGTGCCGAATTCGTTCGTGAAGGATTTGAGGGCCATCGTGCCGCCGATAAAGGCAGAGTCATATCTGTATTTCGAGTGCGTCAGACGCTGTCAGACAATGACCTATGAAATTGCTAGACGGCGCTGCAAGCGCATATCGAAGGAAACATCCAGGTCAAAGAACAACACGGATCGGCCGTTTTATCTCTCGCTGGACGGCATTGAATCCCTCACGCCCCCCAAAAGAAACTCAGGAAGAAAAGGGAAAAACGGAGAGCGTTATCTGCGATTTCGGGACGAAACAGGACAAGGAAGGGGAGATTGACACATAGAAGGGAAGTTTATGAAGGTTTGTGGGCGAGGCGAAGGGGGGCACGGCCGGAGCTTGCAGAGCGATTGCGGGGTAATATGAGATTTTGACAACAAACTCACCCAATCACCATTGAAGCACATGCCGCGGTGCTAGCAAGCGACCACACCCTCCAGTTGTATACCGCTTTCGGCGTAGGCCTGTCCTCGACACGACGGAGGTTGACCATGGGGGCGAAAGACAGCGATTGACCGTGACGGGGTTGGGATGAAAACAGGGCCTTTGAACGAACAGAATCTAGTCACTATTGGGTGCAATCAAATAAATTTATTCATGGGTCCGACTGCAGCGCTCATCTGCTGACCCTCCACCAACTTCGGGAACGTGAACTTCGAGCCCTGTCGATAATGCACGGATCTTTTAGAAATATCTACTAGCGAGGCACCACCATGGTTGTAGGCGCACATCAAGAAAACGCTGCCATGGTGCAATCCATCCAATCAAGCAGGTCCTTCTATCACGTAATCCCTTCTGTCTGGCACCTGAGCTTGATTTTCCTGTGGTACAGCTAGGCTGGTACATGCCAACTTTTCCTGCATGGGATGTGCGTGTAGTGGAGGCATCTCATACCACAATAATACAAAGTGTGTAGCTTTCCATCCAGAATGCTCTGATGCACGGATTTATCTCAAGCAGCAATACACAATTTCAATTGTCGGACATCAAACTGTGCGAAAGGGTCTATCAGATACCACCACCAGGAATTGATGATGGCGAACACAAATTTCCCGGAAAACCTCTCCATCTCGCCTTCATGGCACCCACAAACCATCTTCACCGCGCCCGTCACTCCAGCCGACCCCCACATCTCCCATAACGCCTTCGACGCGTCCGCCCAAGCAGCCGCGATCGAAAAATATGGCATCGCGGGCAGAGTCTGGTATTCGTCCTGCTATTCGCCCGACACGCCTCCGATGAGTGACATACTGCCTGCATAATCCCCGTCGCCCCAGGGAAGCCGCGTATCTGCTCACCCTCTACTTGAACGCACCGCCTTCGCACGCGTTTGATCCCCCGTTCGATCCCCATGGGGCATCGCAGCTGACCGTCGTCGAGCTCGGCTCCGGCACCGGAATCGTGGGCTTGAAGCTCTCAGAGAGACTCGCGCTGACGCGCACGGACTCAAGCCATCTCGTCGTGCTGACCGACCTTCCAGAAGTGTGCCCACTGCTGCAGGAAAATCTGCAGCAGCACGCAGCCTTGACAGAGCGCGATGTGTGGGTGCGCGCGCTCCCGTGGGGGAGCAGGGCACACGCCGACACGCTTGCGGGGAATTAGGTCTGCGAGCAGATCCGCCAGATGCACGCCCGCGCTATCCAACGCACATCGTCTGCAGCGACCTGGTACGTGTGTCCAGCATTCTCGCAATGTGTAGGTGCCCGTAACAGAAACGACTGCACACCCACAGGTCTACTTCCCAGAGCTTCTCGCGCCCCTCCTTCGCACGCTCCTCCATCTCACATCTCCGCCGTTCGTCCCTGTTTCAGCGTCATCTCTTCTGTCCCCGCCCGAAGTGATTATATCGTACAAAATCCGGTCTCTGTCGAAAGAAACCCCCTTCTGGAGCGCCTTTGGCCTCTGGTTCACGTTCACGCCTGTGCTCACATCGCCGTCTCCTTCCACGTCGCCAGACCTCTCATGGAAACGTTTCGGGGCATCTGCGGATGCGTTCATTCTGATCGCGCATCGTCGGCCCGAGTCGATGCGATGGCCCGTGCCAGAGGACGATGCTGAGCTCCTTGGCGGGGTAGGTGCGTGTGGGATGTCGGGGAGGAAGAGCGACGATGCGTTCGAGGTCATGTTATTGATGCAGATCGACGACGGCGACGGCGAAGAAGCGTAGATACAAAATGAAAGAAATATCGATCTAGACAGATATAGACCGAGTCGAGTGCAGAGTTCTAGAGTGCCTCGCGAACGTATATAGCGCAGCTGCGGGCTTGCACTGTGCAGCGTGTATCCTCTGCAATGCTGTCGGCGTCCGCGAGCACTGGCACAAAGGTCTTCCGCTCGCTGGCTCGCTGGTGCAAATGCCGACAGCATCGTCGAATGGTCATGGGAGGGGGCGCATTCATGTGATCATGGCGCCGTGCGGCCGCCTCTTATACCCGGTCCCCCTCTCGGAATACCCATTCCCCACAACTTCATGCATTGAACGCTCAACCGCCTCCTCTCGAACCACCAGCATCCATCGACCATGGCAGCACAATCAAAGCCGGTACAGCAGCAGCAGCTCACCGCGTTCGGCTACGCCCTCGCCGGAGCTCTCGGTGGCTGCTTCAGCAATGCGTGAGTTTCGGCTCGCTCCTGAAGATGTGTCGTACTCATTTCGAACAGTATCGTGTACCCACTAGATACGTGAGTCCTGCTCGAGAGTCGTGGTCGAAACGATGCCGGGTGCTCAATCATCCTATAGGATCAAGACTCGGATTCAGGCTGCTAATGTCGACGATAAAGCGGACGGGAGCCCCGCGGACCTCTCTGTCACAGGCCTCCTCGCCCGCATCTTCAAAGAAGAAGGCGTAGCAGGATACTACAGAGGATTCGGAGCGACGATGCTGAACACCTTTTCGATGCGTGCGTCCTCGCACCCTAGTCTCGCGCGCGCGCACCCCTGACGCTTCTCCGACCTCTCCGCTCTCTGTGCAAAACTACCCAACAGAGTACGCGTACTTCTTCTTCTATTCGCTCGTGCGCATGTCCTACATCAAACGCCTCGCAGCCCGTCGCCCCGCCGGCGCGTCCGCGCCCCCGCTCTCGACCGCCGCAGAACTGGCCCTCGGCGCGCTCGCAGGCGCACTCGCGCAGGTGTTCACGATCCCTGTGGCCGTCATCGCGACGCGGCAGCAGATCGGGCACTCCCTCGACAAGCGGAAAGGTAAGGGCAAGGGCAAGGCTGTGGACTCTACGAGCGAGAACGGGGTCGCGGATGCGGAGAAAGGCAAGGAGGCCGAGGAGGCACAAGAAGAAGAGGAGCTGGACGATTCGTTCCTCGGTGTCGCGCGGGAGATTATACGGGAAGAGGGCGTGACGGGCCTGTGGTTGGGTCTCAAGCCCGGCCTCGTACTGACTGTGAATCCCGCGATCACGTACGGCGCGTACGAGCGCGTGAAGAGCGTATTGCTATTGGCGAAGGAGAAGGCAGGCACGGGCACAAAGCTCGGCCCATGGACATCGTTCATGCTCGGCGCGCTCAGCAAGACGCTCGCTACTGTCGTGCGTATCTCATATTTTGATTTTTACCTGCCCCTGGATGTAAACGGGGACTGCCTTCTCTGTAGGTGACGTACCCATACATCATGGCCAAAGTCCGCATACAGACACGCACCGTGGATCTGGAAACGGCAGAGGAGCAGCACGGCCCTCCACCGCCTCCGGGCTATCATCACAAGGGCACCAAGCACGCCGGTGCGCTGGATATCCTCATCCGCGTGTGGAGGCACCACGGATTCCTTGGCTGGTATCAGGTTCGCCACCCCTCGCCCGTCTCACCGTCTGCGTTATACTCACGTCGAACGCTGCTGCACAGGGTATGGGTGCACAGATCACGAAAGCCGTGCTTTCGCAGGCTCTGCTCTTCATGTCGAAGGAGAAGTTTGAGCACTGGGCGCTCGCGATCATGCTGCTGTTCTATAAACTCAGACGGCCGGCGTCCTCATGACCTTGGAATGTGTCCATTATTGTTTCACGTTAGACGACTGCCCTGATATACTGTATATTACATTGCGCACTGATGAGGAAGTCATTTTTGATGCAGAGCTGCACTGTCAGAAGAAGCTCAGATTATCATCGAGGGAAAACATAATAGTAGGTATGCTAGAGCTAATGACGAATAGGGTACATGATCAAGCACCAACAGCAGCCACTGGGGGCGTGGCATCGGGCGGTGGACGCGGATTTGCGGGGGGCGCACCAACAGGCAGCGCCGTCCGCGTCCAGTCAGGAATCACGGTCCTCCCACCACGATGGACCTCTCCTTCCTCAGGGACCGCAGAGATAGCAACGCTCTCGTCCGGATCCTGGTCCTGTTGCCCGTCGACTTCGTCCCATTTCTCGCGGGACACTTCCGTGCCGCCGGTTTTTAGGGCCCTACAGCATGATCAACGTTGGAGGTGAGTCTATCGGTAGACGGCGGAGGAGGGAAGAGCCTACCCAGCAAGCGATCCTCCAACCCACGCCATAGTCGCAGGCGTGAATGCAGGCGCTTTTCCCGCGTTCGCGCTGCCGGGCGCGCTGGTGGGCGGTCGCGGAGATGGGTTGTTGAGTATAGCAAAGAGCGGGACGAGAGGGCGCAGCGATGCATAGCGGTCATATGCCGGTGGACGCGGGCGGCCGGGGCGCATGGGTGGGCGCGCGGTCGACGATGGTGAAGTTGTGATGGCGTGGAGGAGCTCGAAGTGGAGGCGTGGTATGAACCCTGGGAGCATTGCCGTGCCTCCAACGACGAGTATGGAGGATGCCAGGGTCCTCCGGAGGTCGACTGGGACCTGCAAAATTTCATTATCAATGTCGGCAGACGGTGAAAGAGGATCGTATTATGAAGCCACCTTCAGCAATGAATCGAGGATCGTTTCAGCAACGCTGCTCTCATCGACATCTCCGCCCTCAAATAGCACCTCCGCTCCACGTTCTCTTATCCATCCGGGAATGATCAGGGTGCCCCGCCCCGTTCCTGTCTGCTGCACGACGGGTGGCACGACCTTCAAATGCAGCTCTGTCGCGGTCGAGTGGCGCGTGTAGAGGCTCGCAAGGGCCTGCAGATGGGTCTCGCCCTTTGTCATGCGTTCCGGGGCAATCTGCGAGCGTGACACGATAGAAAACCCGGAGGAAGCGGGCTGCGAAAATTCGTTGTTGCTTTCCAGATCGGCGGAGCCGACGCGCGAGAAGTCAGACTCGGACGGCGTCATGTCGCTGCTCGGCGGGAGGTCCAAGTCCATCGATTCGTCTCCGCCGGGCGACATGACGTGCATGTCGGACCTATTGTCGATGGGGGTGCCGACGAAGCAGCAGCGGGTGATGACTTCGTCGAGGACGGCATCGGTCAGAACTTCCTGTGGCACTCGTGTCGACCGGGTTGCGGCAGGAATGTTCGCGGCTGCGCTGAGGGAGGTCGGAGGTGGCAGATAGGTTCCGAAAAGGAGGATGAGAGCGCGGATGTGAGATGAAAGCCGCGAACCGGCTAGGGGTGTCGTGCGGAGATGCGGGAAGAGAGGGCGGGAAGAGAATATCTGAGAAATACAGCTAAATAATCTTAGAGGGGATCAAAAGGAATGGATTAACTCACGGGAAGAACGGTAGATTCCAGAAATCCACAATCGAGAACGAGCCCAGTTATTCTGCCCACAGATAGCAAGGATAACAGATGGCTCGAAGCAAACGATATTGATGGTACCTGCAGATTAGAAAACAGGATCCTTGCCAGCATCTCCTTAATGTACACCGGCAGCAGTGGATGCTCTATCAAGATGACTTTTCGCGATTTTGGATCTGCTAACAAGGAGCTGCACTCGGGCACGTATCAACAACCCTGCACAACCCCAAGAGTCTAATCAACCAAAGCACGCACTCACTCATGAAAGACCTCTCTCAGCTTGGCCTGCAACCTCGCTTCCAAAACCCTGTCCTCTTCTTCCCTCTGTGCCATGTCCGGCGCGCGCCTGAGTCCCCATAGCGGACCCACCATGAACACATCGCGTGGGCGCCCTTCGCCACTGAACCCCACCTTCCATATGCGCGAGCCGGGGTCGATAACGACACGGTCCTCTGTTCCGTAGAGTGAATGTCTGCGGGTGGTCTGGTAGTGGGGCGAGGCTTGCACGGCACTGGCACCTGCAAGACGCGTGGCCGTTGGGGTTGCAAGAGGGGTGGAAGGACCGGCAAACGTGGTTCTCCGAGGAGTAGAAGGCGCGGCAGACATGAACAGAACTATCTCAGGCCAATGGGTTGCGTGGAGCGAACAGCGCGCAGCTGGTGGTAAGTAGAAGAACAAGTCTCACGTTGGTGGCTGAGTCGAAGGTTGGAGCTGCAACCTTTCAGCGCGATGTTTGTCACCTCAAAAGTTCCGTATATGCAGCTCTAGATAACAAGCAACACATGATGTCAAGATATAATACTCATACACCAACAGCAGGACATCCTTGTCTTCTGATCACCCCCTCCCATATCCCTCCCTGACCGGCGCACCTATCTGGCTTCAACCAGATATTGTCAGACACCCACCCGAACCACCTATGCGCAATCAAATCCTCCCAAATGACGCGCCATGGCCGTGAGATAGTAAGGTGAGTGAGTCTACAGTGTATTAAGAAATGGAGCGGCGTATACGCTGAACGGGAGGAGATGTTGAGTATTGAATGCGACTGGAAAGAAGGCAAGCGGCTCACCGACATTCACTTGCGGATTAATGTATATTCGAGGTCTCTGGGTTGGCGGATTTGCCAAGTGCATATCATACGACACAAGGAAACACTCGGATGCCGCGCATCGTGAGTTGTCTCTGAATTGGAGTGGAAGCTGGCTAGCGGGCGATTGCTCTGTTTTATAGCATGCAAACGGTCAAAATTATATAGCAAAATAAGCGTTTGAAGCGACCCACGGGGAAGGAACCAGCGAGCATCAAAAGCAGCAACACCATTCCAGCAGGATGAAACCTCAATAGGCAAGTCCTTGCGAAGATTATCGATAGCAACATCATCTGTGGAAAAATACGGCCAAATTTCTTTCGTCGGAAGACCACAGGCGTCGTGAGTAACCCATCTTAGCCAGACAATTCATGAGAACTGAACTGAAACATGCGGCTATCGAAAAAAGCTCACATGTCATAGAGCCCAATGCCGTCGAAATCGAGTGCGCATGCAATATCGAATTCGCCGTCCTTCGTCCCCAGAAGGCGAACAATGGATCCTATGTGAGAGGTGGATCAGACATATACTGGCACATTCAACAGAACCATGGGCCAATCCCAAGACAGTCGCTGCGCATCGTATTCCCTACAAGTACATATAAAGTCAATATACATCTCGAACCCACAACTATGCCCAAGTGAAGCGGCCGTCTACTTTATCACAACCGAAATAGCCTGAGCAATATGTGCAGAATGATATAAACATAGAGCGACAGGAAAGAAAGACTCACTCCAATCGAAATAGACGTCATTGAAAAACAAGATTTTGTCGAATGGACGTCCGTTGGTGTGACCAGATGCCAGAGGCTGAATCGCCTTTTTCCTAACTTCGGCCATGTACTGTACACGCTGATGGCCACCCAGAGACCAACCCTGAGTTCGTCCTGGGGTATCTTCCGTCTTGATACTCCTCTTTACACCCATCTGTAGGAGGCCATCATCGAATGAGCGCAGTAAGCGCTTGGTATCATCCTGCGAGTTGGATTCATAGATAGACACGAAAACATTGTCAGGTCCGAGATGCTTGATGAGCGCCTTCATCTCTCGTGTCCATGATGGCAGCACAGCGGCCGAGTTGTACAGATTGGAAGCGATGAAGTACGTCTCGTTCTTCAGCGGAGGAATAGGCGCAGATGGGTTGAGGTATGACGATGGGCCTGATGACGGATACCGAGAAGAGAGGAGCATAAACAGACACCACGAGCAACATAGCAGGAACCGAAGTTGATGGATACGTGACCACCGAAGACGGTTCCCATTCTTCAAGTCGAGCGTGTCCAATACTGTGAGTGCCGGGATGCAGAACAGGACAAAAGGAAGGTAGAAGAAGAGAGTGGTGAAGAAGCCGATGTAGTAAGCGATGGATAATCCGACAGATAATGTGAAGGCGGCGGAGCAGTACAGCTCAAAATGATCCCTGAGGTGCGATACAAACCATCCCCTTCGACGTCCATACCGAAATCGCATTTCTTCTGTCATCAACTGCCCGTTGTAATCTGTGAGACGGGGAGCTCACGAGGAGGTTGAAGGTGAGTTTGGTGATCCATTCGGAGCGCTTGTGATGTCAGACAAATTCATAGACGCCCGACCAAACTGCGACAAACGCGGTCATCGTACAGCAGTCCAAAGTCTATGTAACACATTGCCTGTAGGCAGGAACAACACGAACTAAGTAGCAAGGTAAGTAACCCAGCGAGGGGCAGAAGCTAAGGGTTTATGCATTATGACTGGTCCAATTTGGATCTCATGGAGTAGTCGATACGGTAAGAGAAATAGAGGATACAATGCAGCATTTGCTCTCAATGTATCGAGTCATATAGCCAATGTAGCGCATGCTGAGAAGAATCACGTAGAACGCGTCATTATCTTGAGTGGTGCAGAAACCTCTGGTTGCCGTTCTCCAGATATCCTGCAGAGACATTGTAGTCGACCTCTGTCTCTTGGACGTATCCAGGAGGGGCGTACGAGCGCATGCGAATGCCTGGTGCACTGGCGAGGGTAATAGTGACGCGCTCAGAAATAAGATGCTCGTTTGCATCTATAGACGGTACAAAACCTGCAACACGAGGCGGAAGCAGCGCAATGATGTACTATTAAAAGCATTTCATTGACGAATCAAGGCAAAGTTATCGCTCAAAAAGAGATACGCACTCTGAGTGACAAGCGAGGGAACGTGAAGCTAGACTTGATGCCTTTCGGAACGTGCAACTCGCCTTGGAGTGTAATTTTGCCTGTTTTCCCAATGTCCTCAGAGGGAAAGAAAGCCGCACGAGCAATGGTGCTGTAGAATGTATTGTTACTTCTACGAGGAACAGCCTCGTCCGAAGCTCCAGAACCAATCGCAACGATGCGAATCAGTTCGACGGAAGGTTTAGAGGCAAGCAAATCGAGAGCTTGTGCATCAGTGCTTTGGAACGTGAGGATGAGAGGAATCGGGGAGTCTGATGCATATGTGACCTGCATACCAACCTTCGATCACATGTTATTTGGGCAAAAAACGAGGCCAAAGACGCACAGGTGTAGCAATCGCCAGCTGGGACTCGCAGTTCAGTCTCATAATGGCGCTTGGAAGGTAGATACATACCGTGCATCGTACCTCGGGTGAACGCGCTGCAAAAAGCGTCCCTGTGATATTCTTGGCAGGTAGCACCTTCCATCCATCTGGGTCAACTTCGGGAGCAAGGAGTGGTGTACCCTCGCGGTATGCAAGGGCGCGAAGCGCTGAAGGGGGCTCTGCGACAGACCGCGGGAGGTGCACAAAACTTGTCGATAGACTAAAGTATACCAAGTGGATCAAATTAAGTCGCGGGCCAATGAGGAAAAGGCGCTGCTGACGTTTGATTTACCCGAAAGGCTCCACGACGGATAGTGACGATGAGCTTATAGTCAATATAGGCCGGGCTTGCACGCTCTGAGAAACTCGGTGGAAGAGGGTACCGCATGGAGGCTGCCTTGTTAGACAATGAAAGGGACGTCTCCGCGGGTATCGTGATATAAAATGGCCATGTGTGTGCTCCTGATATCTTCGATGACGGATCGGGGGACCATAATGGGAACGTTTCGTTGAGAAATAGCTCCTCTTCTTGACCCACCGCTGTCGTCCCGGCGCTCAGCTTGGACCACAAATCATATCATTAGTACAGTCCATAACCTACCATAGCTTGTGACTCACTGTAATCGTAAGGCCCTTGATGTTCTCCGGCCTATCTAGGTCTAAATGCACTTCACCCGTGATTACATCCTGGTCAAAAAACAATGGCATGTTGCTCGGATTCTGCGAGCGGCTGCTGAGGAGCAGAGTTATCCATACTCGCCCCTTATTATTCTCTAGATGTAACTTGTGCTGACACTTGAATGGATTGGTATCAGTAAGCCTGGAGCGTAGGGGTCGAGGAGAGTACTCTGGAAGTTCGGTATCGGCCATGCAAGGCAAAAATCCGGAGAAAGGTCGCCACGATACTATAACAGCGAGCTGCAGATTGTAAGTGTGCCTTTCATGTTCTGTGTGAGAATGACATTGACTGATAAGTAGGGGCAATAGATAGGCTTTGTTGTAAGGGACGGGTGTCCGACAGAGCTGCCCAGAGGGAGCTTTCGGCCTCACGTGTTCCCAGAAACGACGATTTGGCTATGCCGCGAAACTGCTTCGTCGCAAAATGAGACATATTGAAATGTCATGGATGGATGCTGTAGGATGTCTCGTATCGTGATGGTAAATTATATCGTACAGAATCCTGACCGTGTCCTTGTAATAGGTATTAGAACAGAGCAGGCATCCGGTCAAGACAATTCGTGTAATCGAGAAGTGGCGCTAATGAAGGCACAATGTCAGTGCATAGTATAAGTATGCATATCTCCAGTGAAATGAAATCGACTATTGGGACTACCAATGGAATCTGCATCTGATTCAGCAACTAGCCTTGGAGGCGCATATGACCTGAATCGGATGCCAGGAGGATTGACGAGAGCAATAGTCACTTGCTGCGAAGATAGAGGACGATGCGGTGATGAAGGATTGAAGCCAACAACTTGGAAAGGATAAAGAGCGATAGCGTACTGAAAAGCAGCATATGGCAACCATTTTCAGAGAGACATAGGATAAGGAGCAAGAGCCTCACTTGAAGGGAAATCTCCCGAAAGATAAAGCTCGGCTTCAATCCCTTCTTGAGGTGCAACTCTCCCCATAATGTCCTCTGGCCAGGTTGTGACGTGCGACCGCTGGTAGGCCAGAAAACGGCGCGTCCCATATAATCGTCGAATGAATTAGAGGCGTGAAGCATCGAATTGTCGTGGATGGCAAGTGTGCGGACCAAGCGAACCACGATTACTTGAGGTCTTGAGAGAATATCGACTGCTACGGAATCGAGGCTCTCCATAGCCAAGTGTAGTGGAACAGATGTATTAGTTGCATAACAAAGCTAAGGGCGCTGTGAATTTGTGAAATTCGTGATCGCGCTGCTGTTCACTTACTGGAGCAGCAATGGCGAGCTGAGAGGATGCAGTTGTCTTGAAATATGAACGACAGAGGTGATTTTTAAACCACTCACAGTGCATCGTACAGAGACAGATTTTGACGCATAAAAACTGCCCTTAACTTCTATTTCATCGAGAACCTTCCAGCCTTCGGGATCATTAATGGGTCCGATCAACGGTGTTCCTTCCCGATAAGCGATTGTGCGGAGGGCAGATGGCGGCTCCGCAACAGACTTGGGGAGGTATACGAAATTTGTCCCTAAACTAAACTTCTGGAATGAGCTTATTGGCATGGAATACAACGTGCGGACGAGGCCCACGAAAGGACGTACGTGCTGTTAACGGCCAGCATACCGCGACGGATCGTGACTATGAGTTTGTAATCGATGTGAGCAACACTGCCCCGTTCTGAGAATCGAGGGGGTAGGGGATGTGTGCAATGGGGAGTGTTGCGGCCCTCGGCCATTGTTACGGTGGAGGGGATAGATATGGAAAAAGTCCACGCATAGGAACCTTGCAGCTTGCCTGAGGACTGGGACCAGAGCGTCTGAGTTGTCTCGAGAAACACCTCGGGCTGGTGCCCCAAGGTAGTTGTACCTGCTTGGAGCTTGGCATCGAAATCAGGAAGTAGAGAATCTTGTCGAGTCAGAATTTGTGGAATTGAAATTCCTCACCGTGATATTGACCCCCCGGATGCCGTCAGGCTTGACCAGATCAAGTGATACTGAACCACATATGACATCGTGCTCGAAGAAGAGAGGAAGTAGATTGGAGTGTGGGGAGCGACTATGTACAGACAGCGTGACCCAAGGGCGTCGTTTGCTTGTTTCCAACGAGTATTGGTGCTGACAGCGAAATGAATTGAGGGTTGAATGGGAAACGGTAGATGCAGACGCGGAATTGGCAAGATAAGCCGGAAGGGCGGAGCGCGGTTGACGACGTGACGAGTAAGGAGGAGGCTCCTGCGCCATGGGAGGTGAAAAGAAACATTAGTATGTACGCAAGCAACGAGCGTTGATAATGGGTTTGTCGGAACGCGTAAACGGGAAGTATTTCTCCTATCACATCAATGGAAACCACACACGCGGAGGACGATAATCCGAGAAGGGCATCTCGCGGACAAGACAGCTGCATGACAGCACGCGGTGCAGAGACATGCATGTGCACCACTGCAGTGTTTGGGTTAAATATACTACTGGTTCCTGGCGTGAGCAACCATCCGCAGCTTGGACATCTCCTGGTATATCCAGTTTACACAAAAAGAAAATTGAACAGAACCCTAAATGGGACCGCAGCTAGCCTGGCCACACTGGCGTGAAATTATATGCCTAGCACATCAGAGCACACCATGGCATTGGCGCCGACGAGAGCTTGTTTTCGTGCGGCTACTTGATGGAGACAGGTTAGAGTCCGTTGAAGCACGTTGGGCCAATGAAGGCGGAGATAACAGTGAGATAACATGTGAGGATGGCTCTATGATGGATGCAGGCGGGTGCAGTTTGTCAGGTTTTTTTTATCATATGATCACCAGAGCGAGGATTGGAGAAGTTGATCAACCACGCATTGCCTTTTTGGGAACCACAACTTCGACGATGTGGCGCGGACACGCTCTGTCTCTGTTCACCTCTACTAATTGCGTTCGACATCATCCCCGGGACAAATACTCAATCTATCGACAAATAACCGTATACTACGACGCTGAGAGACGTTTTCACAGAGCGAAAAATAGAAGTAGCTTGGATCAATGGCGTTTGCTACCAGGTGAGCAAGTTGCCTTATTGTACTCCATGTCTGATTCACGTTAGAATTTCAGTGCCTCTGCGTTTGGGATGAAGCCTCCCGAAATCAAGACTGCATTATCGGGTCTTGTCACAGTTCCTAACACGCCTCCAAACGGTTCTCTGTTTGGCGGACAAGGGCAACAGACGCAGCAGCTGGGGCAATCCGGTGGTCTGTTTGGTGGATTGGGGGGAACCGCACAACAACAGAACCAGCTCGGAGGGGGTCTCTTTGGTGGAACGAACAACAATTCCCAGCCTGCAGGAGGGCTCTTTGGTGCAGCAAGCGGAAGCAACCAGCAACAAGGTCAGCCTGCCGGGGGACTGTTTGGCGGGGCAGGTGGAAACACTCAACCTACAGGAGGGCTTTTTGGAAATGCAAGCAATGCAGTGCAGAATCAGCCCACGGGTGGCTTGTTTGGTGCCGCACAGCAGCAGACTCAGCCCTCAGGCGGTCTGTTCGGGAATACAGGTCAGAACCAGCAGCAACAACCGTCCTCCGGTTTATTTGGCCAGCACGCGACTAACACAGCACCTCAATCGAATTTTCTTTCTCCACAAAATGCAGGCCAAAACAATTCTCAGACGGGCGGCGGCCTTTTTGGAGCCAGCAATAACCAGCAGGGAGGGTCAAGTTGGAATCAAAACAATCCCCTGCTTCCTAAATCTGCCTTTGGCGGCAACCCTGGGACAACGAACAATGCGCCCAACACGGGGACTTCCTCGCTTTTTGGCCAAACGCCATCGCAAAATACTGGTTTAGGAACCTCACTTCTAGGTCAGGCACAACAATCACAACAGCCGTACGTAGTTTCGCTTCTTACTTTTCTCGGGTCGATATAGTTCTTTGATCTATTTAACACAGATCATTGTTCGGCTCCACCAATACTGGATTGTTTGGCCAGCAACAAAAACCACAGTCGGCGTAAGGCCCTTTGTCCTCTTGTAGTATATATAACTGATGAGGCTAAACAGGTTTGGGTTCGCACAAAACAGCTTCGATCAACCTCCTCTCGCTAACATATGGCTGCCAGGTTGGGCAGCACCTTGCAACAATCCCAGTTCAATCAACCTGCTGCGCCGACGGGACCGCCTCCTTTCATAAGATCGACCAAATTCAACGATCTTCCCGATAACTTGAAGAAAACTTTTGAGGAGATTGAGTGCGTAGTCATCTTTCCTTCGTAGGAGCCCTCGTGTTGAATACGCCCAGGGCCCATATTCAAGGCCGAGTCCAAATAGCTACCGACTTGAAGCAGCGAAAAGTCGGTGACGAAGCCGCGAAGGGCCAAGACCTTATTCGCAGTGTTCACAAGGTGTTTCTTTGTCCAGATGAACTTCGTGCTTAAGTGGCGCTGACGGCTTTCGACCCGTATAGGACCTCATCAAGTCTATTACCACGCTTCAATCTGATGTCCTTTTGACTCGGGATGTGAAAGCGAAAGCCGACCAAACCGTGCAAGACACCATCGTCTCCATGCACATTATTGATGGATTCCGGAACCCGCAACAGCAGCACGGATCACATTTGAGGAACCATGCTTCCTTCCCTCTCGAGTACGTCGACTGATAGTGAAAAAGTTTCGGAAGCTGAGCAAGTTTTACGCACGATGACTATTGCCGATAGATTCTTCACACGCCTTGCGGAACAAATGCGGAGACGTCTACAATGGTACAAAGCGACCATCGAGGTATATTTCTTTACAAGCATGGCTATCTCACCCAGAACTGAGTCTTATGTTACGATCAGCAAATCGAAAGGAAGTTGGATTCGACAGCTCACCATGCGCAGTACACACCACAAGGTGTGCATTTTCCCTAGCTTTCATTGATGTCTATCGAGTTCTGAACAATGTCATGCTAGCGATATCGACCACACTGGAAGCCCAGCACGCTTCGTTCATCGCTTTAGCAAACAAAACTGCTGCTCTAGATGCCAGCTTGCAGAAGGTGAATGCGATCTATACGCAGCTGTGGCGTGCCAAAACAGGAAGTATGCGAGATCCCTTCAATGAGTTGGACAGAGGGGCTGGTGGTGAATTTGGTCTGGAAGGATTGTCCGGATAGTGAGAATGTTCTTGGTTCATCGTTGTTTTATATTTCTGTTTGCTATGACATCCCTCTTTGCCTTGATCAACTACTCTGTAAGACATACGTAATTACTTGCTTTTCTGTTGCGCACAGCCATAGATGGTAGTACAGTGCATTCGAGGTGTCATAAAAGTTGATGAAATTGAAACACAGATTGGCAGATATCAGCTTCATGCACAACAACGTTGAGTGCTGTGCCTGATCTAACTATTGACAACGACAACCATGAGCGTCGACATTCATCCTTCTCTTCCGACAACTCTTTCTGTCTCCAATCTTCACTTGGCTCGCTTGCAATAGCAGCGGTGGTGCGTTTCCTTGCAATTCCGGCAGTGGCCCGACTGAGGACACTCACTGGCAGGAATAGAAGTTCCAGGAATTCACACTCGATTTCCCATCTACTTCCGTCCAATCGCCGAGTGTTAGACATTGGGTTTCCTTCACAGAGAGTCTTTCGACCATCCATGGCTGAGTATCCTCAGAACGATATTGTATCTGGAGAGCAGTACCGCTACGCTCTTACCAACTTCGTATGTCTTTCCCCTCGAGGATCACATCGAATCTGATCTCACGCTGCCATTTCCTAGCGTATAGCCCACGAGAAGGTCGAGCAGCAACGCGCACAGCTTGAAGAGCAGGAGAAGCAGGTCGCTTTGCTTCGAGCTCGGATTGCCACTTTGGAGGGCACTTCCACACTGAATGTGCCAAAGGCGGGTGTAAGACATGGTGGAAATTCCGTCGACGATTTCTCCATCAAAGTAGGTTGCCTTAGTCTTTATGGCCTAGTGTGCCTTGCCCTCGTTAGAGGACATGATGCTAAGTCACGACACTATACAGAATGCTGCCTCACAGCTGGAACGTCAGATCAACAGATGGGCAACCGATATCCTGCGCGCTCCCCCTGCCAGTCTGAACGAGATCCGCGACGCAGCATTCACAGACCTTGTCAATGGTGCTGAATTCGAACCCGGCGACGATGCGCGTCCCATGCTTGTACAGAATCTTCTGAGACATCTACTTGCTGAGACCATATCGGAAGCCATCATCAACTGCCTCATCGTGACCAGTTCTACCGAGGCCAATATTCAGCTCACACGGATCCATGAACATATTTTTGCACGTGCGTCTTCAACTCTGCCATCGCCGTGGATTACAGTGTAGTGGTAGTCCTTGTCTCACCAGATTTGTGATTAAATTCCTGCTTTCCTCATTGCTCCCACAACCTCAAAAAAATTATCATAGATTCTGTATGTAAAGGAGATGTCTCAGAATTTTTTGTGATGGAATGGCACCAGAAATGTGTCACTATCAAATGTTTTGGAACAATAGCGAAATGTCACGGAATGGGGGTCCTTGACACAGCGTGACACTGTCACGGCATGCTACTGCAACCTGCATGCGGGCCTCATTGTCCTTCAATAACTTTGTTTTTCTTATCTTGTTGAGATAATTGGCACCCTGTTGTGTTGATTTCAGATAGATCTGGTGAAGAGGACCTGCAATGAGAGGTAGAGAAATTCAGTCGGCAACAATGGTTTAGAGGCGACGCGCGAGGCGTCTCGGTGTGGGGCTCCGAGTCGCGTCACACTTGTTATCTCAAAGGCTCTCTACGATCCAAACCTAGATGGATTTCTTTCAAATCTACTGTATTAGGTACACATTTAACCAGGCTAAATACCCAGGTGCTTTTTGGAGGGTGCTTAAATTCCAACTGTGGAGCAATTTAGCATATGAAAGTTAATTATGGCTTAATTTTGGCCATTCCTGATGTATATGCTCTTGCCCGGAATGCATCTTCGCACAAGGGACCACAGATTTCTGTACAAACATGCACACATGGTACGTATAGCTGATATGATTTTATGAAGATTTTGGGAAGTGAAATGCAGAAGTTTTATTGGAGGTGTGTCAAGGACTACCAGTGAGACAAGGACTACCACTACACTGTACTTAGAATATTTGCCCTGCAGGTGATCCAACAGTCGCCTCGGTATGGAGACGGCAGACATTCTCAGCGGCGGTCGACGCCTGCTCACCTGAGATGTCGCGCGCGATTCTTGAAGAGCACATGCCAACGCTTATCGAACTGCTTAGCCCCGCCGACTCGGGCCCAACGCCCGTCTTCACCGCCGCGGCTGCAGTCCTGGAATCAGCCTACGAGTTCTCCCGCATGCTGCATGGCTCTCCCTCCAGTGCAGGCGACACCGCCGACGCGTTTTACCGCTCGTTCGTACCGGAGCTCGGGAGCACCTTGTACCCCCGCCAGGTCGAGCTTGTTAAGCGATGTATGCGGAGCGAGCGAGGAGAGCTAGATCGAGTCGGGGCGACGATCTTCCCTGGGCTCGTCAAGGTTACACGAGGGCCAATGACGTCTGATGGTCGGAGTGCGGATAACATGCATACAGTGGTGAGGCGGGCACAAGTCGTATGTGAGTGTGCCTTGCAGGCAGGCAGTCAGGCTCATACGAACGGAACGGCCGCGTGAGACCTGCGGTTGATGTATCCTTTTTTGACTGGGTTCTTTCTATGTATGTCAAGAGTTTGGTGATGTTTTCGACCAATCTTACTCGTATATCATTAGATGGAAATGATGGGTGTAGGGTCTATTTTGATGTCTATAATCAGAGGGATATATTATATAGCCCTACACAACCAACAACGATGCGACGGTAGCTTGCGCTTCTACAACCTGTAGGGAACAGACACGCAGTGAGATAAAGTAGAGGATGATTCGAGGTGAACACGAACATCTAACGCCTGCTGCACCTCCAGCCGTCTCCGCGCCGCCTCTAACCAGTCTTTCACGAGTACTTTGGCGGTACCTGCTAGTTGATTGAGCTCCCTTGTGGCGCTGTCCAGGTCTTTCTCGTGCAGATAATGTTCTGCACGCGACAGGGTACTCAGAACGTCGTCACCGGAAACCAAACCTTGGCGGCGGAACGTGAAGGTGGAGAAAACATGCGACGCAATATGCGACAACAGGCCGGCGTTCTGGTCTGGTACGAGGGCGACGCTGGATACGCGGGGTGCAACAGAAGTGGTGAACCACGACGCAAGGTCAACGAAAGGCTCGACCCCGACGTCAGGAACGTCGGAGGCCTCGAGGGCCTCGAGTGCAGTAGAAACGATGGGATCGTCTTTTGCTGCGGCAATGTGACGCAGCACACGGAGCTCGTCACGGAATGGCTTGCGCGCGGGCGCATCGACGGCGTTGTGAAGCGCGCGGATGGCGGACCAGAGAGAGTGAATGTGCAGGTTTTGGTCCAGGTAGGAGGAATTGTCGAGGGCGACGCGTTCCAGACGCTTGAGGTTCGCGGCGAGTTCATCGAGTTTGGCGAGACGCCCGCCACGTTCCTGCTCGACGCGTACTTTAATCTCACGAATCCAGCGGCGTTGAAGTTCAATGCCTTGAGCGATGATCTCCTCCTTCAAGCTGAAAGTCACGATGTTCAGAGGCATGGATATGGAACACTGATGCATAGAAACTTACCGTTCGTTGATGATCTCTTTCTGCGTTTCCAGCTCTTGCTGCATCTTTTCGCGGTAGAAAGAAGCAAGCTTAGTCTTTTCCTCATCAAGGTATTCCAAAAACCCTGCTTCTTGATTAGCCAGCTTATCCTGAGCTTCGAGCTCCAGCTCTAAGAGCTTAAGAGTGTATTCCCTGGACTGTTCATCCATCTGCCGCTCAAGTTTCCGCTCCTCCTCCTCCTTCACCTTGTCAAAGTTGTAAGCCAACTCGGTCAAGTCAGTCTTGGCGGTGTCCAGTACGTCACGGGCCTTAGACGAGGCAGAGGGATTTGAATTGAGGAAGGAGGCAAGATTGTCTATTGTGGAAGCCAAATGAGCGAGCACAGGCTCCGAAGAACTGAGTTCGGCTACGACCGGGGCGATGAGGGGCAGAGGAGCAGGTGCTTCCTCCTTCGTGGGAGCCTTCGGAGGTTTCGGCGGTGCTGGACGCGAATAGCCAGGGGGAGGCTCATGACCGAGGGGGAGAGGAATATCGTAGAGATTCGAGGGTTTGGCTTTGGCCTCAGTCTCAAGAGCATCTGACACAGCAGGCACGGACTGTGAAGGGGTAGCAGCAGCACCAGAAGAAGTGTCGATGGGCTTGCCAGAGAGGGCGGCCTCAGCCTGCCTGACCAAATCCTCGACGCCTTCAGAAAACTGCTCTGCTTTATGCTTCGCAATCGCTGCTGCCTTCGCGCCCTGCTCGTAGACCTTTTCCTCGTTCGCCTTGATGTCCGTTTTGAGTTGCCCGACAACCTTCTGAACCTTGCCCTTCGCCTCCTGCGACTGTCTCTCTGCGGCGGCCGTAGCAGCTTTGACCTCTTCCGAGATGGTAGCTTTCACCTTCTTTGCCTTGTCAGAGGTTTCCTCCGTCGCGTATCCGAGCTGCTTCCTAGCAAACTGGTACGTCGCAACAGACCCATTTACGGAAGCCTCGACGACATCTCCGACTGTCAGATTGTCCCAGTCGTGAGCCTCTGCGAATTCGAGGACAGCGGCACCAAAGGGGATCTGGCCCTGGAAGAGGTCGTAGTACTGGCGGTTATTGAACGAAACGAAGGCGGATCCGATGTAAAACGTCGCGGTCGCCGCGGTCGTGTAGAACACCAGTCGGGGGAGAATACGTTTCTTTTTCTTTGGAGCTGAAGGGGATGCTGCCTCCGCCGCCTCTGTCGTGAGACGCTGTAAATCACGAGAATTGTTCAGATGACGGCGTCGGAAATATTATGGGAGACGTACTCTCCGGGATACTCTGACGAGGCCCCTGCTCGCAGGTTGGGCAGCCTGCCTAGCTACGGGCAAAGCTCGGTACATCCGTCGAGCCCGTTGAAGTTGTTGAGAAATGCGTGTCTGCTGTCCGTCCTTCACTCCAAGCGGTTCTTGCCGAATACCCGTTACGGCGTCACGCGTATGTCATAGACGTTGCACTGTGACACCTGGTGATACCGGCCTCCCGTGACATGCTCCCGAGTCCCGATGCGCACTTGTAGTCCACTTGTTTTCTAGGATCGGCCTTTACCCTTTGTTTCAAGTAAAATAGCCCACAGCGTGCGTCGGACGACGTTCGTTGCACTCTTGAATGCACCCACAGAGGACTTCGTGTGGCCATTCTGCGCAAATTGATTGGACTGGGTGTACTTCGGTATCCGGTTTCTGTATGCGCTCTTCCATCCTCCTGCCGTAGGACATTGCATGATTGCACTAGGTCTTCTGTAGGACATCGGTACAGCAATCGATATAGACATCATGAGCAGCACCGTCTGGCGTCAAGTGTTCTTGCTTCATATCATGGAGGCCGCTGCCAGTCGGGCCGAAGATAAGCTGGGCTCCTCAGCTAGGCGCTCGACGTTCGTCCTTCCTCATCCATCTCATCATGGGTGACACCTTTCGCGTGAACGCGGACCGCAAAGATACAACACAAGTGGAACTTAATGACCCCGAGCTCGAAAGCGATACACGTTCACTGAGTGGGAAAAGCCCGTCCAACCCCAAATGGACGACGACGCGACGAGAATTACGGTGTTTTTATCTATACTACATTGTGAGGCACCATGGCTTTTGACTGGATGCTCCGTATTTCGTTTGACTCTCGCCTTCTGACATGATTTTGATATTACGAAGGGCAACAATGGCCTTTCTGGGTTCAATTTTGGCCCTTCGCAGTTCCAAAATTTGCTGTATCTAGCTGGATACGACCCAGAGCAACCGCCATTCACTGCGGCCTGTGGGAGTGGTACAGGTTGCGTGCTTCCTTACTTAGGCCGTGTTCGTGACAGTAAGTGCTCACTTCCTGGTGTAGCTCCGATATAACATGCGGAGTTTCGTTCTCCCAGTCAACTCGATTGTACTCCTCACAAATGGTATCAGTTTTGCCATCCAGGCCGTCCTTCTCTTGATGATCGGGGCATGGGCAGACTATGGACGTTGGAGGTAAAGCCTACATTCATGTTCCAAGGCTTCCGCCCACGAAACTATTTCCACAGGCCCAACATCACTATTTTCTTCACTTTAGTGGCTGTTGGAGTATCATTTGCCTGGCTCGGTGTCGATGAGCCGTCGCAATGGCGTGCCGGAATCGCACTTTATGTACTCGGTCGTGAGTTTTTGCTGGACTGAATTCAACGTGGCGTTCCTTGACAACTTCCACCAGTGATCACCTATCAGGCAAGTAAAGCAACCTCCAATCCATATTCACATTTTCCGAGCAACATCGTAGTGCGCTCTCACGTTCTGGACGGCCGCGTTTCCTGGGCTCGCGCGCAATCTCCCAGAGGTTGAACAGTCCGCTGAGGAAGCGAAGCAAGGGAAGAAATCGTCGGTTGTTTTCTCTTGCATGTCTTCTCTCTCTCTCTCCTGAATCCTTGTTCTTGTCTTGAACAGCCTCGATGACCACGCGAATTTCGAGTCCCTCGCGAGGAACCGGATCTCGAACATGTCGTTCGCAATTTGCTCGGCCGGCGAGATCGTTGTCCTTGCAATCATGGTCGGCATCATTAAGGGCCTGAAGGCAGGCGATAGCACCGAAAACAACACGAAATCCTTCAGCGTGCTCATTGCATTCTCTGGTGCTGTTTGGCGTGGGTCTTATCTTCAGCTGTAGACATGACATGCGTTCTCATGACATTTCCTGCTGTCTAGTCCTTTGTGCCATTCCATGGTTCATTTTCGAGAAGCGCCGGCCGGGACTTGCGCTTCCTCCAGGAGCCTCTCTCGTAACGATCGGTTTCAAACAAACTTATGTCGCATTCCGTGAATGCCTGCGCCTGAAGCAGACTTTCTTATACCTCCTATTCTATTTCCTGATGTACGTCCCTCGCTGTGCACTCCTCCGCGCCGGACTTGAAGGCTGGGTTGCAGGGGTGATGTTTTGAATACCACGGTGTAAGTCCCGTTGCCGTTAATGACACATGCTTGGTCGAAGTTGACATTGTTTGATGCAGGACTGTCATTGGGACTCTACAGAACAGGTCGCTGGACCTCGTAAATGTGTCAAATATGAGCGTTGAACATGTTTATTCAGCGTTGTATCATATTCGACACTCCAATTGACCCTTCTGCTTTTGGTCGGGATCGTCGCGCAAGGGATCGGGATCTAGTATGTTTCCCTGTAATCCACTCTGTTAACTTGCTAAACCTCAATGAAGTGGATTTTGGCTCGTGCAGAAGAAGTACAGGATATCCACTAAAAGGGTGCGCTATCCCGTTGTCAGGGCATCATCAGTGTCCTATACTCATTGCCTCATCGCGCAGATGTTGATGTTCAATGTCTTTTGGATTTTGGTTCGTCCAGTGGAAGACATATCATCCCATCGCTGAACCTGATTGAATGCAGGTGCTGACGATTTGGGGCCTCATCGGTGTCCACACCGATAAATTCGGGTTCAAGCATATATGGGAAATCTGGTGCGCAACCTAATCTAGTGTTCCTGGATCTTCCTTCTTGATGACGTCTTTTGCGTAGGCTGTATCAAGTCTTTTACGGGCTGATGGTGTGTCCGTGGTATGCATACAGTCAGACGATGATCAGCGAAGTCTCGCCCCTACCGCAAATGTACGTCTTCGTAGCTTGATTAAACGTTCTCCGGATAAGATATGGTGTTCCTGACCATCGCTATCTAGGTTCCTATTTTTTGCCTTGTTCTCCGTCGTACGTCAAGCTCTTCTGTCCTTCCATCGCCGGATGTAAAAGATTAACATGATGTTATCTTCTCGAATAGATCGGGAAGACCTCTGCGTTCATAGGACCTTTCGTTTCCGAAGCCATCATCACTGCCTCCGGGAACAACAACAACATGCCGTTCGCATTTTTGTTTGGCTTGTACGTTACCATCGGCTTCTTCTCTTCTCCGACTGGACTATTCATTTTAAAATAAATAGGGGTGCGTTCAGCACAATATTCTTGTTCATGGTTGATATGGAGAAGAGTCGTGTCGAGTGCGGGGAATTCGTGGCGGCTGAGGCAGAACATCAAGCATTTACTGATGTCGTTGTTTGAGTGTTTACGTGAAATGGCCTCCAGGGAATGGCGATGATGTCACCACGAACAAAGACTTGGAGGATCCAAATGGTATCTTCTTCTGAAAGTCTTGCCTCACACGACCCTCCTATGTAAGGCCCAGTGTTATCCACCCAAAGGAGAGATTGTACAGCCGCACCTGTCGAGAAAATCTAGAACACGATCATCACGGAAAGATTTGACGAAGTTCTATCTTATCACATCGAATGACTTCGAGGCGTCAACTCGGGAATTGCTAGCGGGAGCGAAGAGGGATGAAGGTTACGCCATAAGTCTCGAGAGAACAAACGGGAGTAAGTGGATGGAGAAAGCAGAAGTCCCGGTCCTCGAGATAAGAGCCGATCAAACCATGCATGGCCGACACTGGGTCGTATTAGAGAAGAGAATTCAATCTCTTTGAGGCGAAGATGGAGACACGATGCATACTTTATGTAGCATGGCCGTCGTAAGGAGACGTCTACAACTGCAGCTATGGGAATGTCAATACTTGAGTCAAGGGATGAATGCGATAAGGACGCACCGACAGCTTCGACGTGTGGACATTTGGACAAACATAGGTCATGGCGAGAAGTCGGTGGGAACTTTCCGCCATCGCTATACGTATTCAAGCATACTCTGACGCTCCGATAAAACTGGTGAGTCAAAACGTGCGTCTCTTAGTCTTTGATTGCGCGAGACGTCTTCATGCGCCGTTCCTAGAAAGTACCGGCAGGGAAGCCTGTCTAGAGAGAGGTACGGCCTCTAAAGTATAAGTAGTACACGGTTTAGGAGAAAATGAGGGGCCAACCTGCTTGCTTTCAACGGAAGCTGTTCTGGGAGTGCGGGGCATCGCTTAGCGCCATTGGCTCTAGTTAGCTCCGACGGACCGACTGGCTCACTTGTGAGCTCCTCTCTCCTTTCTTCCTCTCCACCACCGTCTTCCCTTTCCTCCACAGTACTCCCTGTAATCTCTCGTAATTAAGAGCCAGCCACGGCCTGAGGCAAGTCGCTCTCTTCCACTTTCTTGTCCGTTCCGTGACAAAGATCTAGCCAGCTGACAGCGCGCTGGCGTCGGACATCGCACAGGTTTTGTATAAGCCCACCCAACCCCATCTAATCCATTCCCCACATTGTTCCTGCCTGCGCATCACTGCCACCTTTACCCCGCATTCTTTGTCTTGATCCACCATGGCCGCCGCTGTGACTCACCCAAACCTACACGACGACAGTGAGTCGAGACCCGTCACTGTCGACGCCGCACAATACTATGGCGGTCAGGAGTTCCAAGGTCGCTCGAGGACTTACAGCGCAGTATGTGGCATACGCGTTTCGTGTGCTGGCAACAGCGCCTAACTTTGTTCACAGTCGGGCACGTATGGCTACAACCCCAAACGCCTCCCCGCATTCGAAGATGATTGGCATCTGCGTCCCCGACGGATGTCCCACGACGAGAAGAGCACTGCGCCTCGCCGCTTCCTCATTGATGTAGAAGAGACAATTCGTCTCGTCCTCGAGCAGGAGGACACTGACGGTGACTTCCAAATCAGCATTACTGACGCGGGCCCTAAGATTCTCTCCCTTGGCACTGCGACCAGCAATGGTTACAAGAGTTTCGACATTCGGGTAAGTACCGCCTATTTCATCTTTTATGTGGCTTACGCCGTTCCTGTTTCAAGGGGACGTATATGCTCTCCAACCTCCTCCAAGAACTCGCCCTCGCTCGTGATCACAACAGGAAGCGCATTGTTCTCGACGAGGCGCGTCTGACTGAGAACCCAGTCGACCGCCTCTCTCGCATGATCAAGAACTCTTTCTGGCATTCTCTGACTCGTCGCATCGATGGCGATGGCCTCGAAATTATCTGTGCAGATCCCAAGAACCGCACCGGTCGCGTGCAGCCCCGCATTTACATCCCGCACGGAGAGCCTGCCATGGCTGACTACTACAGGAAGATCGCCCGAGAGAAGCCACATTTGAACTTGGACGTTCAAGTCCTTCCTCCGAAGCCTGACGATCCGCACTTTGTGAAGAGTCTCAACAGCAAGCCAGGTATTCTGGCTTTAGCGATGAATGAGGTTGATGATGGCAAGGGTGGTCGTACCCTGAAGGGCATTCCCTTCATTGTGCCCGGAGCTCGTTTCAACGAGGTGTGTTTTTGCCCACCAGTGACTCAATCACATATCTTACATCTCTCTTAGCTCTACAACTGGGACTCGTACTTCATTTCTCTTGGCCTTCTCGTCGACGGACAAGTAGCAATGGCTAAGGGCCTCGTTGAGCACTTTATCTTTGAGATCAAGCATTACAACAAGATTCTCAATGGCAGCCGATCCTACTACCTCTCCCGAACTCAGCCACCTTTCCTCACCGACATGGCTTTGCAGATCTATAATCAGCTGGATCGCTCTGACCTCGAAGCTAACCGCCGGTGGCTTAAGCGTGCGATCCAAGCAGCAATCAAGGAGTACCACACCATTTGGGTTGCGGAGCCTCGCATTGATCCCAAGACCGGTCTTTCCCGTTTCCGCCCAGAGGGTGTCGGCATCCCGCCCGAGACCGAGGCGACGCACTTCACGCACATCCTCGAGCCGTACGCACACAAGCACGGGCTCTCCGTTCTCGAGTTCAGCGAGAAATACAACAACGGCCAGTTAAAGGAGCCTGAGCTCGACGAGTACTTCCTGCACGACCGCGCGGTGCGCGAGTCTGGTCACGACACGTCCTACCGTCTCGAGAAGCGGTGCGCGAACTTGGGGACGATCGACCTCCAAGCGCTGCTATACAAGTACGAGATCGATATCGCGACTGCCATTCGAGAGGTATTCGACGACGAGCTCGAGCTCGAGGAGGACTTCCCGCTTGCGCCGTTCCCGCCGTCCCCTGAGGCATACGCGCACCCGTACCGTGAGCGCTCGACGAGCCGCAAACAGTGCAGTGAGGAATGGTTCGAACGGGCGGAATGGAGGCAGGGCATCATCGACAAGTACTGCTGGAACGAGAGCAAGGGCTTGTACTTTGATTACGACACCGTGCAGGAGAAGCAGAGCTTGTACGAGAGCGTCACTGCGTTCTGGACCTTGTGGGCTGGGTGCGCGAGCGACGATCAATGCTGGAAGCTTGTGTACGTGTCTTTGATCCTTCTGGCTATCCTGGAAATGGTGTTGATGGGATGTTTTGATTTGATGTACAGCTCGCAATCGCTCAAAAAGTTCGAAGTTTTGGGTGGCTTGGTCTCCGGGACGGAGGAGTCTCGGGGAAAGATCTCTTTGGATCGCCCTAACCGACAGTGGGACTACCCCTATGCTTGGTGTGCTCATTTTTTTTTGTTCTTCATCGTCTTCTGAAACTGATGTCGGGAAAGGCCTCCGCATCAGATTATGGCGTGGGTTGGCCTCGAACGGTATGGCTATCTTGAGGATGCCCAAAGACTGGCGTACAGGTTCCTCTACATGTGAGTCATCTTCGTGGAACGCAATGAACGTAGCTGAACGATTTGTTTAGGATGACCACTGCCTTCGTGGATTTCAACGGTGTAGTGCCTGAGAAGGTAGAAATATACCCGCCTTTGGGATTGGATATCATTTGACCTGTCGATGTCTCTAGTTTGACGCCGTCAAGCTTTCACACCTGGTGGACGCCGAGTACGGGAACCAGGGACTTGACTTCAAGATGGTTCCTCGTGAGGGCTTTGGGTGGATGAATGGTATTGATATCTGCATCACCTGGCGTTTGACTGTTCCGCTCATCGATTCCCGCGCTGTATAGCCGCCTACCAAGTCGGTCTCTCATTCCTGACGAGCCACATGCGCCGCGCGGTCGCTGCTTGCACCTCTCCCGAGGTCTTCTTTGGCAGGTCCATGATGGGCGAGCACACTGCCGCCCCGCCATCTAGCGTTGTCAATGACCCCCTGGGAATGGCAATGGAGAACCTGACGCTCAACACCAACATTCCCAGCACCAGCACCGCTGTTCACGCCACAGCCCCATTTGTGCCCTCTCATTCACCCGCTGGGAGCATTCAGTATAACTACTACTTCCCCGGAGGCCTCTCACCAATCTAGATTATTCTAGTGGCATAGTGCGTATAGTTTCGGTCGGCGAAGTCTGATTACAGATTTGGTTTGGTTTCTTTTCTACTGTAAAAAGTATCCATCGCTCGAGAAGCCGAGTAATTCTGCATCCCCTATAACGATGCTATCTCTTCTACACGTCTCCTTCCTTCATCACGTTCCCGCCAGGCTTCATTGCATCGCAATTAGAGCTACTCTAGATGCACGTTCTCGTTCGTTTCAATCACTCCGCAGTATCAATTCGTGTAACATCTATCCATGTTTCTTCAGTGCCTCTGTGCATCGTCAGTCTAGTCAGATACCAACCTCCTTCAGCTTCCCTTGTTATCTCGGTACAATCTCGTTAATGATCGTCTACTAGCAACTCGCGGACATCGTCTCTTTCCTTCTTTCCTTATTTTTTCTACTTGATGGTCATCTTGGTGGTTCATGGATTCTTAGCATTCAATAGATGGATTATGTTTTGCATCGCGATTGTGTTGGCGTGAACGGCATCCGTGGTGGAGCTCCGCGAAGCCGGATGCATTTCCAGTTTTGGCGAGTGCGGGTTGGATGCGTGCTGGTCGCGAGTCACTCGCCATCCGCCTCGCTCAATGCTCCCACTATCTCTCAGCAGCTTCATCTTCCCACTCCTCACCTACTTCACCCCTGATGCCCCCGCGCGATCCCAACGCCCATTATTCAGACCACAGCCGCCGGCCCTCCAGTTTGAACTACGTCACCAGCACGCCGTCACCCCGTCCGCCCACGTCTACTTCTCCGATATCCCTCCACTGCGCGCCACCGCAAACGGCGACGGCGGCAGCTACCCGCACTCGTATGCGGTGCACACGCGCCCGGTGGTGACCCACAAGCCAGCGTCGGCCGCCGCTTTCGCGCGCGCGCGCGCCCGCTCGATGCAGCGTGCGGAGAGCGAGGCACTGTGGTGGGACGAGGACGAGGTGCAGGGCCCGGACACGGAGAAGCGGGAAACGCTGCTCATGCTCGCGAAGATGACGAGCAATGCGTACATCGCCCCTACGGATCCCGGGTGGTACGACCTCGGTGGGAACTGGACGGTGGTGCGTGCACGCTTGACAGACGCTTCTTTGTGCATCGTTGGCTCACAGGGGTGTTCATTCACCGAACCCAAATCACTTCCGAACCGCGCCGATCTCCCTGATTCTGCTTTTATGCGCGCATCGGATCCCAGAACGAGCCGGTTGGGTGGGAAGACGACGCGGACGGGTTCCGCGGGTACGTGTTTGCGACGCCCGATAACGCCACCGTCGTCCTCTCCATCAAGGGCACGTCTCTGGCGATTGTCGGAGGCGGTGGCGGTCCGACTACCAAGAAGGACAAGCTGAACGATAACCTGCTGTTCAGCTGCTGCTGCGCGCGCGTCGATTGGACGTGGACGACGGTGTGTGGCTGCTATCGCGGCGGATGGAAGTGCAACCAGGACTGTGTCGAGGAGGCGTTGATCGAGGAGAGCTTATTCTATCCCATTGGGACTGTGAGTGGTCGTTTCCTCCCGAAGGGTCATCGCGCTGATAGTGTTCGTTTGGGGTCGGCGATGCCAGAATTTGTACAATAATATCTCTTATATGTACCCGGAAGCGAACATATGGCTCGTCGGGCACTCGTTGGGTGGATCCCTTGCTTCGCTGCTAGGTGTGACATTCGGCGTCCCCGCCGTCACCTTCGAAGCCCCAGGCGAGAAGATGGCGTCTCAGCGACTGCATCTGCCTTCCCCAGTTCGTGATCGAGCTCCTATTCAGCGTGACTACATCTAACTGACGGCATAACAGCCCTCGACACAGCATGTGACCCATGTTTACCACACTGCCGACCCCATCCCCATGGGCACATGCAATGGGGTGCTCTCCTCGTGCGCGCTGGGAGGATATGCATTGGAGAGCCAGTGCGTTCCTTTATCCGCCCGCGCGTTGTTTCCTCCGACGATGATGGTCGGGCTGATTCGTTGATCATTAGATGTCATCTCGGGAAGGTCATCGAGTACGATACCGTGTCGAACTTATCGTGGGCCGCGGATGTGCGGACGCACGCGATCCTCAACGTCATCGACAAGGTGCTCAGCCAGCCGTGGGCCGCGGCGGAGGAGGTCGGGAGAGAGGTGCCCGAGCCGCGGGTGCAGGACGACTGCGTGGTGAGCCGCGTTTCGAGCATGTCCAGCTTGTGCGCCCAGGCCGTCGCTCACGGCCTTCTTTTGCTGACCGCCACAGGAGTGCTTCAGCTGGGAGTTTGGCAACTTCTCGAGCACTGGGGCGTGAGGCATCATCATGAACTATGCTATCGGTGCGGTGGCTGGCGTCACACAGGGACACCGAGTCGGGTCTGTATACTATACGTTTTTACTTACTATCATTGGGTGCTTTTAGAGCGAGAGGGGGCCGCAGTGCTAGGCGTGGACGTCATTTGGTCCACGATGTCACGGCGGGCCTCTCAGCGTCACGACAATCATCATGCTATTGCTTCGACACCTGTATTGTCTAGTTTATATTTCATTCATCTGTGTCATCGTTGCTCCTCTATCTGGCTTGTTCGATTTGCACGCGCTCACGGCGACTGACGTGCGGGGGAACCCCTGATGTGCTGACTGTTGGCAGCTACTCACTTTCTTTACATAGCGAACAAGCTACCGGGCTGCTGCCGGCGCACGCGCTCCGGGGCAGTTTCTACACGCGTGAGTCGTATTTCCTCGCTTTCATCAGTCATGGGTCCTCGTCTTGTGTTCTGATCACACCCAACGCCCTTTCGTTACCAGCTCATGTCTCGGGTCTGTCCCTAACGATGTTGTTTTGAACCTGACTCTCTGCTTTCCTTATCTACCGGATGTATGCGGTCCCATGGCTTGTTAGGGGCCACCGTCTCACTGATACGACACGAGTTGATACGCCCTATACGAGTTGGAGTCGCGGTACGGTCGATTGCTCTCAGCCAGGTCGGCTTCACTTGTTTTTATACGTCCACGCTGATTCCAAAATCTTGTTTGACCATGGGAGTCGAATGTGCAATGCGCCGGGAGTCCGGAACACCCGTGGGCGAGCCTGGGGGATGCACGAAGGTCCAGTAACGACTTTCCAAGCCCTGGCCTTGCAGGGAAAGAGTGTCAGCAGCCACATCCAGCGCCACACCCGACGCCTCCCGAACGCGATTCGCATCTTCGCATGCGCAGACGTACCCCGCCAGCACCTCGTCCCGACGCAAATCCCCTTCCCCGTAAACGTACGCCGCAATCCCTCGGTGGTCAGGCTAGGCCCCAAACGAACCTTCGTATATACTAAAGCCCACGCCCGATGACATCCGTCCCCGCGGCTGACCTCTCGCGCACGGGCCCGCTTGCACGCATGACGCCACCTTCGGGGCCTCCTGACTCTCCGCGTGTCCCCCTGACCCTGCGAGCTGTGCCCTCAGGTTCGAGTGCACGCCGAACGGAAACCTTGAGTCCCGAACTAAGATGTGCTGACGTGTGTCGGTGGATTCATATGGATTCATATGGGTGTCTTGGTCCTTATGCGGATGAGGACGGCTTTGACTGGGGGAAACATAACCGGCATCGTAGGAAGCTCGGAGCACTCGGGTATGCGCCGGACAGCGAGGATCTGCGCTGCGCCGGCGGGTGGTCGTATTGTTGCCGCTTTGGCTCTTGGAGTGTTGACTGGCGGCTTCGTTCGACGGAGGACACGTGCCTGCGAGGCGCGCGATTAGAGCTTGTTGTTTTGACGTGGCCGGTCTATGTGCTCCCTATCCAGGCTGCGGGAGCCCTCCGAGTTACTGTGCATGCGAGACCTCGAGGCCGATTGCGAGGGGAGAAGCCCACTGTACTCGCGTGTCATCTCCGCATGTCGGCCTGCACTTGCCTGGAGAATCGTCGTCGTTGTGTATCTAGCCGCTTGTGTCGAGAGTGGCTGCAGGCAGGCCTGACCGCATTCCCAGCGCAGCTTTCACCGATCAATCGACATCCTCGTCATATACATTCTCAAGCGTCCGATGACGCGCGCTTGCTCGCTTGCTGGCCCGCCTGCATGTATGCGCGCACACGCCATCTATCCGATGAGAAGCCGCGTCGGCGATCTACGCTTCTGCACGCATAATGAACAATGAATTGGTATGATCATATCGTCGCGTCATCGAACCTTTTCATCTACTGATATCATCTCATAGCAGCGCATAGCCTAGAATCCGGGGCCCAGAGCCTAGACGCAGCACTTGGAACCTCCCGCCGGCACAGTCACTATCATAGATCTGATTTATTAATGTGGATCGACATGTTCTAGAGGCGATGGACGGTATGGACATCGTCTTCGATGCCGGGCGCGTGTTCAGGACAAAGGGCAATGTAGCCAGGTACAGGAAGCAACCGTTGGAAGGTGCTGCATGTTGTGCGTACTTGTACCCTCAGGCTGGAGCAGCCGCGATCTCGAAGGACCTCGCTCCCGCATGGTGCGCCGACGCTTCTGGGATCCAGACCACCGCCTCATTGCCGACAAAGCATCGATATCGTGTTGCAAGTATCCTTCGTCAGACGAACGTCAGTGTAGCTCCCCATATTCTCCCGCGGGAAGTCCGTGCGCTGCGCTATACTGGGAGGATCTAGATGCGGTCAGCCCTACCGCTGCCGGTGCGGGCGTGATTGTCGATGCGTGATCGTTGCCTCGAGATTGAGTGGGAAGATCTTGGGCCGAACGCGATGGGTCCCTCAGGCGCTGGACTCCGTCAGGGGCTCGCACGACCGCACACGACGAGGGTTGGTCACCCTCGAGGCGACAAGACGGCCTTTCGACGCAACGAAGGCTGTCGAAGGGCGACGAAGGGTGACAAAGAGGGGATTTTGCCGTGGCGTGTTTGGGCGACGCGCGTTCAGATGACTCGAGGCGGGTTCCGAGGACGAGTGGGCGGGACGGCGTGTCCACATTGAGTCGCTTCGCGGGACCTCGTGACGCGGATGCGATGGCTCGTTGCGGTAATGGACCCTGACGCTAGAAAGGCATCGAAGAGGGATAGCAGTGATGATCGGTGCAGACATGAACTTTGAAGAGAGGCGCAGACCGGGAGGTCGCGAGGCGCATCTCCTTTGGAGGGGAAGACTGGTGGGCCCTGCATGAACATGAGCCGGGCTTGCGAGTGCTCTAAAGATGTCGTGAGAAAACCGAAGTGCATGCGCCGCTGTGCGCCGTGCCTTCACATTTGTTTCTTTAGCGACGTGCGGAAGGGAGATGGCGACGATGGCGAGACTGCGAAGAAGCTGGGAACGGAGAAGATGGATGCTTACGGGGGACGCGACGGGCGAGAGCAAGCGAGAGGAGGCTGGAGGGGACGGGCCAAGGGATGGTCGACCGTGGGCTGGAAGTGGCAAGGTGATTGCGCCATGCTGTGGAAGGAAGATAGATGTTCGGGAATGCCCGGTCAGGATGCTCGCTGATGCTCGTGTCTGCACGACGAGCGAGGTTTAGGCGGACACGTAGGATGCCGGCGGACGAGGGCGTGCATTTCCGTACGTGGCGGTCCATGGACGGCGTTGGTGTTGGAGGGCGCGGTGGAGGAGTGGTGGAGGTGGTGGAGGGGATTGCAGGGGATTGCCCAGAAGGGCCAGGAAGGAGCTTCGAATGCGGGGTAAGGGACACCGTTCGCCAACCTCTCGGACACCGCCAGCTGATTTCCTTCATTGGCATATGTGCGTGCAGAGACCGAGACAAGCACATCCCGTCTTTTCACCCTCGGAGAGTTGGCAAGCATCACGGCGTGGAGTCGTGCGATGTCTCTGACGGCATCTGGTCGACATGGTGCAAGGCTGGAGAGAAGAAGACGGGAGATAAACAGACAGGCGGTTTCCATTGCAGCGCCAAGAATAGAGTGCGATCTCCAATTTAAAAGCTTACTGGGGACGCGTACGTAATGGCGTGCTCCGAAAGGCACACGTGAGCAAGTTTAGACCTCCAGTATATAGACCCCACCCTCTCATTTCTTCCGCCTACTTTCTCCCATCACATCCCTCCCCACGCCCACACCAGAACAAACAACCTTGCAACAATGTCTACCGAATCCATCACCAACACTCGCACCGATGTCAAGCACTCCAACCCCATCCCAATCGGCGGTAACGCCCCCAACCGCCGCCGAGCTCCCTCCTTTTCGTCCTCAGAGGGCTCCCCAACCTCCCCCCAGAGCCTTCAAACGCCTCTCTCACCATCGCCCCCTCGGGTCGCTACATCCCCATCGGCTTCTCCCATCTTGTCTTACTTTATGAGCGCATCTCCTACCAAGCCGAACGCCACTTTCCCCTTCCGCCGCCCCTTTGGCGCACCGCCTGTTCTTGAGGGTCTGCATCAATGACATTTCTCTGCAGTGAAAAGAATACTCATGCTCTTTTGCATTTTTATACAGATGACGAAAGCCTCGACGCAGACACAGTCCCCACATTCCACGGGCGTAGCGCGTCTGCGACCTGGACTACCGGTCCTCCTCGCTTCCCCCAACCCTCTTCGCCGCCCGTCATCCCCATCCCTGAGGCTCAACAGTCCCAGCAACAGCGCGGCACGGGCGTCCTGCGTCGGCTTTCTCTCAGCAGCGGTTTCGGCAGAGTGTGTATCCCTCTCGCGTGCCCCACTCCTGACTCCCCTGAAATGGCTCGCTTATCTCCCTATCAGCCGAACCTCATGTCGCTCAACCGCCCCAGTCGCCCCCTCGTCCGGGCACACCACCCCCAAGCGCGGTCAACATGGCTCCGCAGAACGGTGGGCTGTCCGCAGCGTCCCCTGGGCGCAAGCCTCGTCGCGCTACGACGCTTGGCGTGCGCCCAGCCGACCCAAAGGCCCGACGTGCGCCGTCGCCAATGGGCGAGCGCATCTTGAAGGGCCACTTTGATGGCTTCAATTGAAGCTTCGTCTCCATCAACGTCCTTTGCGTCTCATTTTCTGGCTCTGGGTTTCCATCCTTGTTTCCAATCTCTTCATACACTCGGTTCTGTCGTCGCTCTTGGCCTTGCTCTCTGTTCAAATCTGTATCATGCCGCGAGCAGTCGCGCTTGCTCGCTGTACCTCATACTGTATCTGTCACCCATCGTAATCGTTCCCTGCGACGTGCTCAGGCGCTATTATCTTGTCCACGGCCAGTCCACGATTCATTTCTATACGTGCGGGCCTTGAGGACATGCATTTGTGGATCAATGAGTCGTCATTTGACTATGCGACGCCGCTGCCGCCGTGGGGCATTAAAACAGCTGTGTATTTTCGGGTTTCCCTGGGCACCACCCCCGTCCACTTTATCTTCGCCGGCCACCCCATCGTTTTCATCACCACCATCGCAGCAGATCCCGTTTGTCGCTTCCTTTTTTCACATGCATCACCGTCAGCAAAATCATCTTCCCACCATCTTTCTTCACCCACCTACCCCTCTCCTTGTCATCATCGAACACTCGTCGTCATTCTTCTTTTCACCAGCATCACTGTCCCATGTTTAGCAGCATCGATATCAGCATCAAAATCACGTTCGGGCCCTTGCGAGCAAGTCACCTTGTTCCTTTCATCATTCTCTCAGCTGCCTTCCATTCCTAATGTTCGCCTTACCTTCTGTGACCGTCGTGTGGCCCAGATTCACTGACGGCCCGTCCTAGTGATCGGAAGCGACAATTATGTGGTGTGCCCTGAACCCTGCTGTGAACCCAATCCTATTATTGGCTCTGCTCTAGCGTCGATGTTCTTCTGAAGGGGTTGGTCTGTGTACGGGTTCGGCTCCTGTCTCGCCCTCATTCGGTCATCCGTTATCTGCCCGTGTCCGTGCTGCGTCACTCGGTATTGATTTTGGTGTGCGGGATGGCGTCAGTCTCCAGGAGGCGCATTCGATGCCGACTGGCTATCGGGTCGGGGTCAGCGGTTTTGGCGCATGGGGGTGGACCATGGGTTGAATTCAGTGGTGACGATCGGGATCGTCAATCGGCGGAGTGATCGAGGTTGCGTCCGCGCCAGGAAGGTCACGAACTGGGATGGCCTGGAGGAATATAGGGGTTCGTCGGGCCCGCGGTTTGTTCTTGCTCTTGCTACGTTTATCTGTTCGTTTTTGCGTTTTCGTGGTTCGTGTTTGGAGTATATCTTATTGTGATTTCGTTTTCGTGGTGTACATACTGTGGGTCGCGGATTGCGGATTGCGGAGGGGGCGTAGGATAGGGGCAGTCAAAGAAGAAGACTCGTTACGTGTGTAAGCCATTGTACAGTACTTGTTTAGATGAGATCTTTATGTGTGATCTTCAATCTCCTAAGCAGCGATCGAGTCATTGAGTCACATTCCAAGTAGTTGCGTGCACAAAGCATATGTTAAATGCGGAGAAGGCGTGCCCACGACGCCGGTCGTGAGTTCGGACGTCAAACATGCTCTCGATCTTGTTCGCGTCGCTGCTGGATTCTGGATTCTGGCGGGGCGCAAGGCGTGAAATGTGATATGTGAAAAGTACATAAGTACATTAGAGAGGATCTGCGGTGCTAAAGCCGAGCCACGATCCATCGCGATGGCATGTATCATACGATCTCGGGAGAGACTTTCGGGACTAGGACGAGTAAGTCGGGAAGCCGCAGCATGATTCAGTGACGGGCTGGTGGTTTTGGGGGGAGGGTGACGGGTGAGTGTTCGGAGTGGGGTGCTGTGAGATGATGGCATGCATGATGTGCAGGCTTGTGCGGGTGACGATGGTTGATATCATGCAGGCGTGTCGCGTGGTGGGCAGTCTGAGATGTCATTGTTCGAGACACATGAGCAAAGGACACCGCTGTGATCTCGATTGCGATGCGCACGTATGCATCGTCTAGGCAGACGGCCCGGTCCTCTTGCTTGACGCGTACGTCGTAGACTCGCGCATCATCGAGAGGCGCGGTCCTTTTGAGGACCTGGACGCGTCCAGAGTAGACTTCTCGCAAATATAGAAGAGCCCTGCAGGAGAATCCGGAAGCGTCGCGGCGCCCCGAGTCCCGTGTCTCGCATCGGGAGCCCGACACGCAGCGCCCCGTCCATTCCACAGCAGACGTCGCCGATCACGCCGTTCTCGCGCCGACGTTCATAGGCCGAGCCGCGGCGGAGGCGGCAGCGGCCGCGTCCGCGCGCGTCTGGCTCTGGCCGACGATGGGCATCGGGCGGCGGGCGAAGACGAGCTTCTTGCGCACGATGGCGGCGATGGTGTACGTCGGCGGTGGCCGCGTCTCGGTCTGCGCGGCTAGAGCTTCGGGGTCGGAGGGAGACGCGGGGGTGGTGCGGTACAGGACGGCGAGGGGTTTGGGAAGCGAGACGAGTTTGCCTTCGAGGAGGTGATGCCCGATGCGCAGGGTCGGTTTCGCCTTGTGCGCGCGACAATGCAGGAGAGTCAGAGTTGGCCTGGTAGGAGCAATCGCGTGGAGAAGCGCGCGCACCTGTGTATCGCTGGCGTCGGGCACGGTGAGCGTGCCGATGGGCTGGTCGCGTCTGTCGCCGTCGGCGTGGATGTCGCCCTGGAGCTCGATGAGGACGAGCTCGGAAGTGCCGATGCGGGCGATGTTAGGTGGCAGGGCTGGGGAAGACGGCGAAGACGGCGCGGGGAGGGTGATGGGGATGATCATGGTGGGTGGAAGACTCAGAGGCGCGCACTGCACAACGGTGACCACGACGCGACGCGAAGGGTCACGATGAGTCACGTCACGAAAGATATTAGTGTCACGCACACTTCCGACTCCGTCCGATCGTCCTCCGGCCATGGACGCAGCTGCACAGCCGCTCTTCCCCAATCCCCTCGTGCTGCCCACTGGTCTCGCCCTCGAGACATGTTTCGCACCTGCGTTGCTCGACGGTGGAGGTGGCGGTTATGGCGGTGACACCGCACCGCGCTCTGCTCCAGGTAGTAAGCTGGCTGTATGTCTACATCCATGGTCGCGTCTGGGTGGCAACATGAACGATCCGTGCGTCGTCGTTCTCATCTTCGTATCATTGCGCCAAACCAATCCATAATGTAACCTCACTTTGACCCGTCACGATCCTCCGTTCGTTGTATGCGCCGCGACTGGGATCGAACAGTGTACTTGAAACACTCGTCCATCCACTGACACGTAATGGATACCATGTCCTGCGATACAACGCGCGTGGCGTGGGCGACTCGTCCGGAGCTGCTTCGTTCACGGGCTTTCAAGAGGCCCAGGATTTGAGGGAACTCGTGCAGTACGCCGTTGCAAGGCTCGGTGGCGTCCAGGAGCTGGTTCTCGTCGTATGTCTCCTTCGGGCTTATTCTGGCCTGATCTACTCACATTGATCACATCGATACCCAGGGATATTCTCATGGCTCTCTTATAACGTCACTCCATCCCCCGCTCTCTTTACCGACGCGAACGTCGCATATACTCATATCCTACCCGTTCGGCCCGCGGCAGTTCCTCACAGCGTTCAACTCTGGAAAGTACCAGGACGCCATCGAGGCTCTTCTGAAGGACGCGCGTGCCAGAGCCCTCATCGTCTACGGGGACGCGGATGAGTTCACGAGCACTTCCTCGTATGCAGGGTGGATTGAGCGCTTAAAGAGCGTTGCGAGTACAGGTATGGGAAGAGAAGAAGGCACCGTTTGGGCGATGGCGCACATCGAGTGCGTGACGGGTGCAACGCATTTTTGGACGGATCATGCACGGGGGGAGTTGGTCCGCGCGGTCGAGGCGTTCCTCGACGAGGGTTCCCACTTCAGATGATCCCTTTCTAACCCGCCTTGTCCGTCCTCGAGGAGCCCTAAGATCGGCAATGGATGCATTGACGGTGGCTTATCGTTAATCGTACGTGCCCTCTGTACTCCTATACATGTACCGACTATATGTATTGCATGTTTGCCAGGAGCTGTGCGTCCAAAGAAAGGACGCTTCGCCAACTACCCTTCAGTCGCTCCTGCTCATGCCGAGGGATCATGCGCTCGCTGCTGAGCCATCGAGCCCCAGCGTTTTTGCGAGATGCTGTGCAGCTCGGCATGTCAATATCATTATGGCCGCGTCTCCTTCCGTGCCTCTGCCCGCAGCTTCTAGTAGAGCTGCGGATGGGGATGAGTAAGTACAGGCTCGCTGACTGTCTATCGGCGGCTTGGTTCTCGAGCAGGCCATCACTGCCTGGAGATGCTCCTCACAGGATGCTAACAGCTTGTCTGGTTGATCGGAAAGCCCGGGGCTCGGTGAACGTCAGATTTCAAAGTATTCTGTACTCGTGTGCTGTGCGGAGGTGTCTTTCATCTTGAGAGTAGGTATTGCTGTGTGCTTATTGAGGGCACTTTCTGCCCTGCATCCCGCCTCGTGATCACGAAGGGGCTCCCAACGAACGGCATACGTATATGCGCCTTGTTTGAGTAATTGTGGCAGTGGCCAGGATGGGAGCGTCTGTCATTATCTCTTGTGTCCATGCGGACAGCGGTTCCTCATCAGACACGCTTTATTCACGTTTGGTACGTGTATACCTGGAATCCTTGGCCTTTAGCGGTTAGCACCTCTTCTGTCTTGTTCGATCTACCAAGGAACCTATGCTTCGTTGGTAATGACTGGGGCTGTACTTGAGGAGACTGGAACGAGCTAGAGCTTCACTTGTTCTTATTGGATTTCGATGCCTCTAGCATTTCCATTGATCAACCAGCGCAGCGCGTTCGACACGCTTCGACACGTCGCAGCTCGTCTGTATTAGCTGAAGCTGTACTCGGACAAATTGTTCATTCTATGCTAGCGGCTTGGCCTTCTTGTCGTTGCGCGCGATTGCGGGGATGGCTAGTTTTCGCCCCTATCGTGCTTATCTGGAGAGCTCTACTTGCCAGTCATGCGCTTGGTAGCCAGTAAGTCGGCTTGGCCGATCATGTCTGCTGCTTTGATGAGGTGCTTCACTTGCTTGCCTATTCACCTGTGCGCAGCTAGTCTCCCAAAGGCATCAACGTATGCGATCCTCCTTCAGCGTCCGACGTGGTCTCCGGATATCCATGTACAGCCCTGCATGCTTTCTATCAGGTATTCTTTGACTTCCCTTGTTCCTCAATTCCTATATGTCAAGGGTTCTCCTTTGGCTGAGACAGGGCTGTACCTAGCGCAGCGGCGCGTAATATTAGCAAGAATAGCTACCGGTAACTCTCTCACCTTGAACTTCCAACGTCGGACCCACGTTGCAAAGTCAGGCAACGGAATTGGCTTCATAGTATGCAATTTAGAACGCCCATCATAATTGCTCACTTTGGCTCTGCTAGGCATGTCGGACTAGGAAGGGCGCTGCGCCGTACGCTTATTAAATGGATGCCGACGCCTCTTCCTTCGCGTCAATTCCCATCCTACGTACAGCATATGTGGACCCTGTCGGCGCTCTGACGCCACTCGTGGAGAAAGGTAGGGTCGCGGAGGTCGTGCGCCCCCTGAGTGTATGGAGCAGGCTGTACACCGTGGAAGACTTGATCACACTCCATGACGCGTGCGGTGATTTGACTCCAAACGGAGGTTCCCAAAGGCCCATCTACGACCCTGCATCAGTTTGTCGAGTATTACAGGCCAGGGTTGGCCATGCGTCGTTCTGCTTGTCCAGATCAACTGTCGTGAAACGTCCCGCGCTCATTCGACAGTTACGTGCTCAAGACGCACTAGAAACTTCAGGCATCATCAGAAACTTGGAGAGCAAGTGGGGATATTAACGCATCAGTAAGTTTTATGGCGCTCACACGCCGCCGCTGGCCTTAAACTCACGTATGCTTAACCAATCTAGGACCTCGGCATACTCATTTTGGAGTAGAAAGAGACGTTTCACCGCGGAAAAAGGTCACAAGTTTAGTGAGTGCAGTCGGTCACACATCGCATTTACACTATTTATCAGTTTCGTGCACTTGCGTGTTCTCGATAACATCCGATCGTACCTTTGTATGAGATTTTTCTTGGTTGCGTTCCCATCGGCACATTTTCTAGGGTGTACGCGCCCTTACACGCCCTTTTTTGCCAGCTCCATTCTATCGTTACGTATCTCTTCACTGAGGCGATGCAACCGATTCTGGCGTCCTGGTTCCGCATGCACTCCATCTCATGAGATTGAGTGCGAGTTTCTAGGCAACTGAATCTCTGCTCCTCACTCAAATAACGCGGCGTGCTTGGAGCGCTGAACAGCGCGAGTTTCATGTGACAACAGACCAAGCAGGTCAGTCCGTCCACTAGGTGGTGATCCTGACCCGTTCACTTACCTCCAAAATTTGTGGCCCGTGCATCGAAGCCCCTAATATAAGGGACCCTGCCCACGATGCGCACAGCCTCTTCCGTTACGGACTCCAAGGAACATTCTCGATGCTCTATCTGTACCTAAATATGTGCATGGTAGGCAGCTGGTCTGCACAGCCTTGCCCGTAAGCAGGCTTCTTTGGGACTTGTGAGTTCTGGACTTACATGCTTCCCTAGAAGGACCTCGTCGTCAATTATCTTTATGGAGAGTAGTCTGATGATCGATGGCGCGACCTCTCAAGGGTGGATGCAGCTACCGTTCTTATTTTTGCGTCCACGATATCTTTCTCTCATGTGGTGGCACATTTCTAGCAGATACTTTTGTGAGAGAAGATAATTGTCATGGTGGAGCCCGGCTAGGTCAGGATAGTCAAGCTAGCCGTAAGCCGCGATCTGCATAACCAGGTTGTCGGCATTGACCGTTATTACAGGCAAACAATGCGGGTGAGGCTAGGTCGTATGATTCCCGAGGTAGCGTTATGGGGTAATGGTATCACAATCACCTTTCGAAGCCGCTAAAACTCACCTCAATATCATAACAGCTCGAATCACTGGGGGGCAGTGTAGATTGGTATCCTCTACTTTTTCGTCCTAGAAATCTCTCACCAACCGAAGTTTAGGCTATAGGTTTGGCTTTACAAGCGATCGTCCTGAATAGACAAATGAGTGATCCAATGTCCGATGTTCGTGGGCATGGGTGTGTTATAACAACGATGTCAGCGTTCCGATCAACTACCGATCAACGTTCACATGAAGCCTGTGTCTTTAGATGAGACCAAATGATCGTAAACCAAACCAGACCATCAACGCCATCCAGATTGGTGTCAATATCGCCGTGACTGTTGACCAAGATCACGTCCGCTGAAGCGTAAATTTCCGTCTCGTGGCTATTGAAGCTTTTCGAGGCCAGTGGATAAATGATCGCTTTCTCCCTAAACGAAGGCTTCAGACTTAGTATCCCTTCGCGCTCGTGGGGCGTGACATGAGACGCATAGCATACAAGCAGCTCGAAGAGGTATGTCGAAGCATTAAACATGCTGCAATGTGACACGGGCCTACATGATCAAGAAAGAGTGAGGTGACTGTCCTGCATGAAGAGGAAAACTAACATCCGTATGATCACACTTGTCGTTGCCGCCTGGTGCACCTTTTCACTGATTCGGCCCGCAAATGAGGCCGTTGATGGCAGCCAAAGTGTGAGCCCGGCTGAAGAGAGCGAAGTGTACGACGTTAGACTAATGAAGAACCCGATTTATTTGTGTCGCGCACTGTTGACGCTTACTATTATTAGGCCGGCAGGTTGGAATGTTTCTAAAATCTCTCGGAAATGTATGACTTGGTTGATTGCTTTGAAGCGCCTACGAGTGCTTTGCTGTTCAGGCCTGGAAATAACACGGCAGTTGACATTGCGCAGCACCCAAAACGTTCTTTGGCTTCCCATTGTGATACAGACTGTGCAAACGGCTTCCTGCTCGTGGATGACGCATGCCAGACCCATTGCACAGAAGTGCAGGTATCCTTGCTAAAAGCTGTGAACAAGCAACTATGATGAGAAGTGGAGAAAAAACAACTCAAAATAGACTTTGCGGTCCTTGATCCGCTAAAATTAATGTCCTCATGCAAAACCGTCAGAAGCTCTGATGTCGAGAAGGTCGGGGGTAGGGTTGTGCGAGGCAAAGAGATCTATGGTTCCGGAGTGATCCATTAACTGTTTCATGCCTCAGCATTTTTCAGGAGTAAATTGTGTTCAGGTTATGACAGCCATACCGGATTGCCCATGCTAGAGGCGCTCATCGAGAGCGCGGCCCCGCCAAATGAATGGCATGTGACACTGCCTCCACACAAAATGTTTTTTACGGAAGACAAAAGACTGTTCCCCGTTGTGTCTGAGGTCACATGGCCCAGGTCTTTTGAACGCAATATGAATACAGAATTCTTGTGTGACGGCACTGTCAATACGAGATGTTGATCAATCATGGTCAGTACATGCAGAGAATCGATTGATTACTGAAGCGCAGTGCTCTGAGATGAGCACAAGGACCCAAATGGATTCAACACTGATGATCTGAAGGATACTGGCGAGAGGCGCTACGTTGACCAGTGTGGAACGCCGCGGTGATGGGCAAGACAGTACTAATGCGCAGGCAATTGTCAGAGCATCTCATTCGCGCTCACGACGAGTCAATAAACAATTGCTTTGTTTCGGTTTTGACGCAGCATATTTAGTCCGCAGTTTTGCAAGGAAGAGATATGAGTGTCGGCGGTCAAGTCAAAATCGTGTCAAAACTCGGCAGCAGCGGCATGATGAATTTCATGTGAGCACATGCCGCGGAGCTCAAATATCTGGCCTCATCCGATTGAAGACCCCGACGGGTTCTCTCATCTCTGACCACAAGGCCATCGGTCACTTCTTCACTTCTCAAGTTCTCTTTATCGTGAAGGGGAGTTCAGAAATTTGGGGCTTACCATTTCAAGTGCAGAGCGGTGCATATGATGAACTTGCAATGAAGATGCAGGGCCTCATCTGTTATTCCGCAATTCTGATCCTAGTCACCCACGCAGCTCCAGGTATCAAGGATTGCATTATGTTATATGGGCTGCGCGGCATGTGGAAACGTCAATCTATCAAGGAGGCGATACAGCATGAAAAGCGCAGATGCCGTGGAATAACGGAAGTTTCGCTGAGCCGATGACCGCCCGAGCAGGCTCCGCAATCGAGGTGAGCATAGCATCGGCTGGTACCGTTTGAAATCATTGACAGCATCCTTCTGTCTATTCCGTTTCAAAGACATGTTCCCAAGTTTCCTGCGGCCCGCATACAAGATGGTTCAGCTGCGCGCCCCTTGCCGTCGTCAGCGCTCTTCGCTTCATTCATAGATGCGAATGCATCTTCTTCATTGCGCAGAAATTTGACTGAGCGCATGCTGCGCCTCAATGTCATCAGTCCAAAAGGACGTCTCGCGCCGGATCACACTCTATGAGGTGCACGATATTTCCAGCACGTCGCGAACCTAAGAGGCTGTGCACACTACCCTCGCACTGGCAATTATGCTCACACCACCAATACTGCGTGTATAAGGCTCTCTGCTGCATGTCTTGCGTCGTATGCCATACAGATGACTCAGATCACCCACATCCGCCCCGCTTCCGAGGATCCAAGTTCAAGTTCCGAGACACGGTGGCAGCAGCGGCATAATCGATATCTGGCGCTTCGAATTCCTGGTTCCGCTCAGTTAGAAGGCATAAAGCGATGCTGCGAAGCCGTTTCGGAAGGATCGTTCCCAGGACAGATCACAGGTAGGCCGCGTTCCGAGGTCAAGACTCTTCTTCTCAGCGCAGGAGGCTAGCTATTCCGATTCGGTCTTGGATGAAGTAACGCCAAGCATAGATGTCTACATGGCCCGCCTAGGATTGATCGCCATCATCATGGCGGAACACGTCTCGGCACATGACTCCTTGTGGAGAAGGTCTGTCAATCAACCAAGTAAGCTGCATACAGTCGACAATGGGCCTACTAGCACAATCAGGAGCGCCTGCATCGGCCGTCCGATGATATTCGCACTGTGTGCCATTCGTAAGACCTGCTCTCACAACGTTGGGCACCTGAAGCATTCCAGTCTCGAACACGGACAGGCTCGCCTCGTATACTCTGTACCGAGACTGTCGTCACATCGAGGGTCTGTTTGACGCTCGGGGGCTGTGCATCTCGCAACCCAACGTCGACTCGTTAGCAATTGTGCAGCCTCCTTATATTTGTGCCCGTAAGTTGCTCAATGAGCCCGATGCGGTTGTTGGCTCAAGATACGTCCCCTTTCAGTCTAATAGTCCATGTTGCCTGAGGGCGCGAGAATATCCTGTACAGCATCTGCGATTGCGTATCCTCGCGCAAGTTGCCGAGGGACAATAGGTGCATCGTACACAGCTCCTGTCTGCCCATTTGGATACATCGAACGAGAAGACATGCCTACATATGATTAAATGCGTACCCGACAGCCTCGAAGCAGCGGCCAGCCGCACACGTGCCGAGGCGAAATCAGGCGTCGGCGTCGTCCTGTCTGCGTCCGTCGCATCTACGGACTCGCGCTGGCTGTCCTCGGTTTTCGAAGGCGCGGCTCGTGGCGGCCGCGTCGCCGCGTTCTCTCCGGGCAGTCCGAGCGCACTGGCCGTAACCGCCGTACGTTTACTTGTTTGCCTGGTGGGCAAGGAGACGTCACCGCTCGCGGGGCAGGACAAGACGCTGCGTCGCATGTACCCATGTACGTGCCCATCGTGTACGCGCGGCAGGAACGTCGGGCCCGCACATGCTCCCTATGGCTATAGACGCGCCCTGATATGCACATGCTGTGAACCGCACGCCACCGAGCGATCAGAACCAGAGCCAGCGGCACCGGCATAAGACGCTGGACGAAAGAGGCAAAGCGAGGCGGCGCACCGTCATAACACCGCGACCCGCATATCGCTCTCACGCCGACAGAATGATGATCTCCCGACGCCCAGGCTTATCTTTGCCTGTACTTGTCGTGCGTCGTACCGCATAGTACGGCAGCCGTGCAGGCTCGAGGCTGGTTAGTTGGATGCCTAGACCAGATGCGGGGGTCCGAGTATGTCGCCTTCCCTGAGACATGTCATTACCAATGACATTGCCCAGTCGAAATCCTAGGAGACCCAGAGCCCCGGCGTGGTGTGGCGAGACGGCTGGCGGGCACATCAAGGAGCGTCGTGGGCGTGAGCGCATACATCCCTACGCTCTAGCCATCGCAGCACCGCGCCCCCTTCGAGCCTCGAGCCACACCCAGTGTACGGAACCGAACCGAACGCCGCGCCGAACTTCTCTTCCCCAGCGCGCGCGAGCCGAACACGTACGAGCGAGTGCGCCCGGGGCAGATAGAAGACGCCGGCTATCTACGCGCCGACATGTGTATCAGATATCGTTCATTATGACGCGGGGTGCATGATCGGGGGACCTACAGCTGCCACGGACGGACGTGTATCGTCGGGTGCAGATATCGACGGCTCATCGGCAGCTGCTTTGATCCGACGCAATCCAGTCGTGATCCGCGAATGGAGATGGAGGCGCGCGAGCGAGGCCACGACGATCCCAGATCGGAGCTCGAGCACCGAGCACGTTCAATCGCGCAGAAGCACTTGAGCCCTCGGTCGCATCCGATCGCGAATTGAGCCACGGGCGACGGAGAGATGGGTCGCGCGCGCGCTCACCATCGCCCCCGCGCGCGCAAAGCAGAGCAGAGAAAAGCGCAGAGGGGCGCTGCGCCGGTCGTGGATCGCGGATCGCGGATCGCAGGGCGCAGCGAGCGTGCAGCCCGACAGCAGACGCGAGGAGCCAAGCGCGCGGAGCCGGATGCAGGGCAATGATTGAGATCTCGGGATATACGCAGGAACAGGTAGACATGCAAGCCACGCAAGCGCATATTAGGCACAGGAGTCATAGTAGAGAGCACTGTGTATGCGCGTGTCCGTGCGTCAGGTACTCAGAAGAGCGCCGATCGGAGTGTATCGACCACGTTGCCTGATTGCTTAGGGGATCCGGCAGGCCGAGCTGTGCACATCGCGCGCCACGAGGTGCACAGAAGAGCGCCGATCGGGGGCGGATCGCACATGTTGTCAGATGAGATGCGGGAGCGAGATGGGCGCCGTTTGGCATGTGCCAGTGGGTACTCGTGCGCGCGACAAAGCAAGGTGCGCCGCTGTGTAGGCGGAGACGCGCAGAAGCCAGAAGAAAGGCGAGCATGGAATGAACTCCGCAGAAGGAGAAGACGAGAAAGAATAGCCCCCATTCGAGAGAAAGGGATCCTGATGTTCCTTTTTGTAAAGAAGGGGGGAGAGGCCGCAGATATCCAGTGAGCCTCAGTTGGTGGGATTGGGATATAGTGGGTTATGTGGTGTGTGGATTCGAGTGATTCGAGGGCTGCGAGCCAACGCCAGCAGGTCGACGATCGCAGCGGATGAGCTTGCATTGTGTGCAAGCAGATCGTCCCCAGACGCGACCCACAGCCTCCGCATACTGACACAAGCAGCACCCTTCCGGAGAAATCGAAATCTAGCAGCCCCTGTAAAAGACCCCCGAGTATGAGACGCGAATGAGCCCGGCGACCTCGAGGCGCATGATAATGGCGAGCCGCTCGCCGCCTCGTGATTTGAATGCCGATATCAGACTCCGCACGTCGCGGAGCACAAGCACGCGCTCGGCCGCGCTCGGCCTACGTGCAGAGATGGAGCGATGACGAGCGTGCGGCTGCGGCGTGGGTTGAAAGGCGGATCCAAGACCAAGAGGACTGCTAGGGCGCGCCAAGCGTCTCACCATGTGGCGGCGACGCGGGGGGACACTGTATCCGACGGGCGGATAGCATGGACAGGTTTCTAGGGCCTGAAAGCCAAGGGTACGTCAAGCAAATAGTATGATAGCGTGATGTGGAGACGGTGTTATATGGATTATTTGTGGCTACGGAGTAGGTGAGGCTACGTAGTAGGTGGTGTGCGATGCCAGAACCTTGTGGCTGCTTGTTGTCGCCGGAAGGCTCTTGTTGACGATGGTCCGAGATGAAGGGAATGGTGCATGTGCACGCCGGGAGGCAGTTGCTTTGGAGCATTGGCGAGACGAGGCGAGAGTTGTGGAGAAAACTTAGTTCTGGTGTATGCGTGGCGGATCGGCATATGCAGGAGGCAGTGAGCGGGCACAGTGCCTCCGCAGACAGGGCTCGCCGAGTATGGGGCCACCACTTTCCATGGAGCTGTTTGCAGCGTATGACTGTATGCGCGTCGGCGAGCGTGTGGGTGTGCACATAACGGGACTGAGGCTGAGACACAAGCTCTGATGAATGGGCATGGTGTGCTACATAGCCAGCCGTGTAGACGGCGACGGTGATGAGAGAATGAACGATATGTATATGATTGTATTGAATGAGAGTAGAGGAGTTGTTGTGGAGGGCTGGAGGGCAGTCATCCTGAACGTTGTGTGGCAAGCCGGGGCGCCAAGCCGGATGACTTTCCTAATGCAGACGCACAGCCTCGTTCACCGCCTTTAGTTCTGGAAATTCTGTGCTTGTTTTGGAGGTTCGTTTTATAGGAGCGGACAACGCGCGAGGGGCATGCTCACCTCCCTCCCCCCCTCTCTCGACGCCATGCCCACCGACAACCACGACATCCCCTCCATCGCCGTCACTGGCTCCACAGAACACCTCCACCTCTTCACCCCCAACGACGACCAACACAACGTCCCCCTCGACGACCTCGTTCTCAGGCCTCCTCCTGTCCAGCCAAACCGCGCGCGCTCCCCCTCCGAGCCCGGTTTTCTCTCTCTTCCGAATCCCATCCTCAGGACAGGAAGAAACTCGCTCGAGGCCCCGTCGTCACCGTCACCGTCCTCCCCATTGTCCGAGCGATCAGACCGTTCAGACTCGCCCCTCCTCAACGTCCCGCCCTCACCCACCCTTTCCGCTCACTCCGGCACCTCCGTCCACTGGGCGACCTCCACCCAGCTCCGCACAAACCGCCCAGAAGACCACGACGGTATCTCGTCCCTCGGCCTCCTTTCGCCCCCTGCCTCCGGCCACCGCCGCAAGGGGAGCAACGCCACTTTCACAAGCTCCATCAGTGGCAGCGAGACCGAGCCCGACCACACCGGCGAATCCTCCAACATCGCCCTCAGCCCCCTCCTCTCCGCCCGCTCCGATGCCAGCACGCTCGCGTCCCCGACGCACACACACGTCGACTCGGCCTCCGACGGCGGCTCCCGCCCCGGCTCGCGCTCCAGCTTTGTCAAAAAGTTTCACCGCCTTCGCCGCGCGTCGCGCTCCCCAGAAGGCTCTGACGGCGTCGACACCGACACGTCCGACGGCCCTCCCGCCGCGCCCAAGCCGGAAAAGAAGGGGAAGGGGAAGAAGAAGCGCGAGCTCGAGCGTCTCGCCGCCATCGAGCTCGAGCAGGATGCAAATAAGGACCCCGCACCGTTCGCGTTCAAGCCGTTCCAGCTCGCGAGCCTCCTCGACCCAAAGAACATCGAGGCTCTCGAGGACCTGGGCGGCGTCGACGGCCTTTTGCGCGGCCTGGGGACTCACCGGACTCTTGGACTGGGTGCGGCGAGCCTCGCGGCAAAGGCGGGACCGCCCGATCACGCGTCGCAACCTGTGCAAGGCACTCGGAAGAGCAGGGACATTGAAGAAGGTTCGGACGAGCAAGTCCCTAACATCACCATCACAGAGCCCAGCGGGGAAATCAAGGGGCTCCAGAGCACAGTCAGCTTGGGCGATGCAGCACAGTCCGCGTCGGGCGCACCGCCCGACGCGTATGGGGCAGACATGGTCGTTCGGAAACGCGTATACGGCGATAACGTGCTTCCTGGAAGGAAAAGCAAAAGCTTACTGCTTTTGATGTGGCTGGCGCTCAAGGACAAGGTCTTGGTGCGTGCTTGATTGGCTATGCTCGTTTTGTCCGCGCGCCACTGACACGGGGTTTGCCGTTCATTGGGCGCTTGTAGATTCTCTTGTCGGTCGCGGCGGTCGTCTCGCTCGCGCTGGGCTTCTTCCAGGACTTTGGCACACCGCGCGCCAGCGACGACCCCCCTGTGGACTGGGTCGAGGGCGTGGCCATCATCGTCGCGATCGTCATCGTCGTCTCGGTCGGGTCGGTCAACGACTGGCAGAAGGAACGGCAGTTCAAGACGCTCAATGAGAAGAAGGAGGAGCGCACGGTCAAGGTGATTCGCGGCGGCGTCGAGATGCTGGTGGACGTGCACGAGGTCGTCGTCGGCGATGTGGCGCTTCTTGAGCCTGGCGAGATCGTCCCCTGCGACGGCATCTTCCTGTCTGGGCACAACGTCCGATGCGACGAGGCTGGCGCGACGGGCGAGTCGGACGCGATCAAGAAGCTCTCGTATGAGGAGTGTATACGCATTCGCGACGAGCGGCTGTTGGAGGATAGCCCCGCAGCGTCGGACGTTGAGCAAGCCGGTCATGAGGGCGCCGACGGAGGAGACGTGAAGAAGGCGCGCCCGTCGGGGATGGATCTTCTGGGGCACACGGACTGTTTCATTATCAGCGGGAGCAAGGTGCTCGAGGGCGTTGGCTCGTACGTCGTCATCGCCGTCGGCACGAAGAGTTTCAACGGTCGAATCATGATGGGTGCGTTTTGTTTTTCTCTGCTTCGTCCATCCGGCTCTCTGAACACGGAATTTAGCGCTGCGGACGGACGCGGAAAACACCCCGCTCCAGCTCAAGCTCAACGACTTGGCAGAGCTCATTGCCAAGGTTGGCAGTCTCGCGGGCTTGCTCCTGTTCTCGGCCTTGATGATCCGGTTCTTCGTCCAACTTGGCACTGGTGAACCCGCCCGGTGCGTGTTTGTGCGTTGACGGTGTTCCGCGCACAGCTGATAGATATCTTTCATCAAGGACTACGAACGAGAAAGGCATCGCATTTGTTCAGATTTTGATTATTGCTGTGACGCTCGTTGTCGTCGCTGTACCTGAAGGTTCGTCCCTTGGATGATTATTAGGTGCATATATGCTGATTGGAACGTGTTTTTCAGGTCTACCGCTTGCAGTCACGTTGGCGCTCGCCTTTGCGACGAAGCGAATGACACAGGAGAAATTGCTCGTGCGCGTCCTCGGATCCTGCGAGACGATGGCAAACGCGTCTGTGATCTGCACGGACAAGACCGGTACCTTGACGCAAAACGAAATGACCATCGTTGCCGGCTCCGTCGGCGTCCACGCCAAGTTCGTGCGGCAGTTTGAGGACAACAAGGCGCGCTCGAACGTCGACGACCTGAACACGTCGGGCGACCGCAAGCACGTGCAGGACTTCTCACTCGACCAGGCGCAGCTGAACAAGGTGCTCTCGCCCGCGCTCAAGACGCTCTTCAACGACGCGATCGCCGTCAACTCGACCGCGTTCGAGGACCGGGACGCCGCCACGGGCGAGCTCGTGTTCGTGGGCAGCAAGACGGAGACGGCGCTGCTCAAGTTCGCGAAGGAGCTCGGGTGGGCGGATTACAAGCAGGTCCGGGACAGCTTCGACATCGTGCAGATGATTCCGTTCTCGAGCGATCGCAAGGCTATGGGCGTCGTGGTGAAGCTGTCCGACGGCCGGTGGCGACTGCACGTCAAGGGTGCGAGTGAGATCCTGACGGATAGGTGCTCGCAGCATGTCGTGGTGGAGCAGGATGGCTCGGGCGAGGCGATCGAGACGGCGCCTATCGGCGAACTCGAGCGTGATAATATTTCGCGGACTATTACGTTCTATGCATCGCAGAGGTTGCGGACTATTGGCATTTGTTACAGAGATTTCGAGCAGTGGCCCCCTGCAGGCGCGCGGTACGCCGCGAACGACGAGGTGAGTGTATCCGGGCATCTCGCTTCAGCAGGTTTAATTGACCCTGCGCAGGTGGAGTACGACGATCTGGCGCAAGACATGAGCCTGATAGGTATCGTCGGCATCGAGATCCCCTCCGCGAAGGTGTCCGCGAGGCCGTGGCGAACTGCATCAAGGCCGGCGTCGGCGTCAAGATGTGTACTGGCGACAACGTGCTCACCGCGCGCTCCATCGCGCAACAATGTGGGATCTACACTGTCGGCGGCATCGTCATGGAGGGCCCGGTCTTTAGGCAGCTCCCGCCGGACACGATGAAGAAGGTCGTGCCGCGGCTGCAGGTGCTCGCGCGCTCGTCGCCCGAGGATAAACGCATCTTGGTCGAGACGCTCAAGGGACTTGGCGACGTGGTCGGAGTCACAGGCGACGGCACGAACGACGGGCCGGCGCTGAAGACTGCACACGTCGGATTCTCCATGGGCATCGCCGGGACGGAGGTCGCGAAAGAGGCGTCGGACATCATCCTGATGGACGACAACTTCTCGTCGATCGTGAAGGCCATCATGTGGGGCCGGTGCGTCAACGACGCGGTGCGCAAGTTCCTGCAGTTTCAGATCTCGACGAACGTGACGGCGGTGGTGATCACGTTTGTGACGGCGGTGGCCTCGGACCAGGAGGAGTCGGTGTTGAGCGCGGTGCAGCTGTTGTGGATCAACATTATCATGGACACGTTTGCTGCTCTCGCGCTGGCCACGGACCCTGCCTCGCCCGTGCTGCTCGACCGCAAGCCGGACAAGAAGACGGCGCCGCTGTTCACGGTGGACATGATCAAGCAGATCGTCGGGCAGTCGATCTACCAGATCATCATCATCCTTATATTCCACTTCTTGGGCTCGCAGATCCTCGGCTTCCATGACCACACGACGAAGGAGGACGACATCGTCCAGACGCTCGTGTTCAACATCTTCGTGTTTGCGCAGGTCTTCAACTCGGTCAACAGCAGGCGGCTCGACAACAAGCTGAACATCTTCGAGGGCATTCTCAACAATTATTATTTCATGTCTATCACTTTGATCGGTTTGTTCTTTTGTCGTGTCTGTCGTGCGTGGTAGAGCAAGTCGGCTAACGCGTTCTGTAGAAATCGCGGTTCAGGTGCTCATTGTGTTTGTCGGTGGTGCCGCGTTCCAGGTGACCAGGATCGGCGGCCGCGAGTGGGGCATCTCGCTCGCGCTGGGCCTCGTGTCCATCCCGCTCGGCGCGCTCATCCGGTGCATCCCGAACGCACCGGTTGAGCGGCTCATCAGCAAGATCCACTTCCGGCCGTTCTGGCGCAAAGAGGAAAAGCTGCCGACGACGCGCGCGGACGCGGAGCCCGGGTTCGGGTTCGCGATGGACCGCATGCGGGACACCTGGGCACGTTCTCGACCGTGCGCGGCGGGCGCATGCGCTCGTCGTCGTTCGTCGTGAAGAGCCGATCTGGGCGCGCCGATGCGGACGCGCCGAAAGTAGTGTTCGTAGCTCGTTTTCCTTTCGTTGCACTCTGCGCATCTGGAACACGTTTTTGCTCACTCGGATTGTTTTTTTTTGGCCTTTTGGCGCACAGACCTGAACTGTTGACGATGTTCCCGTCGCTGATGGCCTCGCACATTGTCGGCTCGAACTGGACGCCGCAGTCGAACGGCTCGCTCTCGGACCCGGCCGGATTCGACCCGTCGAGGTCGTCGGCTGCGCTCTGGGAAAACAAATTCGAGGTGCACCCGGACACGCCGCCGAACGACCCCGTGTTCAAGCTCTTGGGCGCGCGGCCGTCGACGTCGCGGCCATGAAACCCACGAAAATCGAGATTATTTTCCCCTGTTTCATCTGTCTATAAAGCCGCCTCCGGTACCCTATGCCATCGGGCACTCGTGTGCGGGCGAGTTGGACGGAACACCGTCCTTGGCGTCACGACCATCAAGGCCTCACGCTTGATGGGCCCTGGACGGGCCTGCGCCGCATGTACTCTCTCGTTGCATGTAGCAACATTATCTCTCTCGGCGTGGCGCGATCTCTCGCCACCGCCGCCGCATCTAATCGCCCTCGCGCGTCCCATTATTTTTGTCCTCGTTTTTTTTACGCTTCCGGCTTTCGTTCTCGTTTTCTGTATACTCCGTCGGCTTCGCTATCCATCACGCATGAAGACGGCACGGCACTTGTCGGTTCGGCCATCCATCACACGACCGCGACTCGGCAAGAAAGAAAAAAAAACATACAAGCTTCTTTTCGTCTCCCCTCCTCGCTCCTGGATCCCGCTCGACGCTCGACGCTCGACACGAACTTGCAATGACCCCCCGCATCGCAGACAAGATACCCACCCGCGAACGCCGCTTGCATAGAACATCACCCCACCCGGCTATCTATCTCGAGCATTTTTTTCCCGTTGCAGTGCTCGGTGCTCCCCGACCGAATTATTCGCGCCACACACATCACTATTTGCTACTTATCGTGCACACACACACGAGCGTGTCCTCGCATCCTCGTACCCATTTTCATATTCTTCGTGTTATCATATGTTCGCGGACGCTCGCTCGCTCCGTCGGTCACACGCTCTTGCAGCGTCTGCGCTGCTAGACGAGCGTGCGGCCGCGCGTCGGTGATGTCGTACATGTTTTTTTTTCGAAGTACAATAAAAGCTATCGACGTCTAATGTTTGCCGTTCGCACTGTGCGTGAGAGAGCTGCGGCGCTCCAATGACAATGATGATGATGATGATGATGATAACGACGAAGTGTGATGAAAACATCCGCGGCGGACACCGTTGACCTGAACTGACTATCTGATCAAGGCTGCCCAGAGTCTTCGAGAAATGGATGGGGTTGTGGAGGTTACCATGGGAAAGGCTGGAGGGGTCGGTGGTGTGAACGAGCCCCTAACCTGAATGGGCTGATCAGCGGACATCGTGTCCATCACCGTCATCTCTCTCACCAACGCCGCACATCCTCCACACCCTCTCGTCCCGCTCTCCGCATCGCGCCAGCTCAATCGCAACAAGTGTAGGGCAGCATGTGAGTCTCGCCGTTCCCTCGCACCTCGTGTCTGCCGTTCATCGCCGAGTGATCCCCAGGCCGCTGCCGGACGAGCGCCCCCGCCAATCGGTGGCCAACCTCATCGGCCGGTTCGAGCAGCAGACGAAGCGCACGTCCACCGCGAACGGCTCCCCGCGGCCCTCCAGCATCGCCTCGCACTTCACAGGCGACTCCCTCAAGGAAGAGACGCGCGCCTCGCGCGAGTGGCCCCCCGTCAAGACCTCGTCGCTCGGCACGCCCACAAAGCCCGCTGCCCCCGCCCCCGCCCCCGCCCCCGCCCCGCCTCTGCCTCCGCCGCCGCCACCTTCTCCCCGCCGTCCTCCATCCTGCGCACCACCGCCTTCTCCCGCCGCCCCAGACCTCGCCCTCGCCCCCATTTTCTCGCTGGACGACGCGAAGCCCCCGTCCCCGCCCCACAGCGACCCTGCCACGTCGGACGATGCCCCACCCCCGACCGCCCACTCCAACCCAGAGCCCGCATCCGCCGCCGTGCCCGCACCCGCGCGCACCCTCCGCGCACCCGCCGCGGGTCCGAGACAGTCCGCGCCGCTCAAGGCCGCCCGATCGGCGCCCCTCTCGTCGAGCAAGTCCACGCCAGCGCGCGCATCGGCCGCGACCCCGACACCCAAAACGCCATCCAAGACCGCCGCCGCTGCTACTACAAAGGCTGGCCACGACGCCCTCCAAGTCGTCCCACCCCCCCTCGGCCGCCAAATCACGCATCCCAGCCCCAGGCGCACGCCCCAAGACCCCGTCCACAGCGCACAAGATCCCAGCGCCCAAGACCCCGTCCTCGTCGTCTATCGCGCGCCCCAAGACGCCCGCCTCCACGCGCCCCAAGACCCCGTCCAGCGCGCTCTCCGCGGGCGTCGCGCGCCCCAGGACGCCCGCCTCGGGCCTCTTCGCGCCGACCGCCGCGTCGCTCGCTAAGGCCCGCAGCGCGCCCGCGAGCGCCGCGCCTGCCCCCGGCGCGAAGAAGCCGCTGCCGAACCTCGACCGCCTCAGCAAGCCGACCGCCGCGTCCGCGGGCAAGGCGCGCGTCCCGTCGGCGGCTGCGGCTGTACCTGCGACTGCGACGACTGCGACTGCGGCAAGAGGCAGGGGCACGCCGGTCAAGAGGGGTGCTGCGCCTGGGGGGGCTGCGGGGGCCGGGAGAGGCGCGGCTGGGAAGGCGGCGCCGGTCGCGGGTGCCGTGGTTGCGGGTGGTGTGGCGGCCGTGGTGGGTGCGGTCGTGGCTGCGGGAGAGATGGAGGAGGGTGCGCATGAGCCCGAAGCGCTAGACTCGACCGACGAAGCACACGACGAACCTGAAGTGGAGCATGAGCATGAAGACGTTGAGCAGCACGAAGAGCACCATTCGGAGCCTGAGACCGAGGCCGAGCATCATTCTGAGCACCTGGAGCTGGACGAGCACGGACCCGAGCCTGTGCCCGAGCCGGAGCTGGAGCGCGCGCATCCGGAGCCTGAGCTCGAGCTCGAGGCCGTACCCGCCCCGTCTGACGACGACTCGCCTGCGCCAGAGGCGCACCTGGAGTTGAAGAACCTGCATCGTCCGAGGAGGCAGAGGCCGATGAGGAGGGACGTCTGGACGAAGTGAAAGCGCGCCATACGGGGGGCGGCGATCTAGAAGACATCGTGAACATGCTGCAGGGGCCCGCCGTCCTCCCCACAGCCATCCCAGCCATCTTGGACGGAGACGTCGCGGGGGAGATCCCTGACGAAGAGTAAAGTAAAGTAAAGGGCCGTCACGAGTCGAGCGGGGGCAGGGCAGCACCGCTGACAGCAGAGAGAGGAAGATTTGGGGTGAACGGGTGTGGGGGGGTGGGCTCAGAGTTTGAAGCGCGCTTTGCTTCGGCTGCGTGTATGGACTGTACATTCATCGGTGAGGGCTTCGCGATCTATTGCTCCACCCGTGGATGCTCGGAATCGGAACGGTGCGCTGACGGATGCGGGCAGACAAAGTATCATACAGAATCATAAACCGAATGTGTGCTCCGAGCTCCAGACGAAGCTATTGTCTGCTTGCCGGACACAGGACGTTCCGTCGCGTCGCCTATTGCTTACCATCGTTTTATTTGCTCCCCTCACTTTCTGCGGTACATGTCGGTTGGATTTGCCTCGATTCGTCGAGATACTTTAGATTTATATAGCCTCCCCTTTTGCACCCCTTCCCCTCGTTTCGTCTCCGTCTTTTCCTGGTCTCTGGTCGTCGTCGTTCCGGTCTTCGTCGGATTTTTTTTAACACCTCCGGCACAACTTGGCTTCGGCGCCTCCGTCTGCTTGATCTCGATGCTTAGCGCTTATCACTTGGCCGTTCCTCCTCTCCAGCTTGTTCGCCGTTCGGTTTCTTTGGATCCACAGATCACTTGTGCATTTTCGACACCCCCACCAACCACCCACGTTCCACGTTCCACGTTCCCACTCTCTTCGTCTTGTTTCGCTCTCGAGAATACCAATATACGCATATTACGATACATTTATACCCGCTTGGCCGGCAGGCAAGCAGGCAAGTTTGGATGAAATCGTGATAGTGAGATCCGTACTTGTATACATACAGAAACATGCAGAAGCATTCAGTGGCGCCGCAACGCAGTTGAATGGAAGGCAGTCTAGCGGACTGTATTTACACGACATAGTGATATGGAAGCTGTGAGAGGTGGGATGGGTCGTGAACGCGTGGCTGGGTAGGCTGGTGCTATTTGCACCGTTAGGAGAAGATCAAGTCGCTGTTCGCCGTAAGCCTTCCCCTCGTGACTCAGTCAGCGGCGAAAGTGTATCTCAGTTTCCGTCCACTTTGCAAAATACCGTACGGATCAGCTCCTCGTTTTTTCCGATCAACAATATGACAGCTTCGAACCAACATGTAGCGTATGGGCTGAGATTTCAGGTGTACCCGGTCACGACTTCCTTTTCCCCTTCTCCTGTGAGTGTGGTGAGGTTTGTTTCCTCCGGCGTGGCTCCTTCGGTGGCTGTTAGGGGCGGCGGTGACAAAGGGAGGACCGCTGTCGCTTTCCAGCCACTCCTGAACGACGCAATGGCCGCAGCGAACCCAAAGATGGAGACCCATATCTAAGATCATGGAGTACATCAGCACGGGCGGGTGGAACAATCGCTGCAACAGCTCACGTCGTTTTTGAACAACCCTTGCTCCAGGGACCTGGAAGAGGGAGTTGAGGATGACATGAAGAAGCGAGGTAAAAGAAAAAATGCTCCTCTTACCAATGGACTGTCAGCGGCAGGTACCCGACGTTCACTGCGAGCTCGTTCCACCAGGCGTCCCAGCGGCGCTTGAGCTCTGAGTGCTCCTGGCCCTTGACCTTCTCTTTGCTCAGCACGCGCTCGCGGCGCAGCAAGAGCGCGCGGTCTTCGCGCAGGTGCGCGAACTGCAGAACCACGTACAAGGCCCAGAACCTGGTGGACCAAAGGGACAGCGCGGTCGAGTCCAGCGACAACGTGCGTGGAGAGGCTGATGGTCCGTTTGAAGGAGCGGCAGAGGATGGCTTCAGAGAAGCGGTCGTGGACGGGAGCGGAGACGACGGAGAGGAAGAGGAAGATCCCAAGAAGCGGAGGGAGATGGAAGATGGGATTATATCGTGTGAGAGCAGGTAGTAGAGGTGTTCCATGGGGTAGTACGCGAGCATGGACCATCCCTGTGCACGCTCGATCGTGAGCAAGCGGCGTGTGGGCGGTGGAGAGCGCTCGAGCGATATCAGCCACTGGAATATGGGAAGCAGACCTGCGTGATCATCAACAATGGCACATTCAATATGGAGCGAAGATGGGGTTATGCGGGCTACGCACCCCATATTCTCCAGAGCATCCGCGCATCGCTGACGGTGCTCGCAAGCTTATTCAGGGCCGGCGCGGCGGTGCTTAAGGGCGATTTTCGGAATCCCGCACGATGCTGCAGCCTTGCGCGGAATTGGAGGATCGGAATGAGCAGTTTGGCAGCATATTGGATGACCTGAATGCTTGTTAACTTCGAAGTCGTGGCTTCGAATTGACGTCACTAATCACCATAACAATTTACTGTGGATGAATCTATTGAGCTCAACATTTCAAAAACGAACATTGAGGAACATACTCGCTCCCGCTCCATGTACTCAGATAGCGAATAAGATGGTCAAGGGTCTCGGAGGGTGGTACCAAAGCAAACAGGCCAAGGCTAAGGTCGTTGAGCCGCGAAAGAGTGATGGATTTTGACATTTTGTTCGAAGTGCTTCAGACTGAGCGCGATCCCACGTATTGCAGAGGTCGAGAACAGCGACGACGAGGTGAGCACACAGGTTGATTTATCGTAGAGGCCTGGTTACGCCAATTATTGCCTTTCCCCACAAAGCGTCGGCTAACCGGCACGCGCGCTTGCACATGATTTCATCCACGTTATCGTGCGAGATACTTACCTAACTTTTGCTAGCTATATAATGCTCTTCTGCGCACTGCGCGAACTTCATTAGAACAAATCCCTGGGGACATAAAAGTTCGGGCTCGGTTAGATCTTAGCCTCCTTGTCCGCGTTCCAGTCCCCTAGACGGACCAGGTCTTTTCTGAAGTGCGGATTTCTCTGTTTGATTGTCCTTTTTCTGTCCTGGAAGCATCGCTTCGGCTGGCGCTCATGAGTGGCGGAGGGGGATCAAGAGGAGGCAGTCGGCTTCGGAGAGACCGACATTTTTTCCGTTCGGCGTGGTTGTTCTTTTCCTGGTCGTGAGTGAATTGTCCCGTGTTTTTGTACTCTTCGTTTCCCATCAATATATCTTTTGTGCTGGGTTATGCTGCGAGATGTGTGATTCATATTCGGTTGTTTGTTGGCTTTTCTGTGGATGATTGTGCGTTCAGAATGTGTAGGCGTCTGATGTTTTTCCACCCGCGGCCGAGTCTGCCATGCTTCTTTCGTCGAGCATGTGCAGCCCGTTGGTCACCAAGGGTGGCTCCCTGATGACCTTGGAAGAGTGGATAGATTTGGATGTTACGAGCGGTTCCGTAAGTTTTCTGTCCACATGATCTTCAACACATCTTTTCACAGATTGTCGCTCTGGCTGTCGACATAGCGCTGAACTTTGTTGTCTTCAGTTTACAAGGAGACACTGATACGTTTACACGTACCGCTGCGCTGTATGCTGAGCCATACGCCGATCAGTATCATTTAATGCCAGCAAATATCCGAATTTTAGCCAACGTCTCCAGCACCGATGATTGACCGAATGTGGTGTTGCTGCACCGCGCGTGCCAGCCTCTCCGCTCCTCTCCGGGCCCCATCTGACATTCATATCCTATGGCATCTTAGAAGATCACTATTTTAAGAAGCTCTTTCGTGTCAGGGACTGTACTGGGACTGTCCGGACATCCCTGCGAGTGATACGCGTGGTCAGCGTACGCAGCCTCCAGACCTTCATGTGAGCTCGTGGCCGCATTTATTTCAAGCTTTCTGCGACGTCTTGCCGGAGATGTGCTAGCAGCCAGGTTATATGTTTCTTCCGATGGACGTGTACATAAGTGGTTCACTCCGTCACCAACACTCCCCAAGCTGCAGCTCAAGTCACCTTGCTTCCATCTGGGTCTTCAAAATGATCAAGCTCGCCGCGTCTTTCGTCGCTCTCATTGCCTTTGTGCCATATGTGACCGCCCAGCAGGTTGTCTGGGGACAGTGTGAGTTCGACGGCTATTTTGCTTGAGACGCAATGGTGATCATCCATGCAGGTGGCGGTATCGGTTGGACTGGCGCCACGACCTGTGTCTCCGGGACTGTCTGTACGACATACAGTGACTATTACTCGCAATGCGTGCCCGTGCGTTTGGTATCAATGTCTGTATTCTATGCCCATTCATCGCCGTATTCCAGAGCTCCAACGCACCTACCACTGCCCCGGCGAGTTCTACTGGCAGCTCACCAACTAGCACGGCCTCCTCTCCAGGGGCGACGTCAACCGCGAAATTGAACACTCTCGCGAAGGCTGCCGGAAAGCTCTACTTCGGGTCAGCAACCGACAACCCCGAGTTGACTGATACAGCCTACGTCGCTATTTTGAGCGACTCAGCACAGTTCGGTCAAATCACGCCTGGCAACAGCATGAAATGGGTGAGTGTTGGCGTTTCCGTGGTCGCCCGTCGCTCGCATGCATTGTTGCACGATTCTCGGGAACAACTTCTCTGACGCGTTATACCATTACAGGACGCTACGGAGCCCTCGCGCGGTACGTTCACATTCTCAGGGGGTGACCAGATCGCCACGTTGGCGAAGAACAATGGCCAGCTTCTCCGCGGTGAGTTTTCCCAGCTATTTCCCGACATTTTGATTGATTAGCTCTCACTCAGGACACAATTGTGCGTTGCATTTTCCGATGATTTACACCGAGCAGTTACCGAGTAGCAACCAGGCGTGTGGTACAGCCAATTGCCATCATGGGTGACTGCTGGCAACTTCAACGCTTCGACTCTGGCGAGTATCATCACGACCCATTGCAGCACTATCGTTGGGCACTACAAGGGGCAAATGTACGTCCTTTTTCTTTCCCTACTCGACGGCGTGAATAACACATTCTTCCTCTCCAAGATGTATGTTATCATGGAGCTCACCAATCTTGACCGATATTCTGATAATTTGATTTCTTTGAGACTCCTGGGACGTTGTGAATGGTACGTTTGCACTCCCCAAACACTACGCAGAGTCAGTTTCTGACTTTTACCTTTTTTTTCAGAGCCCTTCAACGACGATGGTATGCAGAACAGTGCAGGGAAAAGCTTCGGCTAATCTTAGGCTTCATATGATCAATAGGCACCTGGCGCACGGATGTCTTTTACAACACGCTCGGGACCTCGTATGTGACGACTGCTCTCCAGGCTGCGAAGTCGGCCGATTCGAATGCCAAGCTCTACATCAATGAATACAACCTCGAATACGCTAGTAAGCCTCTTACTCACAGATGGTACCCATGTACTCATAACTGTAAATAGGTGGAAAGTCCACCGCCATGATCAACCTCGTCAAGTCTCTTAAAGCTGCGGGTACTCCAATTGACGGTGTTGGGCTGCAAGGCCACCTGATCGTTGGAACCGTTCCCACTGCCATTCAGTCGCAGCTTTCTTCCTTCACTGCTTTGGGCATAGAGGTTGCCATCACTGAGCTTGACATCCGCATGACCTTACCGGCCACGGCGGCGCTCCTCGCCCAGCAGAAGACGGACTATGAGAATGTCATCAAGGCCTGCAATGCCGTCCCGAAATGCATCGGTGTGACCATCTGGGACTACACTGACAAGGTGCGCCGCATTTTGTCAACTGCCTTGTATACTATGTTGAAAATTTGGCTTCTATTGCTTAAACACTTCGACATTGGTATCGCTATATTAGTACAGTTGGGTGCCCTCGACCTTCTCAGGACAAGGAGCTGCACTTCCTTGGGACGAGGTCAGTCATTGCGGTGCTCAAGGGATCACCGAGTCTCACCATATGGTATACAGAACTTGGTCAAGAAGCCTGCTTTCGATGGCATTGTCGCCGGATTTGCTTGAAATCTCGTATTCCTTCCTGGTTATTGCGGCGCTCGGTTGCATGTATTAAATTCCAATTCCGGGGAATAAAAGTGATACCTACACGTATCGCTACCAGTATTTGTGGTTCACTTTCATCGAGTCAAAAGACATCGGAAGATTCTGATCTCGATCTACCTCGGTTGAGTTTGTACTTGATTACCGCCGACGTTCACAGTTTCTTATGCCTTCTTACACCATTTGATCTAGCTAAATTGTCCACCGGACAAAATAGGCCATCTCGCGGGATCCTTCAAGATAGGCTTATAACAATCACGGCTGTGGAATTGAATGCGCCGATGAGGATATTGCCAAATCTTGCAATATATCTCGATGTTCGTGCTCGTCTAAAGTACTCACTTCGCACTTTTTCTCAAGGTCGATTGTCAAGCTTTAGCATCGAACCGCCCATTCCCTCCACTCGACTTGTTCGCCCGTATATACCTAGTTTGATCTTGCATGCATACGGAAAAGGGCCGTCGGGACTTGGGCCAGTCTTGGGCCAAGCGGAATATATGCGGATTGGGCAACAATCAAAGCAGTGGCAGAGAATAGAGGCCTCGTCGAATTTGAACGATCGTCTGCTCATGGCATTTCATTAGTTTACTGTGTTCACAGGAAGATCAATTGATAGCTTTGAGAGGTTAAGATTTACTGTGAGGATGGCTGAAGACCGTGATTGCCTTACCGCTGCCTGGTGCAAGTACAGCTCATGTTGGCTGAACCACTGATTCATTGCCACGACGTGTTCAATACACCCCGCCCTACTTCTTGTCCCGAAGAAAAACACGATCGATCCCGGCGTACTGTGTGTTTGCTACTGTACTACTAGACTGTTGTACGAGTACGGTGCCCGGCCCCAAATCAACCTCCGTCCCAAGCAACACGATTTTACACTTCGCCAACCCTCGGATTGACTGATTTAGATGAAGTCGCCCATGGCGGCCATTTCGGGACCGCCGGATTCCTAGAGGGCGTCGTTAGTCTATGCGTACGTAGACATACATGTGTACACTAAGCGACTCACCCTCATGCCAATTTCCCAGTCTACGAGAAAGAAGAAAGAAGAATAGTGAGCTCAGATATGTTGTGTGAGAACACGAGACGTACAGCTGTAGATGATGGTGACGGCCATCAAGATACCCGTCCCGCTTCCGATGGCGCCCATGAGATCAGCCGACACAGAGAGCAGGCCAAGAATGGCGCCTCCAAACGCGGCGGCCGTAGGGATGACACGCTTGAGCTCCTTGTACATTGAGCCCTCACGATGTCCAGCCATAACCTGCCCAACGATAAAGCTCGATGTCAAAATCGCTAAACATATACCAAAAGAAAGGCTTACAAGCTGCTGGTCTTTGAGCTGCTTCGCAATATCGCGTGGGCCGCTGCCAGAGACTTCGATCCACGTCTTGGAGAAGGCAGCACATGCAGACACCATGAAGATGACGTAGATGGCGGTATGGATGGGGTCGAGGAGCGCAGCGTGGAGGGTGTGCGGGGGCGACATGTAGTACGCAATTCCAGAGACAGCAGCGAGCTGCGGAGAGTCCTCCATGGGCTGCAATGCGAGACGTCAATTCAAGCCATAGAAAGGGATACCACGTGACTTACCTCCCAAACACCGAGGAGCTTGACCAAGAAGTTTTCGGGGAATCGTGACGCCAGCATTTGAGAGACAATGAAGACGTTCGACGTGAGCGCTGACTCGAGCATGATAGGCATGTTGGACGTGTAGAACAGCTTGACGGGGTACGATCCTCGCTGGCCCCGGAAGCGGTTCGACTTCACAGGAATCTCGAGGCGGAAACCCTGCAGATAGATGACGACGGCGAACACGGCGACGGTCGCAACGAGGTTCATGACATTTGGCAGGCGCTCGCGCCAGAACGCCTCGCGGAGTGCGCGGCCTTTGTCATTCCAGGTGAAAAGAAGGTGGAACAGCGACACGATCGCGCCCTCGAATTCGGGCCCGCGGCCAGTATTGACGGTGGTAGGGGAGAATGCCTTCCATACAATCGACTCACAGATATTGGTCGCGATGAAGAGAGAGATGCCGGAGCCGAGACCGTAGCCCTTCTGTAAGAGCTCGTCAAGAAGGATGACGATGAGCGCGGCAGCAACAAGCTGGATGATGAGCAGGAGACAGACACCAGCACCTAAGTCGCGGGGCTGTCCGTAGAGACCGGTCAGGACGTAGACGGTTGCTTGGCCAAGAGAGATGATGAGAGCGAAAACTGCCAGCAAGGAGGGCGTCAGCGAACGAACAAACTGTTGTACGTCACCCCGGGGCCGTCACCACAGTACAATTACATGCATGGGCGCGTTTCGCAGTAGAAAGGGGAGATCACTCACGCTTCTGGGCACCGCTGAATAGAGCGCGATCTTCCTTCAAGGAGAAATCAACCTCGATGAGATTGGCACCCGCGAGGAGCTGCATGATCATCCCGGAGGTCACGATTGGACTGATACCCAATTCCATAAGAGTTCCACGGTTGGAGGCGAGGATGACACGCATCCAGTAGAGGGGGTCAGACGAGTCGGAGGACATGATCCCGTACAGCGGGACCTGTGAGCAGACCAAGAAGATGAGGAGTGTGACGGCCGTCCATAGCACTTTCTGATTGAAGGGGACCTGAAAAGAGGGAAAGACATTTAATGAGTGACACGGAAAGAGCACCGGATGCAAACCTTGCGATCCGGGGAGGAAACCTCAGGGAGTATGGGGAGGAAGGGTCGAACGAGATTCAAAAACCGGACTGTAAAATGGGTCAGCGTGTGCGGTCTCGAGAAGAGTAAAAGGAGAGCATACACCCGCTCATCGTTGAAGAAAGAGCGGAGGAGAGACGGGCACAGGAGGGGACGGAGTGGTTGGGTGGTTATAACAGACGACGCCAACGCGACTCGCGGATTACAGACGTGGCAGTACAAACATCGCCAAACTCGCGCTCGCGTGGCCGCTTCGGCAATCACCGGGGGCCTGCTCCGCAAAGTTTCCTGCTCGTCGACACCCCCAACGATCCCCACGCTCACCGACGCCTACCCCGACGCCCACTTTCACAAATGGTGAGTCCATGTCTCTGAGGGGCACACATAATGCTCCAAAAATTCGTTTGTCTTTAAATTGGAGCATTGGAGGTGGATGCATATCTGGATAGACGGATGGAGGATCGCTCATGGACCGATGGCTAACATACCCCTCTTAATTTACAGGCCTCCGCAGAGCTCGCCGCCACCTACGCCGCGCTCATCCTTGCCGATGACAACATTGAAATCTCCGTACGTTAGGAGCTCACATCCTCACTGGATCCTTGGGCTTGACCGCGTCCCACATACAGTCCGACAAGATCGTCGCTCTCACTTCTGCGGCCGGCGTCGAGCTTGAGCCCATCTGGGCTTCGCTGCTCGCCAAGGCATTGGAGGGCAAGAACGTGAAGGACCTTCTGTCAAACGTTGGATCAGGAGGCGGTGCCGCCGTTTCGGCTGCCCCCGCGGCCGCAGCCGCCGGTGGCGCCCCTGCTGCCGAGGCGAAGGAAGAGGAGAAGAAGGAAGAGGAGAAGGAGGAGTCAGACGACGACATGGTACGTCTTTCCATTCCTTACTTCCTCTGTGATCCTCTTACTTACTGCTGGCGATGTATAGGGCTTCGGTCTGTTTGACTGATTTATTTCTTTTCGTTTTCCGCATCTTGTCTCCGCCGCTGTTTCTCGTCTTTGTATCCTCACGCCCCATTGCACATCCCAAAATACATGACTCATGCGCATGGCCCCTGCGAATTGCATGGATCACTCACGAAGCCTCCAGAGCACTCAAAGGGCTCACATCAAGGAATATATGCGCTCTGAAGCAAGTCTTGGTCCTGTATCGGGAGCACAATGCATGGTGTTCACCTCAATTGCCTACACTACTCTGGTGATCTTTACAATTCTGCCCGAAATTCAGCGGTAGTCGTGAGGCAGCGCTTCGAGAAAGCGTCTGTCTTGAACATAAAATCGTTGAAGATAGTAACCTACACTCGTGTCGCCCATTAGACCGAGGGTGATTGACATCATGTTATTTGCATGCATGTCATCCAGGTCGCATATTGTATAGGCGCTATCTAACATTGTCAGGTGTCATCAGTACCTGATCACAACAGGCGAGTCAGAGAGAGAAAGAAACATATATATATAGAAATATGTGGGACGGTCATAACAGGACATGCGCGACATGAGAAACGTACAAGCCAGATATACGTATGTAAAAAATTCAGATGTGTTACGGTGTATATGGGTTGGCTGATTGCTTGGCGTGAGATTGGACGGTGGGTATGCAGGCTGTATGGGACGGTGTGCTCTATGCGTGCCTAGTGCGAGAGGTGCGCGGTGCGTTAGAACGGGCAAGTCGGTATGCGTGAGCCTAGATCCTGAGCTGAGTGGGGCGGAGATGGGCGGGTGCTGCTGAAAGGATTCTGGAGTTAATGGGCGAAAGGGACTCGGAGTGAGGGAAAACATCAAGATAAACGTAGGGGCTTGGTAAATGCGGTGGACGAAAACGACGAGGGTGAAGCAGCGGAATGGGAGGCGGCTGGACGGAGTAGGCGAATCGGAAAGCGGAAAAACGGAATGAAACGAAACGATACACAAACAGCTTTTGTACCAGCGAACGGGGCGAAGACAGGCATCTGGAAAGCAGTCCGACAGAGGTCACCGTCCCTTCCGTCTCCGTCTCCCGCGGCTCACATCTTCCGCATCGTGCGCATCCCCGCAGGGCCAGGCGCTTCAGCTACACCGGCACTACGTGAGCTCGCGCCCTTCAACTTACGCATCGTCGCTACGGGGTCCTTCGCAGTAGCAGTGGCAGTAGTGGCAGCGGCAGAAGGCGCAGGGACCCTCGCCGAAGCCGCCGCCGGCAGTCGTGGTACTGGAGGTGCAGACGCAGACGCGGATGCGGGCGGGGCAAGCCCAGACACGCCGAAGCGCGAGGGCGGGCGCAGTCCAGACGGCGCGCCGATTTTGCTGGTGCCACTTACGGCTGCCATCGATGGCCTCCTCGTAAGCCTCGCTGGGGGCCCAGCAGGGGGCTGCAGCTTGGATGCAGGTGCGCCGTGGCTTGTGCTCGCGGCGGGCGCTCTGGAGCTTGCAACTGTCGCGGTCGTAGCAGCGGGAGCAGCTGGCCGCGGAACCCCCGCGGCGCTCACCACGGCGGCGCCTCGCACGCGCGCGGCGATCTCGCTTGCGCGCGCCGCTTTCGGGAGCTCTGTGCCCGTAGGGGGCCGCTGCAGGCCGTGGATGACGGTCCTGGCGCGCGAGGCTGGCGCGGGCAAGTTGGCCTGAGCAGACTGCGACGCCCCCGGTTCAGGGGCAGCGATGCTTGTGGTGTTGCGCGGGGGCAACGCGCTCGAGCGCCTAGCGGCCATCGACTCGGCCCTGGGCTTCTTGACGATGCGCAGGGCCGCTATGGGCACCGTGGGGGCGGGCCTGAGGAATGAGAGGCGACGCTCAGGCGGGGCATTTCTCGATCTCTTCTCCTTCTCCTTTTCTTTTGGGGCTGGACCTGCGGCTGGTTCAGTGGGCATGAATGAGGCCGCGGACAGAGCTAGGACTGAGAGAGAGGCGCGATGGACGGGCACACGTTGTTTTACGGGTGCGGAGGCTTGCGGTGCTACGGAAGAAACCGATGGTGTCAGAGTTCGTGCCCGGCGAGGAGGAAGAGTGCAAGGCTTACTGCGCTCAGAAGACGAGGTTGCGTTGGAGCTGGCGCGGTGGCGCTGGACCACTTGCGACTCGCGCTTCTGCACAGGCGTGATCAACGCGGGTGGCTGGGCCGAGGAGCGACGACGGGAGGGAGGGCGGTCGCCGGCTGCTGGATCAAGTTGGACGTCACGCAGGCGCTCGACGAGCGCGTCGACCGCAAGCTCGTCCTCGGTTTCGACTTCGGCGTCCGGCTCCACAGCTTCTGTCTTCGCAGGGCGAGGCTCCGAGACTCTCGCCTTGACTTTCGGCTCGCGCGGCGATCCGCCGAGACTCGCCCTCCCCAGCCTCTCCGCCAACACGTTCATTGCCCGCTCCTCCTCCGCCATGTCAAACCCGTCCTCGCCCTCCATATCCATCATCGATTCCTGCCCGAGCCCCAGGAACGAGATCTTGTCGTTCAGCAGGTCAAACGAGACCTCGGGGCACTGGAAATGAATGCTGAACGACGCCTGGAGGTCGACGGAGCTGCGGCGTGGATCGAGGTCGCTCGCGCTCGCCGCAGTGCCCCCACGCGGGCCTGTACCGGTGGTGGTGATGCGGGGCCGCGGGGGGGACGGCGATTCGGGGGAGGTGGGCGCGGAAGAGTCCACATCAGGTGGGGGCTGGGCGGACACGAGGTGCTCAGGCGGGACGACTCTGATCTGGGGCGGCGTCGGGCGGACGGTGGGCGTAGAAGACGAAGAGGACGACGGCGAGGATGCGGACGTAGGATACGTACGGGTAGGTGGGGCAGTGGCAGTGCCGTTGATCGCATTGATGACCGAGGCGAGCGGGGACGTCGCGGGTGCGGCGGTGAGCTTCGGAGCGCCGAAGGCGGGCAAGGGAGTGCTGGCGAGGGTGGCGGCGAGCTCGCGGGTAAGAGGCGAGCTGAAAGGCTGGTGCTGATGCTGCTCCTGGTCGTCAAGCAGGATGTCTGCGAGCGGACGGCGCTGGGGCATGGCGTCCACATCGGCGGTGACGGGAGCAGCAGAGACATGACGATCTGCACTGGGGCACAGAGCCAAACTCGGGCCCGCATTCTCATCCTCGTCCCTGTTCTCATTCTGAGCCTGCCCGTTTTCACCGTTCTCGTCGTTCTCGTTTTCGTGCTCATCGTCTCCATCGTGTTCATCCTCATCAGCGAGCACGCCGTCAAGATTATCGAGATCCGTATCCTCCCCGACCATAACATCGCCAAAGTCGATGAGCACACCCATGGGAGGCATCTTGGGCGGGAGAGCCTTGTACTGTGTATACGTGCGGCTGAAGAACTTGGTCAGCGTGAGCGGGCTGTCGGCCGAGCCGGTTCCCGCCGCAGCAGAGGCAGAGGGGGAAACATAGGCGGGCTCAGCGTTCTCCTTGTCTGAACCCGAGTCGGGAGAGTGGACTTCGCGTCGCATGGGCGTGGAGGGCCGCGGTGATGCGAGGGGGTCGAACATGTCGAGGAGAGACGAGCGGGGGCGATTCGTCGTGCCAGGCATCCTGCTGAGTGCGTCGTATGCGAGCTGGTGCCTAGATGTATGCTCGTCGTCGTCGTCGTCGTCGGTTGTGAGGATGGATCTTTCGTGAAGTTCGTGGACAAGGACTGGGCACGGGCGCTTGAGAGAGCAGAAGCGAAGACCGTGAGCGCTCGACGTGACAATCCTCGCTCAACAACAACCTGTGACCTCTGTGACAGACGCGTTATTCACGTGATCGTGTATTCTTCCACGTCATTGCCCTCTTGTCACGGCCGAATTGTGCAGTCTTCAAGCACTTCCGTCCTTCAACCCATTACAACACTGGTACTCAAATGTTGACGCAGGCTGATACCATATGATTTACCTCGTCATACCCAGGACAGTCAAAAGAAACTGATCAAAAGCTGTCAGGCACACACTCGTTTAAATACAACAAGTGTCCACCCTGTAACTCTGCCGCCGCCTTGATTTCGGCCCAAAATTCTGCATAAACGTCGCTCGGTTTGGGTGCCGGCCTGGCTAGTTTCACCCTGTTCATGATGGCTGCCGTTATGGGATTGGCGGTAAGTGGTGATTTCCAGTTATAGAAGATGCGCTCCGCAAATGCATAAAATATGAGCCATTCCCATTCATACGAAGAGGTCGCATCGGGTATTTGGGTCTGATCCGTTCGGAGATTGCACAAGAAATCTCTCTTTTCGATTCTGCAGACGACGTAATTTCCCGTGTTCCATACCTTGAGTGGCGGATTCCTGATCATGTCACCGTTCTCGTGCTGCAAGCATACATATGGCAAAATCCACAGGAAGCCTTCAAGGTCGTGGTGATACTGGCGCTTGATCTTGCCCTCCCAATACGACGGCTTGAGTAAATCCAGAGCCATGAATGGCACGGTCTCATGGTGAAATGTCCCGTCGTGACTCGCCTGACCAAACATCGTCGCCAGCTCCCAGTCGATCAAGAACCCGCGCTCGCCCCCATCTGCCATGAGAATTGACAATCTGGGCTTGACATCCTCGATGCCCAGCTCCCAAAGCGCATAGTGGCCTGGACCCTCCGCGTCAGCAGCCGTCGACACCGAACCAGACCAAGCCAACCGCGGCAACACGCACCGCGAACGCAATCAAGCCAGGCTTTCATGAACCCCGCGCCGACCAACGCGGTGACATGCCTCGGGCGGAGGAACACGGCCAGCCGGAGGAAACGAGCGGGACGCCGGTCTTCAGCTCGTTCAAGACCGAGCCTTTTCCGAATAAACCATGTTGAACATCTGGGAACGTCGCGCGCGAAAAGCGGATCCGGATGATGTCCCAAGGTATCCATCTTAAACCCCATCGTAGACGCTTCTCTGGGACCATCGGCTTCGTTTGAACGCGATTCCTCCTGCCAGTAGATCTTCGCTGTTACCTCTCGTAGCTCCGTGGAGGGTTTGGACGCCGCAGTCGCACCGCAAGCCATGGGGCTGTTGCCAGAAGACGCAACCTTGCCGGAGCTCTCAGAGGCTGCCAGAGTCGCAGTGCCACAGAACACAGATGTGCCTCGCCCGGCAAGGCCATACGCCTGATGCATTTGACAGCTCGTATCGATCGTGATTCTCACCGACTCGCCTGAAGCTCCAAGTGCCAGGAGCTCGATGTACCTGGTGGAGTCGATATCAATGCCTCTGGAAGCTAGATCAGAGGAATGGATGGCATGAGGCCGCTGGTCTAGCGAAATGTTGAACCCCCAGTTGTCCAGCTCGAATCGCTGGAACGCGAAGAGCAGAACCAAGAAGCGCGGAAGGTCCTGGACGAAGTTGATACCCTCCGTCTGGATCGCACCTTGTCTGTCGTACCACCATATCCATATCACATCATCTGAGCCAGGACGTGAGAAGGAACCGTGCAAGACGAATCAGATCAGAGATTATAGAGCCTCACCGATGAGGAGTAGGTTGATTGCGTGGGTGACGCACGGCCTTCGTGACAACATCGCAACGCCATACAGTCCGCACTGTATGACAGGAATTGATAGAGTCTCCGGCCTCTCAGCTACGATTTTTGCGGGTCCACAGCCCGAATGGACGGAGTGTGCCGGGATCACTTGCCCTAAACCTGCATATGCGGCAGGCGGCGGATTCGAGATATTTTCGCAAGCTTCAAGCTCGATCGAGGCGAGTATGCTCGACCAGGCGAAGGTCTTGGGCCGCGATGCTCCATCACAAGCATATCCGGCGACGACATCGTCCCATTGCATGTCCCCGCGACCATCCCACGCGACCGACTGCGCTGCGGCGAGCGAGACTAATACCGCCCCAGGGCCGCGAGGGACCTGGGGCCCGCGATCTGCCTCGATATATGCGCGGTCATTTCGGCAGAAGAGAATGTTGAGGCCTTCGTTCGCACGCCGAATATTAGTGATATCGATAGTTCGCAGTTTTTTTAGGACATCGTTGGAGAGGTCGACGAAGAGCCCATATCTGCTCATTTCTTTAGGTTTCGATATGCAGCTATGATCCGTCTTTGAGTGTTTGGTCTTGTGCCAGGTGGACGGAATACTCACTAGTTCGTCAGCTTTTGCTTCATCTCCTCGCTGTTGCAGATAGGAAGCACAGCATCGAGACATGACTGGAGAACGTTCGACCTCGTATCTCTCGGTGGAGCATCAGGATCGACGAGACATTGTGTCAGAAAGTGGATCAGCATGTCATCGACTTTGCATCGCTCATGTTTCTCGAGGTCGTGGATGATGCTCATGACGCGGTCAACGCTGTGGATCCAGGTAATCAGCCGTGTGATTTTATACTCTGAGGAGCCACAGTCACATAACTCACTTGTAGGCTCGAATCCTTCACGGGCAGCAGCGATCGACGATGATCCCAGAGGTACGGTTCGAAGGAGTTGCGTCGAGCTTCAGCTCTGCGATCTTGTGCCAGTCAAGGGGCGTGACTTGTTCTGCCTGGGTTCAGCGCCAGTCACGCCATATGCCGGGACATGCCTGGTAGTGAATACCCATGATCAGGTCCTCAAAGACTCAAGCTTAGCCCATCGGGGTTCAGTTCGTCGCAAACCGGGGCTTGTATCCTGGGGATTCTATCTGCGGCTAGGAGCGGCTGAGACACATGAATAATTGTCAAGAAAAATACAATTTCTTTGCTTCGACATGCGAACAAAACATGCAGACTCTTCAAGAAGACACACATGCACAGCGCTCACTGAGGGACAGAGTAGAGAAGGAAAAATGAACTCGCAGCATGCGCAAACGCAAAGAGCAAGACAAGACGTACCTTGGTTGACTCCTCTACACCTCAGCCTTCTTCCGCCTCTCGCCGAAGATCCCCGTCCCGACTCTTACAACGTCACTCCCCGCACGCAGCGCGGCCTCGAAATCGCCCGACATGCCCATGCTGAGCAGAAGCTTCCCGCCTTCGCCCCACGCACCGCCCGCTTCCTCGGGCACCCCCACTTCGGCGCCGAGGACCGTCTCCAGCGCGTCGCGCGTGGCGCATAGCGTCGCGAAGTCGCGGTTCTCCGCGTCCGACCATCGCGACTCTGCGAGGGAGCCGATGGTCATGAGCCCGCAGAGACGGAGGCGTGGACATGTCGTGATGATGTGTTTGGCGAGGGTGACGAGCTCAGAGTGTTGTTCCTGCTGCGACTCCAGCGCGGGCGCGAGGGGCGCGAGTCCGGACTTTGCGTCCTCGCCCGAGGTGTTCACCTGTAAGAGAACGTTGAGCGGCGCTGTGCGCTCGGCTGGAAGCGCGCGGTTGAGCGCGGTTGCGGCCTTCGCGGACGTCACCGTCTGGACGGTGTGGATGTTGGGAATGGCTGCCAAAACCAACGCGCAGCGTCGCGCGAGTGCAGGGTCGGTATCATTGAGAATGACTGGAGAGGAAGAGGGGCGGACATGCGAGGGTCTTGGCCTTGTTGGACTGCAGCGTGCCGATGAAGTGCCATCGGATGTCCGAGGGCAGCTGGCCGCACACAATCGTCGACGCAAGTCAGCGTGCGTACATGTGAAAGAAACTACAAGCAGGCGTACTTGCTGTGCCTTCTCTACGAGCTCCTGCACGTAGTTCTCGCCAAAGTCGCGCTGGCCGGCGTCGTAGCACGCCTGCACGTCTGACGCGGGCTTGTACTTGGACACGGCGACGAGCGTCGGCGCTGACGATGACGACACCGGTGTAGCCCATTGTACACGCGCACGGATTTCGGCGAGGGCCTCGTGGAGATCGGCTGTACGTTCTGAAGCTGTTGATGAAGAAGACATGGTGAGACGCGTGAGGCCGCGATGAAAGGATGAAAGGGAAACAGCGCGCATGATCGATTGGTCAGTCGTAGCGCTGGTTCAGCTCGTTGTTCTCTTCCGTATCTCAAGGGCAAGATGTTCGCACTAGCCGTCTGTCACACGCCCGTAGTCCTCAACAGCGACGAGCCATTCAGTGTTCTCGACTGCGCCTAACAAACGACGCTCGACTTGATCTACCGTATTTCCTTCTGTCTGCCTCACGAAACGATGGATAGGGAGAGAGTGCGGGTGCAGTGATCACTTCTGATTTTTCTGTCCACGCTCCTGCTACATGCATACAAGTTTAAACTATAGGAACACAAAGCAAAGGGATACATAGTATATTCTAACTATTCAAACAGATCCGGGTCGAACTTGCCATCCGTGAGCTCCTCCAAAGGCCCACACCACTGGAACATGTATCCCAACCCCCCGACATCGTGGCTCTTCATCGCCATTATCGGCACAAGCTTATAATTCTCGCCTGCATACCTTTCCAAAAGCTTTTTCTGCTCCTCGCTGGCCATAAAGCTCACGCCATGTACTTTCTTCTCCTTGGAGTTGCCTTCAAAGTCTTCGATCACTGCCGGATACCTCCCCCACATCTTCACCTGAAAACCGACGATGAACACGGGATTGAGCACCGGCGGCTCAGAGAGATTCAGTACGCGCTTTAAGACTTGCAGGAGAGAGAGTGTGCCATAGAAAAAGAGCTCTTGCTTAGGATGTATGTATGGTCCGTCCCTGATGAGGCCAGCCTTCGCAACTTCGTTGCATTGACGAAACTTCATCCGCATAGCCTCTCCCTTTGGAAGGTTGTCAGTTCTGAGCATCGTTATCTCGAGGTGAGCTGCAATCTTGCGTGTAGATTCATCAATCTCGTTGTTTTCATCGAATGGAAATCAACACGTACCCTGTAGTAAGTGGGCAAGATCGATCACTGCTCACATCCCGTACTCTGTGGCCCACCTTGGGCGGTGATATATCGGTCACCGATTTACGCCTGTTTGGTTTTGACGGTGGTGGCACCTGGTGGACATAAACGTGAGTGACTTCGATAAGGGCTGGCGCTGGGCTTTCAGCGTTTAGAGATCATAGGGTTCATGGGATCATCTGATTGCGTGCCCCTTCTCCTGTTCTTCGTCCAGACAGGGTCCAGCGCCCTTTATGATTGCGGCCCCAGGCAGAACTGAAAGCAGAACCTATTCTTGCGAGACACAGCGAATTCGCTGATGATGACCATGGTATGAGCGGTGGGAAGACTAATGTATTATATGTATTCTTGCTTGTTTCGCATTGGAGCCCTCATGACTTTATTCCTGCCTTCAGTCATTCGCCTGAGCGAGATTAGGCACCTTCTCCTATCAAAGCCTGATAACTCACGGCCCGCGCCGGGTGAAGTACAATCTTCAGGGAAACATGGAGCTCAGCGCTGATGTGTGGTATTGCCTCTTGTGGCCGTGTCTTTTATGCGCCGTTCCGCGTAGCAAATCCCAGTGCGTGGCCAATGTTTTGGCTAGTGTTCGTTCTCTGGTTTAACCTTCTCCCTGAGCGCCGCCTTTCATGAACGTGCTCCTTGCCGCGCTATCTTACATGGTGCTCCTCTTTCTCCTGCTGCTTTGAACTTGCATCTCTGTCTCGCCATCAGCATCTCAACGGTCCTGAGGCTGACCTGCCCTCGTGCTTGTCCGTTTATCCAGTTGAGCCGGTCATGGTGGTGATCTTGGTGGCAATCTCAAGTGAATCATGGTTTGAAGCACATCAGAGTTCAGTTTAGTCCATGGCTCTGCCACATTCACAAGCGCGTGGCCCATGGTACCTCTTTGTTTGCTTTGTCGTTCTCATTGCGCTTTGACCGGCACTGTTGTCTAGCCCTAGTGCCACCATATCCCTCTGATAGATATAAAAACGAGGGTGGACGCTGGCCATTCACCCAATCCTCATTCTAGGAAGTCCCAAAACCTCCCACCACACTCATTCTTTCATCGTCGTTCTCAATGTCTGGACGTCTCCCCGGCAGAGCTTATAAGTCCTACGAAGAAGCTCCAAGCTCCAAACCAAGAACAGGTGCGTTTTCTCATATGCCAGCGAGATGTTGGCTTGATAGTCTTATCTGTTTTTTTCTAGTATTTACGCAGTCATCCGACGGCTACCGCTTCGGCATAGAAATTGAACTAACTCTATCGCCAAAAGTACAGAGCATACATCAGTTCAATTCATCCCTGCCTGGCCCCATGGAAGACGACGGGACTTATCCCTGGGAGCAGATGCAGCAGCGCTGACTATGCTTCTAGACCGCATCCTTTGGAATCGAGGCATGGGAAGGGCCTCTCAGCTGCAGTCGTACGATAATTGGTGTGTCACCTTTGACAGCACGATTAAACCACCTAAGGATTTCTGTGAGCCTGCAGCCCTAGTCCTCGAATATCAGTCCCCGCTCACATGTCGCGTACAGCTGGGTTTGAGATCATATCTCTCATTCTCACCACCGAGATGGACTGGCGCGTGGTGATAGAAACGATCTACGCCGTTGTAGATGCTTATTTTGTAATACAGGCCTCTCCATCGTGCGGCACTCACATACACATCACACCTGGCCGCAGGGCCTGGAATGTTGCCGACCTACGCGCTCTCTCCAAAGCCATCGTTCTGTGGGACCCTGTCATCGAGGGCCTCTTACCCGAAGAGCGTCGCATTGATGCCCTTGACTCATGGTACCGGAGCAACATCCATGGACAGCTCGCTTTACATCTGGAGCAGTTTCATTCGCACGGGTTTGATCCTCTGTTCCAGGTGATTGACGATATAGAAGATCGCGATGAAATGGTCGACTTTATCTCGCCAAACAGGGCTTGGGCATGGAACTTTTGCCATGTCAAGGGAGAGTCTGGGACAGTGGAGTTTCGCAAGCCACCCATGGCGCTGACGAGCTCCGCAGCGGTGGCATGGATCGAGTTCACGTTGATGTTCGTCCGTGTCGCTACGGGGATGGAGACGGGCTACTGGAAAGATATGGGCTCCCTCAACGCACGACCAGGCATCAGGGCTTTGGAGCGCTTTGTCCGCTTGGGTATCATGCCCGGTACTATCGACGGGAAATTTGGCCTCGCCTTATTCCAGGACTTGACGGCTGCCCGTTCTGGAGACTCCGCAGGTCCTCGCTCAGTGGCCCAGCTTTGAGGTTCCTTGGCAGGCTCGATTACTCGGTGCTGGAACTTGTTTGCGACTTTGGTCTTGCGGCAGCGCCACGCTATAGGTTATCCGTAGTTTGTAGTATGCATATGTTGGCGACATGTAAAAAATGCGTACTCAACGTTATGATATGTGCTTATGACATCTAGGAGGAAGCGCTGAAGTGAGCTGCTGTGCCTGGGCACTAAATATAGACAATGTGAATATATATGACTGAGCTCTTTGAGGCCTCTCTGCTTATCCGGTCATTGTAGTTTTTGCACGTCTCTCCGTCGCCTGCTCTCGCCACGTAGTAGCAAGCCGACGCTTTCCTAAAACAGACTTTGTGTATGATAAACGGCAGCCGAAGCTCATGATAGACCCTCGATTTTTCGATCGTTCTTTCCAGTATTCCCTCTTTCTTGACACCCACCGGACTACGCAGCACCATAGTACGATGGGCGTTTCCTCGACAATGCTCGAGGACAAAACAGACCTCGGATGGGACAACGTCGCGCTCGGGCTTACTTTTATCGCGTTCGATGCGGGGTTATCGTTCGTGTTTGGCCTCGGTATCGGCACGTCCTTGCTCAGTGCGGCCCTGCGCTGCGTCGTGCAGCTCACCGTTGTTGCAACTATCCTGCAGAAGGTATTCGCGACAGAGAGCTTCTGGGCGGTCGCGGGCATTTCAGGTGAGCGTACATTAAGACGGTGCTGTTGACCTTGGCTAACGCGATGATTGTCGGGGTGTTCATTTAGTGCTGTTGAATCTATTGGGCACGTTTGAGACGGGTGAGCGCAGTCCATACTCCTGATTTTGAATAATGATAGCGCTGACTCTGAGTCAATTTACTAGTCGTGGTCAAGTCCAATCGCAGGTACCGGTACATGGTGCGTTTTATCCTAAAAAACCCGAATGGATCCCCCATCGAACATGCCTGTCTATACACTCTCCCGCCACGCAGTTCCCTGCCGTGCTCTTCGCGATGCTGTTTTCTACGATCCCCGTCTCTGCCCTCGGTGCGCACTTCGCGATGGGCATCCGCCCGTTCTGGCGCCCAGAGCAATACAGTGCGTACCGGCACCACGCACCCTCACCCTTCTCACCCTCCATTCTATGTCGCTGACTGCGCTTCGCTTATGAATGACACTTCTACACAGTCCCGCTCGTCGGAATGCTCTGCGGCAGCACCGTCTCCGCCATCGCCATCGCCGTATCCCACGTCTTGAAAGAGCTGGAGTGCGTCCCTCCCGCTCCTTATTCGCCCTCACACTCAGGCTTGGCTGATTTTCTCTCTCCGTGTCTTCTGTACGCAGCGTGAATAAGGATAGGACCGAGACGTACCTGGTGTATGGCGCGACGCGCATCGAGGCGTGCTTACCCGTTGCGCGCGACGCACTGCGCGTCGCGCTCACGCCGTCAGTCAATCGGATGAGGTGCGTGCCGGCAACGCCTCACACAAACCATCGACCTCATTGCTCTTGCAACTAGCGTGCTTGGCATCATCGCGATCCCAGGCATGATGACCGGCGCACTGCTCGGCGGGTCCTCGGTACAGCAAGCCGCGCGGCTGCAGATGGTGATCGTATTCATGATCTCGTCCTCCGAGGCGCTCAGCTGCGTCATCACGGCGTTCCTCGCACTGCTCGCGATGGTCGACCACGAACACCGGCTGCGCCCAGACCACGTCGATACGCGGCTGCATGTGGTGTGGCGCGCGCGCGATAGTGTGGGATGGGCGGTGGTGGGTGGCGTGAAGGACGCTGGGAAGGCGGTTGGGAGAACCCTGTGGTCATTTGGGAGGAGGAAGCAGGGCACGGCTGACGGGGTGGGGGAGAGGGAGAGGCTTTTGCCCGGGTGATCGCATCATCAGATTCAGATGGGTGCGTTCTGTCGTGTTTTTTATTCGGACGGGGGACAAGTTAGAAATTCAGACCCAAAAAGACACACGGTGATACTGGGGAGAGTGCTCTGGGAGCGTGAATTTTTTCACCTTGACGTCTCACATCGACGTTCACGATCCTTCTGCCATCGAAAATACCCACCGCACGTCTGTAGTTTATGCCATATTCACCTATTCGAATGTATTCATGCGTTCTCTGTAAGTTCTGCAGCCCTCATGAGGAGCGTGTGCGATCACTTTGGGACGCCGTGAACTCTGCTAGTCGCGATACGCGTATCTTCACTTGTCCCGTTGGGGCTTGAGAGAGTCTGGTGACGCGTATGCTGTGCAAAGCAGTACTAAGCACGTCACGTTGCCTGTGCGTCTGATCACGTGCAATCGCTCCTTATAGCGGCCGCACAACCCCCAGCCTGCTCCTCCCTGCCCAACGTTGATTCTTCAATCGCTCAGGTAAGCTCAGGTGCTTTCCGCTCGTCGGTTTTCTCTGCACGTCGAGGGGAACGCCCAGCTTCATTGACCGACTCGTACTTTCTACTCCCCTATATTTTACATCGGATCGGACAGGCACATCTAGCATCTCCACACCCCAGAACGTGAACCGAGTCCAGCGCCCGCGACGTGATTGATTGTGACTAGGAACCCCTTGGTGCATTACTCTTACAAGTCAAGTGAGTCCTTCTCGAAGATTGTTCGGTAGATCTGCGCAGGCGGATATAAGGGGATAGTTGATGGTCCCCTCCAGTGTGTATGTATTGACTATGGCCTGTTCCGACCTGCACTTTAGCTTCCATCACCTCGAGACGAGACACAACATGACGCCGATGATGGTGGTTGCGGACTCCCCCTATTCTCCTTCTGTACCCGTGAACAGCTGCTATGCCGTGCAATGCGGAACGTGCGGCAAGACGACATGGAAGGTAAGTTATATACGCTTGGCTAGTTCGATCTGATGGCATTGGGAACGTCGATTTATTCTACGAGCGGGCTTTCCTACCCCGAATACATGCAGATCTTACGATTGGGTCGGCCGTCGAGCCCGAACATACGTAGGGTGCTGGTTTGTGATGCGTTGCGGTCTTTGTTCTCCTCTTCGGTCGTAGCCCATGATGTGGTCACTCATTGATTGAACTGATTTTGCTTCGCTTCTGTAGGGGTGCGGCCAACACGTCGAGTCGGTGCGTACACGGATTATTGTTGCACATGTCTAGGCAGGAGGATGCCCCTTTATGTAGTGCCCGAGATTCGCCCTGGATCGTTCGTTCAGGTTCGGTCTAGTTCAGTTCATGTCGATCTGGGGCGGGGGCTGATGATGCGCCTGGACCTCTCGTGGGAGGCAGTGCTGGAAATACTGGTCCTTCTCGAAGCGAGGGTAGGGGCCATTTTATGTCATGCCGCAGGCCCGCAGAGGCCGCAGCTGGTGCGCCCGCTTCTATCCACGCGGGCGAGGTGGCTGCCATCTTTTTTCCTGTGGCGGTTGTGCTTGATGTTGACGTCTTCGGGCTGACTTTGAGACTGTGGGTGAGCAGGTGATGAAGGACGTGGCGGAGGAGGACAAGTGCAAGTGCGCCCGTTGAGGACGAACGAGGAGAAGCGGCGGCGCGAGGTATGGAGGGGCAAAGGCGAGAGGTAGAACAGCAAGGAAATGTAATTGTAGCTGGCGAAATGAATATTGTGTGCGCACTGCGACAGTACTGCTCCCTGCGGTGAGGCTCGAGGAAGATGAAGAGAAATGAAATGGACAGGATCTAGATGAGCGTATGTAATTTGGGAGTGCGGAGTTGGGCCAAGAGCAGTAGCCATCTCCTCCCCGTCCCCTCCCCCGTCCCTCTCCCTCCCTTGCTCGTCGTTTCTCTCGTCGTCCTCGCCGCCCACGTCGCATATGCCTGTCCTGCCCCCATGAGCTCCTCATACTCACAGGCGGTGCCCCCGCGCCCTCCCGTAGATCTCACAGACGACGTCCGCATCACCGCAGAGGCTCGCACAGACAGGGACCCTGCCTCCTCCCGCCTCATCCTCAATCAGTATGTGCGCGGGCCCCAGGTCGGCAAGGGTGTCCACGGCGAGGTCTTTCTCTGCTGGGATATTTCCCAGGACATGGCAGAGCGAGTGAGTCCCATTGGCCCCTGCTCTCACTTCACCCGTTCATCGATACCACCGCGCCTCTCACCATACCCCTCGTCGTGCCTTACCGTGCCCAGGCGATGAAGGTCGTCTCGCGAAAAAACCCACGTCAGGACAAAATAAACAAGCTCCGCAAAAAGCACATCCCTGCCTCGGGCGGTCACACTCGCCTCAACGACAACATGACCAGCACAGAGTATGGCATTCGCAAGGAAATTGCCGTTATGAAGCGATGTAGGCACCCCCATGTCGTGAGGCTCATCGAAGTCATAGACGATAAACTGTACAAAAAGATTTATATGAGTGAGTCCCCACACTTCCCATCCATCTCTCTGCCTCGTGTGTCGGCAGCAGCAGCCTTCCTCGGGTACCGTGTGCACGTATCAATTATATCCCATCCCCATGACTCCCGGGGCGCAATCATTGACTCGCACGCCCCTGCTCTCTAGTTATGGAGTATCTCGGCGGTGGCGAAATTAAGTGGCGAGATCAAGACAACAACCCTATCTTACGAGTAGAGCAAGCGCGGAGAATATGTCGCGACGTTATCCTCGGACTCGAATACCGTTTGTGCTTTCCATGCTTTCCCTCCTGTCGCTGCCTTTTCAACGCACTTTCCCTCCGCTCTCACTTATTCACAGTGCACAAACAAGACATCATCCACCGCGACATCAAGCCCGCAAACCTCATGTGGACGTCGGACCGCAGATCCGTCAAGATCACCGACTTTGGCGTCGCGCACCTGTCCGGGCGGGACCCGGAGGAAATCCTGCTCTTCGACAAGGCTGAGCTTGCCAAGACTGCGGGCACTCCCGCCTTCCTCGCGCCCGAGGTCGTCTGGGAATTTGGGAACGTGCCCGCGTCGTCGACGCCAGCATCTCCCGCGACCCCACCCGAGAACGGTTCCGCGCCCAGTGTCAACGTCAACACCGTTCTCAACCTCGACGCAGCGAGCTCCGTATCCACCGTGCACGCGGCGACGCCGTCTGCGCGTCCCGAGATCACCAAGTCTATCGACTTGTGGGCGTTTGGCGTCACGCTGTATAGCTTGCTCTTTGGCCGTACGCCGTTCGTTGCTGAAGGTAACCACGAGTTCATGCTCTACTATGTCATCTGCACGCAGGACTGGGGCGTGTCAGAGACGATGGGCGTGGACCACATCCCGAGCGGCGGTAGACACCCGAAGATCAAGACGCTCAGTCGCAAGTCGCCCGAGGGCCCGCTTGTCATCTCACTGCTGGAACGACTCCTGGAGAAAGACAAGGACAAGCGGATCACGATGGCCGCGCTCAAGGTACGCCCCTCCCTCTCACTATGCTCATTCCCGCACGAGTGCAGTCCGTTTGACGAATCCCTCTGCAGCAACATCCCTGGCTCCTGCGCGACATCCCAAAGCCAAAAAAGTGGATGAAGGAGACTGTGACGGACAAGGTGACCGTGACGCAGGCCGCCATCGAGCATGCCATGTCCCCGATGCGCTTCCGCTGGCGCCAGAGGTTCACGAACCGCGTCACGTCCCTTTTCCGCACCGTTCGCCCACAGCGCTCCTTCCGCTCCGCGGACGATGGCTCGGACACTGATGTCGGCGTGCGCTCCATGCCGTCCATGAGCATGAGTCGGTATAGCAAGAGCGTGAAGCCCGCCAGCCGACATGCCAGCCCGCGTCACCACTCTCACCGTGCGCAGGAGAAGCAGCCCGAGGGCGCGGCTGCTCGCTCAACCGCATACACGCACTCTGCCATCGATGTCTCTGCAAGCAGGTCGAAGTCGATGGACCGCCGTCCGGTATCACCCGCCGCTGCCTCTGCCGGCGGTGTCCTTCACTACCCCATCGGCACGACCGCCAAAACGCGTCGCGGGTCGGCATCTCTCCTTGCGCTGCCCTACTCACACAATCAGCAACAAAGCTCCTCACGCTCCTTCAGCCCGACACCGAGCACAGGCGGCGACGACGGGACGGACCGCACGCTAAGTGGGCGTGATCGGCCGAAGAGCCGGTTCTCGCTCAGCTCGTTCAAGCAATGGCGTCCTGGCCGCAACGTGTCGTATGGGCCCGGCCCACACGAGGCATCGACATCGAATATGACTGCTACATCCAAGCCCAGCCGCCAAAACTCAAGCGGCCAGGCGTCCACAACGGCGACCAGCCCGACTGACGGCGCGCGCTCGAGCGACGAGGTGTCACCCATCGTTGGCGGCTCGGGATCTGGCCTGAGCTCAGGCGTGGTCGTGCGAGATTACCGCAGGCATAGCGGGCCGCACGTCACGATGGCGATGCGCGCGTCGAGCTGGGGAAACGTGGGCGAATACAGCCGGCAAGCGGAGGAGGTCATGTCTATCCACTCGGGCGACCGCGAGGAGGCCGTTGACGAGGAGGTGATGCTGTTCGGCGCGGGCGGCGTTGCGAACGGACCGCTTCCGCCTACACCCAACGGCGGGATCAACGTGCCAATGTCCCCCGTGCCCAACTTTTCTGCGCTCGACGCGGTTTGCTTGGACACGCAGTCGCAGCCACAGTCGCACCACTCGACACTCAAGGCCGTCCCACACGAGCTTCTGCATTCCGTCACCGGCCGTGATCCAGCCACGGAGGCGGACCCCGCCGCACACGATGCCAGCGCGTATGGGCGCGGCGCCAGCGGAGTCGCCTCCTCCCGCCCGCACGCGCCCAGCCCGCTTGCGCACCTGTCGTACAGCTCGGAAGATCTCGGGCAGTACGACTACGACGATGACGACGACTCGTCGAGCTTCTTCGAGCGCGCGTCCGAGGTGGACGGCGGAGAGGACGATGGGCCGCTCAGCACGAGTCAGATCTTCGACGACGAGGATGACGAGAGTGACGAGGAAAGCGTGCCGCTCGAGGTGCGCCGGCGGCGGCCGTCGTGGTCTGTCGTGCCGCCGGACAGCGGGGAGGAGGAGGACGAGGAGGACGAGGAAGACGAAGATGATGAAGATGATGAAGTAGATGTAGAAGAGTCATGATGCCGCTCCCCTCCGCGTTCGTGTGATGCCACTAGCATCGACGGGCGCATCTGTATTTACGAGGGTATGTATCACCGGACCTTTTTCCTTCCGTCTCGTTGATCCCTGTTTGCTCCTCCAAGCTCACCATAGAAAACGGACAGAATATATTTCACTTGCCATCTCTTACACGCCCGCTCATACCCTTTTGTTGCCCATCATCATCCAGTCTTTTTTTGGTTTCTCTGTCCAGTTTTCCTCCACACCTGCTCATTCTCTACTCGGTCGGCCTCACTCCTCCTTGCCCACTGCACTTTTTACATATTCTATCTTTCATCCTTCATCTTCATACCGTCACGACCTTTTCGAAGCTGCCTTTACCTTCACATGTACTCATAGCCTTTCCTCTTCCCTTCGCCTATCTACCATCACACATTCCTTGCCGGCCATCTCACCACGTTTGCAACGTCCCAGCCTCAGTTACATACAGTCACAGCCAGTGGATTCAGAAATAGAAACTAAAGGGCTATATTATCGCCGTAGCGGCGCAGATTGGTGTTATACAGTTGCGTGTAGGTTACACGGTATGTGGCCGCCGAGTGGGGATCGAGACAGTGGTAAACGAAAGGTGGTGTAGACAACTGACGAAGCATATACGCGCAACGGCATGAGACTGCGCCTTCCAAGAAATGAAAATATAAGCCGATGCGATTAAGCAGAAATCGAAGCAGTAGGTAAGTAGATGACGTAGGGGTAGAGAGGGCAATGGTGACGCTTGGAGAGCCTGGGTGAGCGGGGTATGCATGGGGTATCTGGTCAATGGGGTACATAAATAGCGAAAAAAAATCGCGAGGAGAAACCATGGAGTGAAGGAAGGACAATGCATGCCTGGCTAGAGTCCAGACTACTTACATACTTACACCGCGTCAATCAGCTCAAAGAACGCCATAGATAAATAAATGGAATGGAATGAACTGGAATGGAACGAATGGAATAGATAGGTGTACGCCTCGCAGCGCAGGTTTGGCTTCTCACGTCGGGAAGCCACGCACAATATGCGCAGCCCCACCTCCGAGTCTACCGAGGAAGTGCCACACAGCCGCTGTCCCATCGTTTGCGAATCCCTCTCCAGTGGCGTGCATCGTGTTGAAGCTCGTCCATGCAGCGCGGTCGTAGTACGTAGGGCCACCGGGCACGACGTATTGCTGCGCCAGGAATGGGCTCATCGCGATGAACACAGCGGCAGAAGCTCCTACGCAAAGCAGCAAGTGAGAGGCCAAGCTCGAGATCCCTGCCTTGCCCTCGCCCCGCGCGCCGTAGACGTAGGTGTTGTAGATATTATAGAACCGGTTGCGCCGGCTACTACCGTCTCGTGGCGGTCGGGTGCTTTCCGTGCGAGGCGAGGCCTCAATGATCTTGTCGATGATAGTGCAGTCGATCCCGAGTTCTTGCTTCAATGCGCGCCATTCTTCAATGGCCTCAGGCGACACACCGCCATCGACCCCGCGAACGGGCAAGTGGGCGCCCTTGTGCCATTTCTTCAGTGTCTCAGCAGCGATGCGAAGGTCGCGTCGGGCCTGGGGATCGGAGATGTTGGCGAAAGTGAGGTCATCAGCATTGAGGAGATGGTCAAGATCGTGAAGGAGCGCCTGAGACGCAGCTTGGTTGTATGAAGGGGGCAGGTCGGCCTGGAGGGGATCAAGGGTGGCAGCTTTGGCCTTGGGGGTCGGAGGAAGGACGGTTGACGACGAAGACGTCATGGATTCGTCTGCTTCCGTCGGTGATGGTGATCGAGACGGCTCAGGCTCATCTGTTTGAATCTCGACTTCTGTGGTCGCTTTAGGCTGAGCAGGGTCCGTCTGAATCGAAAACGACATCGTCCTGGGCGGTTCGGTCTGCGTTCCAGACGTCGATACGCGTTGTGGGTCAGTCTGCATTGAGGACGATGACGTGAATTGAGAGGCATCGTATTGTGTGTACGCGTCGGCATACACCCGGTTATCCTCGATCGTGATGGCTTGCACCTTGTTCGCACGATTTGGACCACGCTGAAAACACGCCAGTCAAGACACGCACACTTGGGCTACAAACACGACTCACTCTCGTTGTGCGGGTAATGATGGTCTGTATAACATCCTCGCTTTCCGTATCCTCATCCTGACTCTCCAATTCATGAGCCTCCAACGTCGAGTTCGACGACTTATCATCGTCCTCGTCCTCGTCCCACCTGCCCTTACCCATGTGGCCCAGTAACTCTGCACCCAGGCTCTTGCTCATACTGTTGACAGCACTTGAGCCGCCACTTTGAGAGCCATTCGTGCTACTAGACAAGCCGTTGCGTAGCTCATCCATGTCGAAACGCATACGATCAATAGTCTCCTTGAGCATGAGGTTCTCTTGCTTTTGCTCATCGAGCGACGACTGAGCTTGATGCGCCATGGCCAATTCGCCTTCAAGGATGCCAATACGATCCTCGTAAGCATCGTGCTCCTTGCTCCCTTTGTTGATTTCGATGAGTTGCAGAGCTGCTACCTCCTGATGGTCTTTAATTTCCAGGTCCTTAAGTCTCAGGGTGTTCCGCAAGTCCTCCGATTGGCCTGCGTGGCATTCAGCAACAGGACTCCAGTATGTATGAGGAATCTTACTCAGTTGTTCTTTATACTGCTTTTGAAGGCTTTCGTACGAAGCCCGCGAGGTCTCGAGGCTTTTTTGCACTTTCGCGATCTCGACTTCCAGGACAGAGATCTGTGTTATGTGCGATTTCTGGAGAAGAATGGCATTTTTTATAAGTACTAATAATGGTGAAGGAAGGTGGCGGTGGCAAACCTCCTTGTTCCGAAGTTCCTTCTCTTCCCTTTTCGCGGCACTGAGCTCGCCCTTCGCCTCCTCCAATCTCGCCTCCATCTCCTCGAGTTCCATCTCATGATCTGCTAGACGATTCTGCAAGGTTCTCTCCGCCTCCATAAGTTTCTTCCCGAGCTCCGCATTTACACGCTGAAGGGCCTCCATCCGTTCTGTGGGCTCCATAGATACTGTCGACGAAGCGGCCGACCGCTCATGATCTAGAATAAGGCCCAACGCAGAATCGTCGTCGTCGTCTTCTGATTCAAAGTCAAGAGATCTGGGCATAGGAAGCGAGTTGATGTCCTCCTCTAAATCGTCGTACATCGGATTCGCCGGGTCAGCATAGGGTGGCCCCATATCAGTTGGAGACTCCCGACCACTGGGGCCGTAAGGATGAGGGAAGTTCATGCTATTGAAGTGAGCTTGAGGCTGAGACTGTGTCCGCGAATGTGGTCTCGACTGTGGGCTGACCAAGGTAGGCGAGCCAATAGTGCCGACGCTGGTGGTTGGGGATAAGGGGGGTTGAGGGAGATGAGGCTGAGAAGAAGATGCGGAGGAGTTTGACGTGCGACGTGGACGCCCCGCAGATCGATTATAAGCGGTTAGGGCAGTCGACGACTGAGTGGCGGGCAATGGAACAAGGAGTGAGATTTGGAGAAAGCATGGAAATTGCCGGATACAATAAGGGCGTACCTCGGAATCACTGAGCGCACGACTATGGCCGCCCGCATCACTCTTCCTTCTACTGGGCGCAACTGGGCGTTTGGACCAACTGGAAGGCGCTGTCTTGCCCAAGGGCGTAGTACGCTGTCGCTTCTGCACGTCAAACACGGAATCTTTCGCGGGCGTCCTCGGACCATTCCGGCTCTGTGGTCGGCTCGGCGGACGGCTTCCGGACAAGCGATAGACGGATGTCCCGTTCGAATCCATGCTAGACGAACGTGAATTGTAACCCGAGTAGTCGCGCTCGTCTGAACGACCACGGAACTCCTCGCCTTCCGGCGAGTCCTCATCTGCATTCTCTGTCGGGCTATTCGACGTGCGCATAGCAACTAGGGCAAGAATAGTCCCAGGCGTGGCTTCCAGCGCTGGCTGAGTGTTGATGATGTTACTGAAGCCGTTCATCTCGTCCGGAGTCATGAGCTCGATGCCATACTCTTCGCGATATGTGGCAAATACGTCCGGAAGATACTGAGCTTCCAGAGCCACCTCTCCATCTTTGTTGGTGTATGATTGTGGGTGTACGCTGAAAATATCATGGAGCTCTTGGTCGATATCTGCCACGGATTGACGGTTTCGACCGTAGACAATCTGTAGGTCGTGGCATATCAAAATGCTTGAATGATAAATAGATGCTCACAAACGTACCTGTGCTGCCATTATAGAGCAGGCAACGAAGGGAAACTGTACACGGTAGGGGTAAAGCAAGACGCGACACACGACGACGGCTTCACAGCACCAACCAAATAGCCACTACTGCTTAGCTAATACAATGGACGCCGCCATCACGTGACCGTGCTTGCCTCGACGAAAACCGTCGCGGCAGACTTGGCAGCACTGTCCAATGTCGATGCAATAATTCATTGTACATCATCCCAGTCAAATCGTTCTCGTTGAAGGAATCTCACTCGCATTCAGAGAGATTATCCTGCCTACGTAATTCCTTTCACCTTCACCGCGCTGTGATTTGAGCTCTAAATAAGTTGGTGGCGAATACCGCTCGGCGCTCAAGTCACGTCTTCCATATGTCTCATTAGATATGATATGCAATATGAGGGAAAGCAAATGCTGAAATGCTCCCAGTCCCCGTACAATGTTAAGGTCTCCGGTATTGCCTGTATCAAACACGGTCGAGATTCTCAGATCCAACATAGCGAGATCAGTACGCATGCACAACTGTCCAATTGTGTCCTCTTCGGTCGCAATCAAAGTTAATTATGGGAAGAAAAATCTTAAGAGATACTTATAGCAAAACAGGTATCGTAGACTGCGTCCTGGATCAACCTGCTGAACCTGTTTGATGTTGCGAAAGATTCAGGATACTCGGAGTCAATTGAGACCAACCCACTGATCATGATGCAAGCCTTGTAAATACGATTATACGGACACAAGGCCAGGTGGTGAAGGGAACTGATTCTCCTCAGGTAGTTAACTTGAACAACGACCAGGATGTTAAGGACGACAGCCAAAGGAAGCAAACCCAGCGGCAAAATCAAACTCATATCAAGGGAGAGATAGTCTTTCGACGTCTTGGCCCATAGTACCAAGATGTGCAACATAACAAACGAGGGATCTCTCCAAGAAAACAGATGGTGAGAAAGTCAGAGAAGTCATGATGAGATCCCGCGTACGGATAGTAAGATCACTGAGCGAAGCCAGGACCTGGAGGGGCATGGTCGATACCATAACTTCATCGTGACGGAGCGACGCCAGAGTGCCGGACCGATAGCTCCCGCAACTACTATTAGATCGAGCACTCCGCGCTTGATTTGGGATGTTGGTATTTCTTCGAGCTTGTTTGCAAAGACTTGCGAATATTTGTAGCTTGTAGACGGCAGCCAAGCGTTTGTACTCGGTCTGAGTCACCAGGCTCTTAGGCTCGAGATTCCGACGCTCGGTCTAGAGTGCCAGGCTTGAGTCTGGTGCAGTCGAGCCTCGGGGATCTCGCATCTCTCACATGATAGTGGGAGGCTGCATACTCGCAGAAGAAGCCTGTCCCGGATTGAATTCATCTGTGGAAGTCAGATGGTTTCGAATGGCTGTTCGGCGCCTACTCATCATAAATCTCTAGACTCTCTGTTCTTCTGAATGTCCCACCGCAAATACACCACCAAAGATGGGCTATCGTCCAGGTGCATTACCGCCAAACCTTATGGCACCTTGCGCCCAAGATCGACAGCACTTTCTGTGGTGAAGCGCCTGAGGCACCCTAGGGTACCACATCCTTATTCCGGTGCCCTCGATACCATTTGACAGGGACCCACGTCGCGAGGAGCTTCTCCTATCACTCTGTAATTCCGTCTATCCCTTTAAGAGTTGGATTGCCTACGATGATAGCCGAATTATTGTAAGGTAATCTAGAGGGATTTTTACGGCTGACCTTGACTGGCCAATTTATCATATTGTGCATATATCAAAACACAAATGTTATTGCCTGACGCTGTTGTACACGAGGCGACAGCGCCTCTGATAGAAGCGCCAGTCAATCAACCCCTATGACCTGACATGATGCACTGTGCCGCCATTATCGCACCAGATAGTAACAGCCGTTGACTGTGTCCTTGATATAATTGCCATGAATGTTATATCTGTATTGTACAGGCTTGGAATGTATCAGTACATACAGCCGATAAGAGGAATACAAATACTAGATATGGATTGGCGGTGTCATTATACCGGAAGACGGACAGCGAAGTAATGAGTCGTATATTCCCATTCACCGTATTCTGTCGGAAAGCGAACGCTAGCAGAATTATACAGTCTACAAAAAGTCATAGGCATATACTGAGAAAACCATTATGTGAGGGTTGCAAGAAGACAATACCTGATCATGAGACGGTGAGTAATCATCCGCGTCAACATTTTGCGTTTTCACGCTCCACTGTACATGGCCCACTGTTGGCGTCTACAAACCGGCCCGCACACGGTTTCGCCACGGCGCTGTGGCAAGCTGTGGCAATTTACACATCGGGCCAAGCGACGCGACTGCATGTCCTCACTGTATGCATGCATTAATTGCTCAACGTGAAGGTAAGCTTGTTGGGAAAATCAAAACATACCGAGCATGCTTTTCACTGCAGTATTCACCCTGCTCGCCTGTAGCAAAATCAAAGGATGCCAAGGAACTACAATCAGGCTTGCGACACTTTGGCGAACCACTACCAGCAGGAACTGAAAATGTCAATGAGTGCGTTTCACCCATTGTGTGTAGTATAAGTTCACCCACCTGGATTAGTGATCATAAGCGTAGGAGTTATGATTGGGGCTGTGGGACTAGTAACCGAAGGCTTAGGACCGGCGACCGAAGACGTGGGTGGACCATGGTGCATCTGTAGTGTATTGTCGTAGTAATGAGCATTCGCTGCACCTGGACCGATGTTCGGAAGTATAGGGGCCGTGAATGAAGCCTCGGGACTTGAAGGCTTAGGAATAGTGACCGGAGGCTTGGGACCAGAAACTGGAGGCTTAGGTCGACCATAGTTCCATGGAGTATTGTCGTAGTATCGAGTACCCTGTGTAGAAGAATTGCTGTATGCGGGCGGAGACGAATGCCCATCCGTCCAGTAAGTCTGATTTCCACTCCCTTCAGCAGAGGCATCTGAGAGTTGTGATCAATATATGTCACCTCAAACTGAATGAATGTCCTTACAATGGGTTGAGGATATCTTTCACCTGGATGTTGCTGCTGATATCCAACCGGATAGCTTTGATATTCGTTGGTGCTGACAGCGCTTTGAGTGTCTTGCGGATAAGGGGGTATGCCTTGCATCGGAGTCTGGTGATCCGTTAAAGCAAAAGGGGATACGAGTATTTGGAATTTCAAAGTGCCTTCTCAGCCTTTTCAACCCAATGCTAGAGAGATGTACGCACTATCTGATTCGGATAAGGCGCCGTGTATGTTCGCGGCGCGGACACATTTGGCTGATTATGTCCCGAGTGTTCCCCAGTAAAGGATTGCGCTCGCTGGTGATCATAGGCATCCGAGCGAGAGTCCGCAGGGCGACGGTAGTCTGAACTCTATTACCCCTTACAAGTTAGAGAACGCCTGCCGTCATGATAAGGTAAGTACACACTTGATCTGGATGGGGCATCGGAGTAACAGGGATGGAGGACTGCGTGTCGTTATATTGTCGATATCCATGCGCTTGAGGCCATGAAGTTGTCGATGATGGAGGCTGCTGGTCTAGATGTAATATTGTGCTTTATCCAAGTTATAACAGTCTGAGAGCACCCACTGTAAGCCTGGTTCGGAGGATATGCCGGACTTTGGTCGACAGAGTAGTATTGTTGCTGTCCACTGGGAATCAAATTATATGATTGGCCTTGTTGACGGGTGCCTGCCGTATTAAACCTATATGGATCTTCCATACAAACGATTGTGACTGCAGCGACAGATACAATGCGGCTGTTCTTACCTGGCGGTCCATTGGGATCAGAGCGAGCATTGTTAGGGGCACTGTATCCGCTGTGCGGCCAATTAGGAGGATAGTCACTCATGGTAAGGTAGAGTTGCTGCATTGGTCCTCAGGCCTCCCTTTATACATCGCTCTAGCGCCGTGTTGAAGTAATATGCAAACAGACGCGCAGGCTGTACTGCTTTGGTACAGGGAAATGGGCGTTCTGATGCCTTCCCCCGAGTCAGATGGCTACACTGAAGATATCAGCGAAATAGGTGCATAGTTTACACCCACTGAAACTGGCATAGCACTCTCTCAGGCCGACAGAACATCAGATGCGTAACGTCCGTTCGTGGTAAGGAAGGGTCCGATCAAACCACTGAGCATCTGCTTATCGAATACGCAATCATGGAAGCCTTACTGCTGAAATTAACTATGAATTTGAACAATTCTATCGCACTAAGGAGTGAGATAGGGCGACTCGAACCTTGAACCTACCACGACAATGTCGCATCAGAATTGACTCGTTCGGTCGTTGTGATTAGGAAACATGCAAGCTATACTTAACATTGTGAACGTTGTTGCCACACTTAAATAATCGTCGGGATCATCAAGCGGACACTCAAATCGGTCCGTCCTATCAATTCCAGTCAGTAGCAGCTTGAGGCAAAAAGACGGTACTGACAAGCTGAATCAGGAAACGCTCAGCGCATTTTTCCATCTTGATCCCCCGACGTCTCCTAGAACACGCTCCACCTCCGCTTGTTCGAGGTTTAGGATCAGTCTGCGTTCACCATCAGGTTTCTTTGATGAGAGCGCCCCATCCTCAATCAGAAGGGCACGCGAGGCCAGTAGCGAATCTAAAATGTAACGGAACTCGCTAGGGGTGGGATTGCGCGTCGAGTCATCATCGCCTGCAAGACCGGCCTGATACAGACAATGCTGATATTGGATCTGTGATATCATAGTTCCCGATGAAGCATGGTCATGCAGAGGCAGTGCGAACAGCACTCACATCACTCCACTTGATTTCTTCCACGCCTTCTTTCTTCATACACTTCAGAAGAGCGGCGAGCATCAGGCGTTCGTGGAAGCTGCAGTCCCGCAAATATGCTGCGGTAGGGCTATTCTGCATGATTTTGATCACTTCCTTCACATCCTCGGTGCGTGCCACTCGTTTTAAAGGTCGCACAAGTTCCACAGTCCGTCTTGGAGAATGAGCGAGCCCATAACCTAATGAATGGCAAAATCGGCCCGTACCTGCAAATATCAAGAACGCGCCTTGCGTCACCACTGATACTGGAAACCTTCATACATGCGAATTTGACACCATCCGGTGAAATAACATCTACCGGACCTGACTCTAGGTCTTCTTTAGCAATTTCTAGTCGCGAGCGGACAATTTTTTCAAGTTGTTGTGTCGTGTATGGCTGGAAGTTGATTCGGATCATCCCTGAATATTGAAAAATGAATTAGCAGGCCGTGCGTAGCCCAGTCGAATCGGAGAGACCTAGTCTGGATCGTACTCTCCCAGTCATCACCCTTTCAGGTAGATCCATGGTATTCGCGACAGCGATCACTACGATCTTGGAGCCAACCAACGTTGGCCAATTGAAAAAGTTATAGACAACGTCTTGTTTTGTGGTCATCAACTGATCGAGTTCATCCATGAGCACTATACTGACCCACTGGAGTTAGCTCGATGAGTGGCACCTGCTGACCCGAGCCTTACTCACCATGCGTGACCCCTGGGTCCCATTCTGCCACCTGAACTAAAATGTTTCGTAAGGCTATTGAGTGCCTCCTTTGAGCTTATCCTCAGACGCCCATATTCGGCAGCATCGTGACCAGATACTGCTTCCCATAGTAAACCATATGCTGCAGATGGTTCCGGGATTCTAAGTCCGTTTATTTCGACGTATGTGAACGGATTGACTTCCTGTAACGTTCTGACATGAGGCAGGTAGACAGAACAGGATACATTGAACTTGCGTTTTGCTCAGCCATCCTCTTGAGCTGTCTTACCACAGCGTGAACTGTGGCTGTCTTCCCCGTTCCCGGAACCCCCGAAATGTCTACACGAAAGATCAATCAGCCGCATATCCTCGAAGTAGGATGAAACATACAGATGCAGCCACCGCTTCCCTCTTCGAGCAACTCCTCCACGGAACGCATGATCCGCTGATACTCTTCCTCTCGACACGGCAGTGCTTCGGGGCGAGCAGCAACGTGTAATATATACATCGCACGAAGGTAAGGATCCTTGGGCAGCTGTTCGACATTCCCTACGAGTTCTGGCGGCGGTACACGCACAGTCACCTTCCTAGCGCGCCTACGAAGAGCTGCCTTGGAATGAGGTGTTGGCTGTGCAATAGTGCGTGTGCGTTTTCGCGGGGTTGATCGAGGAGTCGTGTTGGTGCGCGGTTTAGTAGGCGTACTGAAAGTCCGCTTGCGTTTTTTCGAAGGTGTCCTTGGTAGGGTAGGCGCACTTTCGTCGTCTTCAGAGACGTGATCATGCGTCAAAGTCTCAGAGTCTGAATGGTCCGATACGTCTTGATTATCAGCCTTGTGTTCGTCGTCGTTGTCGTCTCCATCTTTCTCCTCGTCAATCTTCTGTAATGTTGCGTTGCGAGTTTTCTTCGGAATTCCCACTGACACGCGCCATGAGGAACCGGTGCCCCATTCTGCAACCCCGCCTACCTCAGGACATAGGGATAAAGCATGGTCTCGATGTCGTCTCCAGTCAAGTTCATAGAATAAACCACGCTGTGAGTCAACAGCAATCCCACAATAGAACTTCTTGCCAGCATCAGGATTGGCAGAGTCGCCGTCATCGGATATTCGTTGACGTTTGGAAGGAGACACAGACCAGGCTGCGGCACTTTTGACTTCTGCGTTCGAGTCAGGTCGATCCGTGATCGTACAATGAGATATGATTGACGAAGTGCTGAGAGGTGAAGTGCGGTCTAGAGAATAATATACTTCGTTCTGCAATCGAAAGATCAAACATCGTGATCATGAACATACGAATCTCATGTTACTAGCAAAATGTATTCACCTGGAAATGGTCCCTTTTCGCTCTCGTTTGCGGAAGTTCTGTGGGCCTCAAAAACCAGTGAACTCTCACACGCATCCTAGGAACATCGGCACTTTCCTCTCGACTACGTATCTCCCACATGGCAACGATGATCCCAACACTAGGCTTTTTGGGATCGGTAGCAACCAAAACGGTATCCCCAACCTTGAAAATCTCGTCCTTTCCCTCCTCCTGTGTTCTCGAACTCGAAGCTCTCCTCGAGTATGTTCGCAGAGCAGCACCTCTATTCCGACTTCTGCGGATGAATTCGCCATGAAACAATGTCTCGAAGTCTTCTATGTCTTTCACATCTTCCTCATCCTCGGGAATCATGTCTTCGTGGGTAGTACACCTGCTATGAGTGGGCGCGCCGGAGATCCAAGCATCTGTTCCTGGACGCGATGTTGGTGATCCACCTGAAGTCACATTGGGCTGAAAGCGTCTTGAGCGTCGCGGGGTCGTTGGCAGAGATGCAGATGCCATTCTGTGGCTGCAAGCAGAAAACAGAAATGTGCTTGTGGTAGAAGAACTCTCCAAGGACGCGCCTTGTGCCACAAGCGCGCCTGGTGACTGCCTAGTGACAACGTGATGGTCACATTAGTCACGCTCGGAACGTCAGGTTAAACTACTTTTCTAGTGCTTCAAGACACTTTCAGGACACCAATACTTGGTTGTATAGCCATTCCTTGCCGATGTCGACAAAGCCTTCCTCTATAGGCAATACGGATGCCGTCGCTCAACTTGTACAAAGAGCGATCACAGAAACGCAAGAATGGGGGGACGATGGCGAAGACTACGACGAGGATGAGCTTGATGGCGGCCTCGAGGAGGAAGACGCCGATGCTGAAGCAGAAGAGATAGCACGGAGACTAGGCGATCAACTATGGGCGGAAATCAGCAAGGCCCAACTAGAAGTTGCCGCGACCACGACCACGACTGCGACGACCAATTCATCAACCTTCCTCCCTCCACTGTCATCATCCGAGTCTAGACTTTATTCTCCTCCACCTATCGGTGATTTTCCTGACACTCGTAATGATGTCTCGACCTGTAAGCTTCCACAGAAGAAGCTTGAGGAAGCTATCATGACTATGAAATCTGTGCTCGCATATACTTCGAAAGATCCTCTGGCCAGCTCCACCTTGGGTGAGGCAATCGTCCCTGATTCAAATGGCGCAAATGTACTCGAGGTATTATCCCGTATAATCGCATCGGGCACCGTTCCTAAGGAGGTTGCAAAGAAGTTGAGCCATCTCCTTGTGTCTCTTGCCAGGTCAGAGGTCCTTTTCTCTTCATTGCGACACTCCAATGCTTCGTCGATCCAGTTGGAACAGGGGAAACGCAAACGAGATGAACATGACAGTCTCGATCTAGACATACCAGCATCAAAGCGCCCTATGTATGCCCAGCCTACCTACGATCTTCATACTCAAATTCAGGAGGCCTCACGCGTCATCTCCCATGCTCTCCAATCCACTCCTCCTCGAGATAAGCCACTCGACCCCTCTGTCATATATTCAATACAGTTTCAACTACATCAGATCTTCCTATTTGCTGTCACGTCTTCTGCTAGGGGCGGACCAGAGGTAAACGCCTTGCAAGAGATAGGTGGTCTCATACAGGTTCTGGGTGTTCTTAGCGGTATCCAAATTGGCGGCCCTTCATCGCCAACTCTTCCTTCACAACATCCTCACACGCCCTCTTTTCAACCTAACTCATCTGCCGCGTGGGCGCCACCCGGCGCCAGTTCCACCCCACCCACGCATGATATCGGTACCGCCGTCTATCCTTGCCTCGTTCTAGCATGCCAGAAAACGTTTTCTCGATTGTACAGCCTTCGCGCGCACCAACGTGTACATTCTGTCGAACGCCCTTTTCGCTGCGATCAGTGCCCTGCATCATTTGCTCGAAATCATGACCTCAAGCGCCACTCGAAGCTTCATGAAAAGATCGCTTGGAAATGCGCGGGGTGTGAGAAGATATTCTCACGTCGGGATGCGATCAAACGTCACAAGAATAGTAGTCGAACCCGCGGAAAGGGCGAGGCCTGTGTCGAGGCAGCGGTTCTAGAGGTGCAGGTAGACAAACAGAGCGAGGAGGATGAGGTTCGGGAAGGTCGACGAGCACGGATCTGGAACGGCATCGCTGCGCATCAGTATGCGACGCCTGCTTTTGCGAGTATTCCTGGCGCAGAAGGATCACAGGAAGAAGGCGAATTGCATCCGGAGATTCTTCGGAGGTCGCAGGCCACGGTTCTTCGCCTTCATGCGTTGTTGCAGGAGCGGGTCTCTCAATCGCTCGGGGCGCCTTCAGGTCAAGTCGTGTCGCAACCACCGGTAGACCCAATCGGTGGCCAGGCTACACTTGCGAGCGTCATTGCTCGCGCGCAGAGCAATGCTGGCCCCTCTGTTACCCCCTTGCCTCCGCCTGTGACCCCTGAGAAACCCACACTAGAAGTGAACTTTGCACAAGAAGGAATGTTGCCTACACAGTCGGTTGAAGGCTCTGTAGGATCCTCCTTGCCCTCACTTTCGCTATATGGTCTTTCGGACGAACAGACGAGGATGATCGAGCAGGCAATCGCTAGTGCAGCCTCTGCTGCGCAGCTTCAGGCTGAAGCGGAGGCTGCTATGGAAGAAGAAGAAGAAAAATTGGAGGAGGGAGATGACGATGAACTAGACGACGATGAGGACCTCAAGTCCCAAAAGTAAACCCTGAATTCATATGCACAAAACGGCTCTTCTCTGACATAGATTCATGCAGTTAACAGATATTCGTTCATACTTCATCTTCATTCGGCGACGCTGTCCCGCCATCGGCCGGGATATGCCTGGTAAAAGATGTCCTTAAGCTTACGGGGCTTCGACTGGTTGCAAACCATAGCAAACCATGGCTTCTGTCCCGGACGCCCAACCTGTGGCCAGGAACGGCTGAGATACACTATCAATCGCCATGATGAATGCAATTTTGTCGCTTCAGCATGCGACCAAACCGAACAAAACATCCAGGTTCTTTGACAGGGTGCACAACGCACATGGCTCTCCGCTCACTGACGAAGAGGGCGCAGCAAGACAGAACGAACCGTCAAAACCATCGCGCAGCGTCGTGCGAGTGCAAGGTCGATGGCGTTGATCACGACTGGAGAGGAAGAGAGGTTGACATGCGAGGGACAAGGGTCTTGACTTTGTTGAATTGCAGCTTGCCGATGTATTGCCATTGGATGTCTGAAGGCAGCTGGCACACCATCGATGCAAGCCAGTGTGCGGACAGCCAAAGAAATACAAGGAGGCGTACCTGCTGTGCCTTTTCTACAAGCCTCTGCGCGTAGTAAAAATCGCCAAAGTCGCGCTGGCGAGCGTCGTGGCACACGAGCGTCGGCCCTCACAATGGCGACAATCGGACAGCTTGTTTCACGCGTTCACGGATTTCTGCAAGAGACCGGCTGTGCGTTGTGGAGTTGTCGATGAAGACGACACGGATAGTAACGGATGAAGGGGAAGAGTCCTTGGTCATTCGAATTAGCCAGTCACCCGCAAAACACAATTCGGCCTCGTTTCGCAAAGGCAGATGTGTTTGTGGTGATACGGTCTGCACTCAATGATAGGATGGTTTGGAGTTAGTCTGAAATTGTCTAGAACACTGGCAACCGACCATTGAGGAAGAATTTGCCTCAAACCAAGGTATGTTGCAGGTGGAAGTTTCAAAGTCTTCGGGCAGCCTTTAAACTCAATAGAGGAGAGAACGAAGCTACAAATCGATCGTCATATTCAGGACGGCGTGAAGGACACTGCTCAAAAGCCGTCAGGAACACACTCGTTCAAATACAACAAGTGTCCACTCCGTGAATCTGCCGCCATCTTGATTTTGGCCCAAGATTCTGCATAATCGTCGCTCGGGTTAAGTACCGACGTGGCTAGTTTCACCCCTTCCTCGATGGCCGCGTCTATGGCCTCATCGGTAAGTGGTGATTTCCAGTTATAGAAGATGCGCTGTACAAATCGGGGAAATACGAGCCATTCCCGTTTATACGAAGAGGTCGCCTTGGGTATTTCGGTCACATCCGTTCGCAAATTCCACGGGAAATCTCGCTTTTCTCTTCTGCAGACGACGCAATGTCTCGTGCTCCACACCTAGAACGGCGAATTCCTGATCATGTCGCCGTTCTCGTACTGCACGCATACATATGGCAAAATCCACAGAAATCCTTCGAGGTCGTGGTGGTATTGGCGCTTCATCTTGCCGGCCCAATATTCCTCGTCGAGCACGTCTAGTGCCGTGAAGGGCACGGTCTCAAGGTGGGAGGTCCCGTCGTCGCCAGCTCCCAGTCGTCAAGAACCCGCGCTCGCCCCCATCGGCCATGAGAATCGACAATCTGGGCTTGACATCCTCGATGCCCAGCTCCCAAAGCGCATAGTGGCCTGGACCCTCCGCGTCAGCAGCCGTCGACACCGAACCAGACCAAGCCACCCGCGGCAACGCGCACCGCGAACGCAATCAAGCCACGCTCTCATGAACGCCGCGCCGACCAACGCGGTGACACGCCTCGGGCGGAGGAACACGGCCAGCCGGAGGAAACGAGCGGGACGCCGGTCTTCAGCTCGTTCAAGACCGAGCGTTTCCCGTATCAATCCTGTCGAATGTCTAGGAACGTCGCGCGCGAAAGCGGATCCGGATGATGTCCCAAGGTATCCATCTTAAACCCCATCGTGGACGCGTCTCTGGGACACTCGGCTTCGGATGGACGCGATTCCTCCTGCCAGTAGATCTTCGCTGTTACCTCTCGCAGCTCCGTGGAGGGTTTGGACGCCGCAGTCGCACCGCCAGCCATGGGGCTGTTGCCAGAAGACGCAACCTTGCCGGAACGCTCAGAGGCTGCCAGAGTCGCAGTGCCACAGAACACAGATGTGCCTCGCCCGGCCAGGCCATACGCCTGATGCACCTGGCAGCTCGTATCGATCGTGATTGTCGCCGACTCGCCTGGAGCTCCGAGTGCCACGAGTCTGGTATACGGGGTTGCGGCGATATGCATGCCTCGGAGAGCTATCTTGGAAGAGTGGATGATATAGGACCGCGGGTCTAGCGAGGTGTTGAACCCCCAGTTGTCCAGCCCGGATCGCTGGAACGCAAAGAGCAGAACCAAGAAGCGCGGAAGGTCCTGGACGAAGTTGATACCCTCCGTCTGGATCGCACCTTGTCTGTCGTACCACCATATCCATATCACATCATCTGAGCCAGGACGTGATCAGGAACCGTGCCCGACGAATCAGATATCATAGAGTCTCACCGATGAGGAGTAGATTGATTGCGTGGGTGACGCACGGCCTTCGTGACAACATCTCAACGCCATACACTCCGCACTGTATGATAGGAGGTGATACAGTCTCTGGCCTTTCAGCTGCGATTTTTGTATGCTTGAAAGCTGTGCCTGCCGTGCGAACGGTGGGAGTGGGTCGATGGCCCGAATGGACGGGGTTTGCAGGGATCACTTGCCCTAAACCCGCATGTGCGGCAGGCGGCGGATTCGCAATGTTTGCGCAAACTTCGAACTCGACAGAGGCGAGTATGCCCGACCAAGGGAAGCCCTTGCGCGGAGATAGTCCATCGCAAGCATGTCCTCGCGACTATCCGGCGCGACCGACTGCGCTGCGCCGAGGGAAACAATAACCACCCCAGGCCACGAGAGACCTGAGACCCGCGATCTGCCTCGATATATGCGCGATCGTTTCGGCAGAAAAGGACGCTCTGGTCTTCGTTCGCGCGCCACGTGCCGGCGACATCGCCCGTCCGCAGTTTCTTCGGGAGATCGTTGGAGAGGTCGGCGAACAGCGCCTGTCTGCTCTTTTCGTCGGGTTCTGATGCGCAGCTGTGATCCGTCTCTGAGCGCGTGCTCTTTCTTGCGCGGGGGTGGATGGAGCACTCACTAGCTCGTCAGCTTTTGCTTCGTCTCCTCGCTGTTGCAGATAGGAAGCACGGCATCGAGACATGACTGAAGGATGTTCGGCCTCGTATCGTTTTGTGGGAATGAGGATCGATGAGACATCGGGTCACGAAGTGGATCAGCATACCATCGACTCTGCATCGCTCATGTTTCTCGAGGTCGTGGGCGATGCTCATGACGCGGTCAGCGCTGTCGCTCCCAGCAATCAGCCGTGTGATGTTATGCTCTGAGGACACACAATAACATAACCTACTTGGTGCTTGAATCCTTCACAGGCGGCGTCGACGATGGTCCTGAAAGTGCGATTCGAGGGAGTGGCGTCGAGCGTGGCGCCGTGGGCGGTGCGTGACTTGTTCTGCATGGGTTCAGCGCCGGTCCCGCTATCGGCCGTGAATTGCAAGCCATGGTCAGGACCTCAAAGCCTCGAGCTTAGCCCACCAGGAGTCAACGTTCAGCGTTCAACGGGTGGCAACCCGTGGCTTATGTCCCGGACGCCTCAACGTCCGAGACAGACGCCATGAGCCAATTTAGTCGCCCCGACACGCGCCCCGACCGAAACGAACCCGTCCAGACTCCTCGACAGGAAAAAAAAACACGCGCAGGGCTGACGAAAGAGCGCAGCTGGAAAAATGCGCCCTCAGGGCGCTGCGCAAGCGCGAAGCGGAGGACAGGACGTACCCCGCCCGCCGCCGCCCGCCTCTCGCCGAAGATCCCCCGTCGCGGCTCTCACGAGGACGTCGTGCGCGCACGCCGTGTGTGGCGAGGGCGATGAACTCGGAGCGCTCTTCCTGCTCCTGCTCCTGCTCCGGCGCGCGCACGAGGGACGCAAGGGGCGCACCTGCGGCAGGACGTCGAGAGCGGCGCGGTGCGCGGGTGCTGCGTTCATATGCAGCTACAGACTGACTTCTGATACTTCTTCGTGCGCAGAGTGGGTGCCGCAGACTCATCAGTGTAGCAGCCTTTCCTTTATATTCTCGCTATTGCAGATCGGAAGCACCGCTTCGAGGCATGGTTGCAAGACGCTCAAGCCCGCATCCTTCGGAGCAGCATTTGGGTCGACGAGACATCGCACGAGGAAATATGACAGCATGTCATCGACTTTGCACTGCTCATGTTTCTCGAGGTCGTGGGCAATCCAGCTTCTGGCATATCCAGTCAGTGTATTAGCGTGACCGATCCGACTTGTACTCGAAGCAACGTACCTGTGCTCCTTCATCCCACCAACGGCACCGACATTGTCAAGGGATGATCCCATCCGATTTCGCCTGAATCAAGTACGGTGTCGTCGTTGACTGTGCCCAGCTCTGCTCTATGCCCGTCGTTTGCGTGCAAGCACGGTTGTAGCCAGACAGCGTGACTTTCCTTCTCAAAACGTGATCGACAACGGTCCACTTCGTAGTCATATTTCCGTTTGCCTCGTACTGATCATTGCACTCAGGGTGACCGATATGCACGTAGTAGTGGGGGAAAGGCAGAAGTTCTTAGTCCCGAGCACTCCAACTGGACGTTTAAGTCACACCCAGCCCGAGCGATCCCGCGCCTACCCGTGTCGCGCTCTGTCGCGCTGCACATCCGTGTGGGTAAGGCTATACTGTGGACCTTTCTTGTAAAATCGTACTGCGAAGGCTGCGAATTTTTCTGAGCCTGTCGAACCAGACTAGACCAGACTATCTGAAAAAGAACGTAGTGTTCTGTGTAATAGCGAGTATACTCTATTTCGAATGCACCCTATTTGAGACGGAGTATAACATGTGGGGATAAAGTATCGGATATGCGTGCCAGCTTCCAAGTCAAAAGCTTCGCACCAATTGTCATACCCTAGACAGTAAGAAGGACACTGCTCAAAAGCCGTCAGGCACATACTTCTTTAGATACAACAAGTGTCCGCTGTCGTCCTCTGCCGCCATCTTCATCCTAGCCCAAAATTCTGCATAAATATCGCCAGGGTTAAGTACCGACATTGCTAGATCCGCCTTTTTCTGCTTGGTGGCTGCCGCTATGGTGCCGGTAAGTGGTGATTGCCAGTTATTGTCGATGCGCTGTACAAATTGATCAAATACGACCCATTCCCATTCATACGAAGAGGTCGCCTTGGGTATCAGGTGAGGTTTTGTGCGGAGATTCCTCAAGAATCGCTCTTTTCTTTTCTGCAGACGACATAATGTCCCGTGTTCCACGACTTGAGCGGATTCGTGACCATATTACCATCCTTGTACTGCAAGCATACATATGGCAAAATCCACAGGAAGCCTTCGAGGTCGTGGTGATATTGGCGCTTCATCTTACCGGCCCAATATTGCTCGTCGAGTAGTTCTAAGGCCATGAAGGGCACTGTCCCAGTGCGATCGCACCCATCGTGCTTTGATATTCCCTCGATCGTGGCGAGATCCCAGTCGTTCAGGATACCACGTTTCTGGTCATTGATCATCACATTTGACAGGCTGAGATCGCTATGTTGAATACCCAGTGTCCAAAGAGCAAAGTGGCCTGCACTTTTGGGTCAGTAATTGTCGCCACTGAGACTAAAGCTTGACGCACAGCGAACACATTCCAGATATGCTTTCATGAACCCCTCCCCGACCAATGTGGTGATAGGGCCTAATTTGAGGAAGACGGCGAGCCGAAGGATACGAGTAGCCCGCCGTCCATCAGGCGGTGTCAGACGAAGCGCGTCCCTGATATGGTTTGTCGAATGTTCGGGGAAGTCGTGCTCGAGGTACATCTTCGGAAGATGTTCCACGATATCTAGATTGCCCTTCCCTCGTTTATACGCCTCGCTGATCATGCGGCCTTCGCTCAAGCGCGATTCTTCCGGCCAATAGATCTTGACCACCACTTCCTGATCCTTGTCAAGAGTTGCGAATGATATATCATCGACAGCCGCGGGTCCCTTGCCAGAGCCCTGAGGTACGCCAGAACCTCTGGTCGGAGGAGCGCTCGTACACGCAGTACCGCTGAAAACAGATGTGCCTCGTCCTACCAGGCTATATACGTGGTGAATTCGAGATTTCGTCTTGATAGTGGCCTCAACCGATGCGCTGACAGACAATTCAGGTGGCGGAAACACGAAATGCGATTCTGAAAGGGAACGATTGCCTTCATCAACTTTCCTGAGACCATGGATGATCTCGGACTGGGGGTCTAGGATGGTGTTGAACCCCCAGTCCTCGAGCTTGAACCTCTGAAACGCGAAGAGCAGAATCAGAAAGCGCGGAAGATCTTGAACAAAGTTGATTCCCTGAGTCTGGATCGCGCCTTGTCTGTCGTACCACCATATCCACATAACATCGTCTAGAGCAAAAAAATGAGAAACCTCCCGCGACAAGAAGATTCATCGTGTCTCACCGATGACAAGTAAATTGATGGCGTGGTTGACGCATGGCCCCCGTGACAACATCTCAACGCCATACGATCCGCACTGGACGATAGGCAGTTTCGGACGCTCCACGGGTTTCTTTTTCACTTTGATTTCTTGCGTGGTGGGTGCCGATGAGGCGCTCGTGGGTTGATTCGCCAAGGCACTACTACCACGAGTGTTGTGCATCTTCGGTGCAACCGAGTTCGCACTTGTCCCTCGAGGCTTCTTGTTTGCGCGTGCACTCGAGCTCGCACTTGTCGCTCGAGGCCTCTTTCCGCCGCCACCTGATTTCGCACCCGTCGCTTCAGATCCATCGCCATCTGGATTAGCTTCCGCACTGATCACTCCGGAAGGATCTGGAACGGGATCGAACAGCTTCCGTACGTTGTGCTGAGGTTCACGGACGGCTCCAAAACCGGAGTATTCGAGGGGCGGCGGCGTCAACGTCTTTGCAACCCGCTTGAACTCGAAAACACAGAGTATCTGCGACCACTCGAACGCGATCAAAGGCTTTTGGACAGCAGGCCCGGTGGCATCGCACCATTTGATTTCGATAAAGTCATTTGCGTCCCTCGCTGCAGCTCGGGAGACCAAAACCACATCGGGGCTACGCTTAGACACATCACCACCATGGTTTCCCAGTATCTGTTTTGGATCGTTTCTATGAAAGAGTATCCCGAGATCGTCATTCGCGAAACGAACGTTGGGCATCTTGAGACTATTGAGATTCTCGAGCGCTAAATTGAAAAGCTCGACAAAAGGTTTATATCTGTTTTGTTCGGTGCCTCCAGTTTCGCAGCTGTGGATTGTCTCTCAATCCTTGATCTTAATTAGTGTGGACGAAGGACGCACTATTCTGTCAGCTGGCTCTTTATCTCATCAGTATTGCAGATTGGAAGCACCGCTTCGAGGTATGGTTGCAAGAAAGTCGAGCTCGTATCCTTCGAAGTAGTAGTTTGGTCCTCAAGACATCGCCTGAGAAAATACGCTAGCATGTCATCGACACTGCACTTCTCATGTTTTTCGAGGTCGTTTGCAATCCACTCTCTGACGTGGTCCACACTGTTGAACCAAGCAACCAGCAATTAGACAATAGTCTCTGAGACATCTCAGTCGCATAACCTACACGTAGTCCTGAAAGCCTTCGCTGACGGCGTTCGACGATGATCCCATGTTGTTCGAGGGAGTGGCGTCGAGTTTCAACGCGGCGAACGATTTGTGTAAGCCGCCGATCTGGTCAGGGGGCGTGACTATCCTGTTTGGGTTAAGTAATGGTGCCGCTGTCGGCCGAGAATGGGAAGACATGATATTGTGTGCTAGCGGAGGTCCGAGAATGTCGATGGTCAGGCCGGTCAGGAGCGGATGGTGGGGAGCGGATAGCCAGGAACAGGGAGGTTCTCACAGAGACTTTATACTTCTAGTCGTTGGCAGCCGCATGGTGTCTACTAGCGATCGATGGGCCATGGCAAAGAGAAGACTTCACCGGAAGGTCGCGCTCTCGTTGTGCTCGCCTGTACGTGTACTACTGCAGGTCCGCAGCATACCGGATCGATTGACATGCCATGGTCTGAAGACATCCCGGTCAGCGCCGCTTACAGGCGGCCAAATCGAACGGACACTAATAGAAGGGCTTGTCGATATCGATTCAAATCCTCACATGCGTGTGGACATTGTCATCGATTCTGTGTTTGCTGGCACAGCTAGCGCGACGACGAGGACAGTCGGGAGTAAAGCATATCAACATATCAGTATTACATTGTCTGTACGAGGACGTGACGAGGTACCAGATAACAGGAATCAGACTAGAGAATCTCACCGATGAGGAGATTGATGACATGGTTGACGCACAGTCCTCGCGACAACATTTCAACGCCATACAGTCTGCACTCAATGATAGGGTTGTCAAGAGTTGGTTCAAGACCGTCTAGAATACTGCCTCAAATTGAATTATGTTTCAGATGACGGCCTTTGCGCAAACTTTCAACTCAATAGAGGAGAGGATGAAGCAAGAAATCAATCGTCATATCCAGGATAGTAAGAAGGAAACTGCTCAAAAGCCGTCAGGCACATACTGCTTTAGATACAACAAGTGTCCACTCTGTGAATTTGCAGCCATCCTGATATTGGCCCAAAATTCTGCATAAACGTCCATCGGGCTAGGTACCGACGTTGCTAGTTCCACCCCTCCCTCGATGGCTGCGGCTCTGGCCTCAGCAGTGGAGGGCAATTGCCAGTTATTGTCGATGCGCTGTGCAAATCGATCAAATATGGGCCATTCCCATTCATACGAAGAGGTCGCCTTGGGTATCTGGGTCAGATCCGTTCGCAGATTCCCCAGGAAATCTCGCTTTTTCTCTCTGCAGACGACGTAATTTCCCGTGTTCCACGACTTGAGTGGATTCTTGATCATCTTACCGTTCTCGTACTGCAAGCATACATATGGCAAAATCCACAGGAAGCCTTCGAGGTCGTGGTGATATTGGCGCTTCATCTTGCCGGCCCAATATTCCCCATCGAGCAAGTCTAGTGCTGTGAAGGGCACGGTCTCAAGGTGGGAGGTCCCGTCGTCGCCAGCTCCCAGTCGTCAAGAACCCGCGCTTGCCCCCATCGGCCATGAGAATCGACAATCTGGGCTTGACATTCTGGATGCCCAGCTCCCAAAGCGCATAGTGGCCTGGACCCTCCGCGTCAGCAGCCGTTGACACTGAACCAGACCAAGCCACCCGCGGCAACGCGCACCGCGAACGCAATCAAGCCACGCTCTCATGAACGCCGCGCCGACCAACGCGGTGACACGCCTCGGGCGGAGGAACACGGCCAGCCGGAGGAAACGAGCGGGACCCGGTCTTCAGCTCGTTCAAGACCGAGCGTTTCCCGTATCAATCCTGTCGAATGTCCAGGAACGTCGCGCGCGAAAAGCGGACCCGGGTGATGTCCCAAGGTATCCATCTTAGACCCCATCGTGGACGCGTCTCTGGGACACTCGGCTTCGGATGGACGCGATTCCTCCTGCCAGTAGATCTTCGCTGTTACCTCTCGCAGCTCCGTGGAGGGTTTGGACGCCGCAGTCGCACCGCCAGCCATGGAGCTGTTGCCAGAAGACGCAACCTTGCCAGAGCTCTCAGAGGCTGCCAGAGTCGCAGTGCCACAGAACACAGATGTGCCTCGCCCGGCCAGGCCATACGCCTGATGCATTTGCCAGCTCGTATCGATCGTGATTCTCACCGACTCGCCTGGAGCTCCAAGTGCCAGGAGCTCGATGTACCTGGTGGAGTCGATATCAATGCCTCTGGAAGCCAGATCAGAGGAATGGATGGCATAAGGCCGCTGGTCTAGCGAGATGTTGAACCCCCAGTTGTCCAGCTCGAACCGCTGGAACGCGAAGAGCAGAACCAAGAAGCGCGGAAGGTCCTGGACGAAGTTGATACCCTTCGTCTGGATCGCACCTTGTCTGTCATACCACCATATCCATATCACATCATCTAAGCCAGAACGTAAGAAGGAACCATGCCCAACGAATCAGATATCATAGAGTCTCATCGATGAGGAGTAGATTGATTGCGTGGGTGACGCACGGCCTTCGTGACAACATCGCAACGCCATACACTCCGCACTGTATGATAGGAGGTGATACAGTCTCTGGCCTTTCAGCTGCGATTTTCGTATGCTTGAAAGCTGTGCCTGCCGTGCGAACGGTGGGAGTGGGTCGACGACCCGAATGGACGGAGTTTGCAGGGATCACTTGCCCTAAACCCGCATATGCGGCAGGCGGCGGATTCGAGATATTTTCGCAAGCTTCGAACTCGATCGAGGCGAGTATGCTCGACCAGGCGAAGGTCCTGCGCCGCGACGCTCCATCACAAGCATATCCGGCGACGACATCGTCCCATTGCATGCCCCCGCGACCATCCGGCATGACTGACTGCGCTGCGGCGAGCGAGACTAACAGCACCCCAGGGCCACGAGAGACCTGGGCACCACGATCTGCCTCGATACATGCGCGATCGCTTCGGCAGAAAAGGATATTGAGGTCTTCGTTCGCACGCCGAGTACCGGCGATATCGATTGTCCGCAGTTTTTTAGGACATTGTTGGAGAGGTCGACGAACAGCGCCTGTCTGCTGTTTCCGTCTGGCTTCGATGCGCAGCTATGATCTGTCTTTGAGTGCTCGCTCTTGCATCAGCTGGACGGAATACTCACTACTTCATCAACTTTTGCTTCGTCTGCTCGCTGTTGCAGATGGGAAGCACGGCATCGAGACATGGCTGGAGCACGTTCGGCCTCGTATCCTCCGGTGGAACATTGGGATCGACGAGACATTGTGTCAGGAAGTGGATCAGCATGTCATCGACTTTGCATCGCTCATGTTTCTCGAGGTCGTGGGCGATACTCATGACGCGGTCAGCGCTGTCGCTCCCAGCAATCAGCCGTGTGATATTATACTCTGAGGAGACACAATGGCATAACTTACTAGGTGCTCAAGTCCTTCACAGGCGGCGTCGACGATGGTCCTCAAAGTGCGATTCGAAGGAGTGGCGTCCAGCGTGGGCGCTTCAGCTCCGCGATCTTGTCCTGCGCGGGTTAAGCGCCGGTCCCGCCATCGGCCGTGAATTGCGAGCCATGGTCAGGACCTCAAAGCCTCGAGCTTAGCCCACAAGGATTCAACGCTCAGCCTTCAGTGGGTGGCAACCCGTGGCTTATGTCCCGGACGTCCCAATGTCTGAGACAGACGCGAACAGCCTCCATGAGCCAATTTATTCGCTTCGACACGCGACCCGACCAAAACAAAAATGTCCAGACTCCTCGACAGGGAACAACACACATGCACACGCACAGCGCTGATGAAAAGAGCGCAGCCAGAAAAATGCGCCCGCAGGGCGCTGCGCGAACGCGAAGAGGAGGACAGGACGTACCTCGCCCGACGCCGCCCGCCTCTCACGAGGACGTCGCGCCCCGCGCGCAGCGCGGCCTCGTAACCGTCCAACCCAAAATGCCTATGCTGAGCACCAGCCTCCCACCTTCGCCCCACGCGCGGCGCGACTCGGCGAGGGAGCCGTCCGATGGGCACGAGCCTATGGACACGGAGGCGCGCGCGCACGCCGTGTGTGGCGAGGGCGATGAGCTCAGAGCGCTCTTCCTGCTCCTGCTCCGGCGCGCGCACGAGGGGCGCACGGGGCCCACCTGCGTCAGGACGTCGAGAGCGGCGCGGTGCGCGGTGCTGCGTTCGAGCGGCGGACGGCACGGATGTTGTTTGTGGCTTCCAAAACATGGTTTTCGTCCAAGTCGCGCGGGCGCGCCTGCATGTTGAACGCGGGCGTGGACTTGGGGTCGCTCGTTGCACGCGCGCACGGATTTCTGCGAGGGCCTGGTGGGTCTCGGCTGTGCATTCTAGAGTTGCGGAGACGACAAGAGGCCGAAAGGGATCGCGGACCAACTGGCCACTGGAGCTGCTGACTCCAGGACAGCAGAGGAAAAGAAACAGGCGATGCGGCTAAGGCCATTAGAAGCAGCTGCATGAAGGTAAGATCACAGCCGAGCTTCATCCTTACAGCCTTGCTGTGAATAGCGCCTAGTGACAAATCGACCTGATCCGAGCCGAGTGGGACAACCATGTGCTACCATGTGGCTCCTTTCTGTACCACATGCCCCGAGCAATCCATTCAGGCCATTCAGTCTCTTTCTTCGAAGCTTCGACAATTCAATTGAATATCTACGGTCTTTGCAATCCTCGAAGTTGTGCACGCCCACTGCACGCCCCTGCCTTTGAAATCTGAACCTCGTAGTCTGATTACGCCAACACCTGCACTCCATGCTTTAAATCGTGGAATCGCGGAATCTCCATCAGGTGAGTCCGTAGGACCATATTGCACAGGCTCTACCGCCACGCGCAGAAGCACAATCTTCATGTGGCGACAATGCTTGCCGTAGCCATATATAAGGCGCCCAATGTTACGTCAACGAAACCCAGCACCCCAACTGTTCTGATCTTCAATCATGTTCCCTGCTCTTGCTCTTGGGTTGCTTGCTGTGTCTGCTGGCGTCGAGGCGACGTCCAACCCTGTCCACAGCCCTGCGAAGATAAATTTGTCTTCCCGCAGGATTAGGTCCTCTCCAAGGCCTTCGGTCTCTTCACAGAGAAGGGCACTGTCGCCCGCTAACGTGCCTTTGACCGATTTCTTCAAAGGGACAGACCTTCAGTTAGCAGATATTTCGAACTCTCAAGCCTCTCTTCTCTAACTCACAGGACAGGTGGTATGGAAACATCTCTGTAGGGACACCGAGTCAGCAAATTACAGTCGTTTTCGACACTGGGAGCTCTACTCTAGAATTTGCCAGTGAGTATAGCTTCGTTCCGTCGATTCACGATATTCATAGATCTGTAGGTAAACAATGCGGCAACGCCTGTAGTAACCAGGTTCAGTTCGACACGTCGAAGAGCTCGACATACAAGGACGGTGGCAGGACGTCGTCCATCAGCTTTGCCACCGGCGTTGGTGTCGACCCTGTCCAGAGCGACGACGACTACACTCTTACTCTGCGCAGTGGCTCGGACGTGGTTTCGGTCGGCGGCCTCGATGCCGGTCGCGTGTCGCTGTACACCATCACTGACCAGACGCCCAAGTTCAATATTGACCCCTTCAGTGGTATTCAGGGTGCGCAGCGAATGACATCATGTATCAACTGGGATTAATTGGTTTTGGATTTTGAATAGGAATGTCTTCTCAAGCTCAGGGCTTTTTCGCCGCCCTCATCAAGAAGGGTCTTCCGTGTACGTGCGAGGCACCTGCAGCTGGCAACACTTCTTATTGACGTTCTTCGTTTCGTTTTAGCTTTATTCAGTCTGTACCTGACCCCGCAGAAGGCCGGAAACGCGGAATTGACCATTGGGGGCATCGACAACTCCAAGTTCAAGGGCGACCTCACATATGCAACTCTGTCTTCCAGTGATGGCGACTGGGAGCTGCGGTCGTCAGGGATATCTGTCAACGGCAAAACAACCTCTGTCCTCAAAACTGCTCGCAACATCATCTTCGATTCAGGGACGAGCAACATCTTGTTCGACACGACCACTACTGAGGTGAAGAGTATTTTATTTCTGCCCTCAGCCAATGTGCTCACTTGGGTTCATGCACATAGGCAATTTACGCCCTCATTTCGCCTGACATTGTCGCCAACGATGACGAGCCTGGTACTATGGGATCGCATGCTCCAAGATTGCGTCCTTGCCCGCCAAGATCGACCTTCAATTCACGTCAACGGCCGGCAAGGCTTTCAACTTGACTATCCCGAGCAGTGAACTCAGCGTCGGTCCATTCGCAAGCGACTCGTCCACGTGCCAGACGCTCATCAATGCGATGGACGGGCTCGATCTCGTCGGTGGTAGCGTCCTGAAGCACTACTACAGCGTTTGGGATATTGGAGGACAGCGCATGGGCTTTGCTAGCAATGGTGCGTATTCTGACGATAATACAGAACGTCGCTGACGCGAATACCTTCATGAATAGGCCTTTAAGCATAAGATGGATCGGGCCGAATCAAAAAGGAATGTAATGTCGTCTTGTAGTGTACATGATTTTATTCAGCTGTATCGTCAAAATATACGGATTCTTAATTCTTGTCAAGCCTGATCTATTTAAGTTTCTTCTAATTTACATGGGCATCTGTCTGGCTTCATGAATCTAGATGCAGGTGTACATCGGAGCGACGGGATGCCTATCAAGGGCGCGTGCTCGAAATGAGGGTTCAGAGTTGAGTCTAGATCTTCAACATTATGGACCAGCATCATGTTGACAGCAATGACGCGTGGATTCACGTCGTAGCGACTGTAAGGTGGCAAGGCGTCTGGATCGACAGCCTCACAGCGGCCGCAAGGGATGTTGGGAAGCATTAGGGGTGCCGCGCCTCTAGGCGCTTCGGATATGACAGGGGCACGAGCAGATGGATACGGAGGTGTGCCCACATCACTAGACGTGGTAGAAGATAAAGAGGAGGTAGAGGAATGACTCGTTAGGGATCTCGAAGAGCTTGAGGGATAGAGCATGTCCATGACGCTCTGCGTGGAGGGAACGGTGGAAATTGGAATGGGAATAGGAGAAGAAGGAAGAGGGGTTATGAACTGTTGCCTTTCATTGACGACATCGTAAGATGGGGGTTGGTCATTGTGGCACTATACGGTGGGCGAGGGAAAATCAGAACGCTGCATCGACAATAGATATTGAGAAACTCACGATGAGTGGACTACCGGCGTCACAATCATTATCGAGAACATCATCTTGGCAGATGAGATTTCTGAGGAAGCGGAAAGTGGTCATGGTTGGCATGATGAGTGTAAGTAAAAAATAGGAGTTTGATAGAATATGATGCAGTGAAGATGTAGGACCAGCCTGATGTTAAATTGTAATGGGTATGCGATGGTAGTGGTTGAAGTGAGAGATGCTGAGGGGCTCCTGAGGGCATTTGAGCGATTTATATAGCTGAGTTGCGGAAAGCTCCTATGTCTCGGATAGCGCAGCTGTGCTCGTTAGACACATCTCAGGTAAGCCACATCGTGAGCCTTCCATTTTCCTTCTAGAGTACATAGGGGTTACTGATGTTGAAGAGGATAAGCAAGCTAGGGGTCAGATAGGAGTAATACGCTAGTTGCCTCTGGTCGCCCATGCAAAGCGAATAAGTATATTCAATCTAATACTCACCTTGAAATGTAGATGGGTTTTCAACACCAGACGAGCTCACAGGAAGTAGAAATCTAGCTTCAAGGGAAAAGTAGCCTAGTGGAATGTGCTGAACATGCAAAGCGGCGTTCAAGGTGACGGTCTTGGTGCAGTCTCGTTGACGGTCTCGAGCCTCGATGTGAGTGCTGGCCAACAGTTCCCACGATTCTCAACACTGTAGCATACCAATCAACGATATTCATATATTCCAGTGCTAGAGAAACACATTATCCAGTACATATGTGGAAAATTTACAGCTCATTTTATATTGATACACTCATCTCCAGTGACTCGTCTCGCGCAACTCACAATCCAGGGCTCTTATAGAGTACGTCGATCCTGACAAAGTTGTTATAAATTTCGTCAGGGCCTAGCAGCGTATCATTGCCGCTGGGGTTCGTTGAAGGGTGAAGGAAGGACGCGATCGGCTGCACAATAATGTTTCGTTAAATATAGCTGCTGGTTCACTTAAAGGTAAACAGACCTCGTGGAACTCAAGGAAGGCTGCACTGCCTGCAGTGTAGCCTTGTCCTGGCCCCTTGGTCCCACTGCCACCGTGTATTTTCTTCTTTGCGCCATCTCCCGTTGCAAAATTGTTAGAGTAAAATTGTACTCCGGATTCTATTTTATTGAGTCAGCAGCGCTTAACGCATTTCAAGCGTGTATTGGAAAACCGCACGATTTGTCTCGAATGAGAGTCGGATACCGCTCTTCGCAGAGGCAAGCTCGACAACACCGTTGTCGGGCTTGCCTAAAAGAACATCTTTGACGTAGTCCGCATCGGGCGACAATGAGCTGACAGGGATGCGGTGGGAGAATGCAGGACCCTGTTCGCGGGGTTGAAAGACGTAAAAGTGGTCTGAAGCAAGCGGAGAGGGAGAAACATTTAAAAAAAATAGGAGTTCGTAAGGACTGAAGACGAACCGTAGCCTCCACCAAAACCTTCTTCAGGGAACTTATTACCTATGAGCTTCTTCTCATGCTTGTGCGGCGTATCGGCGACGGAGACAAGGTTGCCAGTGGAAAGGCCGACAGCATCGACGTCTACAGTATGCGACGCCTAGGATAGTTTTGCTCGTCGAAGACCAGATAGCACACCGAGGGGCACTTACCTTGATTGTCAAGGAGTGACCTTTCACTGACCCAGAATCCGTACTATCCTTCAAGGATGCATCGAGGTTGAAACCCCAATGCTACCAATTCGGCGCGTAAGTCATCCCTTTTCTGGAAAGCAAGTCCCGTGGCAACTCACCTGTGTGAGATTGATCGGCGTAACGACCTTCTTTCCATCATCAACCAACTTTGCCCTATATATGAAGACGATCATCAGCAAAACTGTCCAAAAGTGGTCGAGGATCGTGGCACGCTCACGTGTCGCCATGGGTTGCGGGGTATCATCAGGGCTGACCAGGGCTGACTCCGGCTCGCCATCGCTCGCCAGCCCTGGCGGTTCGCTTTCAGGTGCGCTGAGGTGCGTCAGCGCTTGCATGGTGTACAAGCCATGACGAGCGCTCGCGAGCTATTGCAGTGCCGCAAACTCGTCGCCGTCCCTGGCAGTCAGTTCCGTACACGGACGACGACTCAATGAGTATTTCCAACACCCAGACCGCAGACTGGCTCATATGAAGATGAGGGATCGCCCATCGAGCCATAAGCGACTACAGAGTCACGTATGAATCGCCGACAGCGCACGAGTCCACTTTCTTGAAGACCTCACAAATACAGGATTTTGTTCCAAATTGTATAGTACTATGAGCCATACCTCGGCGATGGAAAGGAATACAAACAGCTGAATTCACAATGTAGCATAGTTTTCCTGTGCGAGGATCTCGTCATCGTGCACACGAGAATTGTCTGTGATCGCCTCGATCGTGTCAACCTCCACCTCTGCCTCCTCTTCTGCTTCCCTTTCCCCTGCGTGCTCTTCCTCAGCCTCGTCGTCATCATGATCCTCGTCTCCCTCGCCGGTCTCGTCAGCACCGCCAGATCCTCCTGCGGCAGCTAAGACTTGTGTGCTTTCATCCACCAAATCATCTTCCATTGAAGGTTGTGCTTCGCCTTGCAGAATCCGATCCCAACTTCGAGTGACCTGGTGCCCGACTCCACCACCTCGGTACCGCATGAACATGTCTCGGTCCACGAAACTACACACAGGAGATCTGTGAGCCGAAGCAAACATGTGAACTATAGCACTTACATGTTGGGATAGAACAGGTTCCAGTCTTCGTCCTCATCTGCCCGGCGCGCGCATGAATTTGCATGCAAAAGGCCCTCGGCAAGGTCATGATGGAAAGCAGGAATCAGGTGAGCCCCCCTCAACACTTCTTGCGGATCGAGGAAGCCAAACGCGTCAGGATCAGTTTCAGGAACAAAGCCTACAGCGGGAAGTCGTCTAGCGTGCCAACCCGTACGCATGTCCGGGTCCACCCCATACCATCGTACCCACAAAAAGTCCATGCGTTGCATCTCTGCTGACTGACTCTTTGGTCCAACATACCTTGCCATCACATGAAATATACCTAGGACACGTGCATACCAATATGGATGGAGGTGTGCGTTGGGCCCTGCATCATCATCATGGGACAGCACCATGATATCTGGGTGCGTTCGAGGGTTGATGGAATCTTGCGACCGACGCACGTCGTAACTTGTGTAATTGATTCGAAGCACACTGTGCTCGTACATCCTGTTTTGCATAATTTCCAGTTGGAGGCGCTGTTCATCAGTGAAAGAATGCTCATCGCCATTGTATGCAAGACCCATGAACCGTGCCAATAGGTGGTCTGTTAAGCGGGTACGAAAGTCCTGGGTACAAATAAGTATACGTTGCGTTAACAATGTTTGAAACATACCAGCACGGCACGATCGCCAGCACGCTCTATCATCCACTGTGAGATCCCGTGCCAATTGCGTGTGGATTCCGAAATATGGTGATGGGCGGTAGGGAGAGTATAGGGGAGAGGTTCCTCTGCACGTTGAACCTTCCGGCGCCGATCAATCTTGGCCTGTGGCTTGTCAAGGCCAAGATTTGTCCTTGAGTCAGCGATGACACGTCCGCGAGCTTCCCCTTGAGCGAGTTGCCCGACGAAGTTGTGCTTATTAGTTCGATCATAGCCCCTTTTCGAGAATTTATGAGCAACCTCTCCCTGAAATCATGACATTCATACTTCAATCAAGGTCGGATATAGACAGTTTTAGTACTCACAATGTGCGTAGTATAGGAGTCTGTCGTTCCGAATTGACGTATCGTCGCTGGATAATCACCGAGTGCGTGCATCTTGTAGGTCGCCAGGTTCAGCACCTTGCGCTTGGGACCCGTGGGCTGTCGCACTGTGGGGCAATCGCTAGGAGTCCTGGTCGTCTTTTGCGCAATGGCGGCCTCTCGGCGACCACGCGCAGCCTCTTCGGAGGGCAATTCCTTGGTGTCAAAGTGCGTGCATGTGACGAGGACGAATTTGCGTATGAGGGCCCCCAGTGATGTGGTGACCTGCTCGAAATATTCTAGTGTGGTGTCAGTATGCAGACGAAGTTTAGCGAGTGCATGCCATGTCACAAGCTCAAATAGTAAATCCATGAGAATCCGGTTGTGCGGTTCCTCGAGTAGGCCCTCAAAACACGGAATGGCACACTGCCATCCATACAGCGTCAGCCCTCCGATTCTCAGGGATGCAGAACATGATGGTTACCTGTAACATATCTTCATAATCCCGTGCTGCGAGTTTCTTCATGGCCGACACATTTGTTCGCCACGGCCGAATTGTGTCCCGTCCAAACGAAGAGACTTGCCGGTACCTATGAGAACCTCGCCTACTCAGTTGCTGTCATCATCTCGGGAACGGTCAGAACTCACCGTCTGTTCAACTCTTGTATTCTGTCCCCTCCGGCGGCCCATAGGATGCGCAGCAGGTGAGTAAAAATGGCTTTCCAGACCCCTAGCTCGAATTCGTGCAGGAGGTCAACAACAAATAGGTCGTAGAAGTTAAATCCAAACTTGGATAACTTCGTCGAAAATGCATTCTGCCATGGATCCGTACACAGATTAGTGACAAGATCCGGGCTACAATACAGTTGACTAACACGGGTGGGCACCCAAGATTTATCAGCGAGAAGCGCGTCAACAGCCGCGCTCTCAACGCCATATCCCTGTTCGTAAATAATCTTGCGCGCAACCTCCACGGCATGTCGGCGTGGGGCATCGTCTTGGCGTGCCATCTTCTTGCGCAGACGCATATCAAGCTTGGAGCCAATCTTGTACACCTGACTCTTTTCTACCAGACATCGTGGGCACAGGCATTTTGCAAGCGAACGAATGCTTGCGAGCAGAACCCTGACAAAGAAACACAGTCAGTCCAGCAGTTCAATGAGAAAAGGAGATGAAGCACTTCTCGGGATAATCGGCAGAATAGGTCAGAAAGCGGGGGAAGATGCAACGGACAATCCCATCCCCACACTTGATAAGCATACCATGCTCGTAAGCCTCCATAAAGTCGGCATCGAGTAATAGCAACCAAATCGCGTGGATCAGGTCACGTTTGCAGTGCCTGAGCATCGCTGACGTGGCTGCCTTTCCGAAGACCTTCATGTAGGCCTCCTGGATCGTGTCGGGTATCTGGCAATGCAGAGTGAGTAACATCAGACTTGAGCAATTGCTGATTGAAATTTACGGTGGGGATATATGCCAGATGATGTGCCGACTTCGATGTCGGCCTCGCACGTGTATATTTTGACTGCGAGCCAAAGAGCACATAAAACGGCCATAATGAAGCCGTGCCAAAGCTGGCCAGGTGGGTGGAGTCAGACCAAACCATTAGCGGCGCTACGATGCGCTCGTGAGTGTCGTCCGGTCCCATCCGGGGCATGCTGGTAATTTCAAGGTGCGCCTCAATCATGGCTAGTGATGAGTAGACCTCTGAATACAACAAAATTGGCGTAGCGTCAGGCGTGGGGCACCAGTATTGGCGGAACGGTGTCATATGGAACGTGCGGGAGACTGGAGCAGCGTAGGTGGACCGGATGATGTTGACCAGGCGTCTATGGTAGACGCCATTGACCGTAAACACCGGCGATTCGCTCTCAGGTTTCATAGTCTGTTTGTCGGCGGGGGGGAGACGTATATCAACCGAGGCACAATGCCATCCGTCTTGGTTCTGCAATCTATTCTCAGGATTAGCAAGATGTTTGTCCAATCTTTTTGTCTCGCGAGCAAAAGAGACCCCCGAGAGCTCTTTCAAATCAAATTCTGGGTGTAATAGAGTCTCCACCAGCCTGTCAAACTCTCCCCCTGACTTCAATGTGGAACCGGAAAAGTGCCATCCCAGCAGGAGCTCGGAAGACCGATTCGCAAATGGCGCAGTGGACGATGCCAGTACGGTAGCTTGTGCGGGAGCTGCCGATGAAGGAGCGGGTGTCATTTCGACGTCTGGTAGTACCGGTGTGTCAGACACAGATGCCGGTGCAGCGGCTTGGGCGGGAGCCGCCATTGAAGGAACAGGTGTCGATGGGGGAACAGCGAGTCCTGGTGAGTCGCAAACAGAGTCCAGAGAGAGTCCCGCTTCGGGATTTGACGTCGGGCGCTCAGGATATGAGCGAAAGATCCCGTATGCGTTTGGCATGGTCTCAAGCCAGGCAACCGGGTGTGCGCGAGGCCCCTCCTCGGGCGGGTCATCCAGCGCCGTTGATTGCTGAGGTGAGTTTCCGTGGGAGGTGACGGGATTTGACAGTGTCTGACGGGTCGGAATGTGGGCTAGGGGGGTTGGCATTGACGGCAAGAAGTCGATGAGGTGTTTTGGAAATCGCACCTGACGCCCCGAGCGACTCGAGAAGACCGGCGGTGTGTCTGCCTGCATTTCCCGTATTGGCGGTGTATTGACGTCTGACTCTGTTGTTCCAGCTGTAATGGAATCTCCCTGCATGTTATGATTCAGCCTCTTGAACTCGAGACACTCGAACGTCCACAAAGCAAGGTCAATAAACTTACCGGTAAGTCACCTGGGTCTTCCTCCATGTTGGTGAGCATCTCCTGACCCTCCCTCACATCTCCCTCCCTTCGCTTTTTGACAGACATCCTGGGCTGGGTGTTCCATGACCGTTTACGATTGACGCTCGCCGCACTGGCGAGTTCTGCATACTTGGAACACCGGCTTAAATGGGCGCTAAGCGACCGCGGTGTGTTGCATGAGGTCCCGCAACCCGCGCATGCTGCCATCAACACAAAGACAAGGAGAGTAAGTAGTAGATGGAAGGCTGTGGCCACCCTAGTAGGTCGCCGCTTCTGTCGAACTCGAACATCCAGCCCACCACGAGGTGAGTCTGGTATTTGTGTTCTGTTTGGCACAACTTAATCAATTTTTGAACTCTAATCCCTCACGACTTGTCGACCTCCTCTGCCAACTCAACGCTTCCGCCCCGCGTTGATCGATGGTCGGCTCGCATGCGCCAGGAGTGTATTATGACGATACCAGCCTGTCTGATGATCCACCCGCAACAGAAAAGAAACAACCTGTGTGAGTTTGATTGCATCTAAGGCCAAGCTGTTATTGATACCAAACGAGGCCTCAGTTTGAACGACACTCTGAAAGCTTTCCTAGAACCCGCCCGCAATCTGCGACGGGTGGTGGATCTATATTGCAACATTCACATGGTGTTCCTCAATGGGAACACCATCATGGAACACCTAGCCGATGAAGACCTCGAGTACGACGATGAGGCTTGCGCCATTGCCGACCTCGCACAAGCAAGGAATGGGTATTCAACCTGTAATTTTCCCTCCTTACCGTGCCAATGTACTGAACTCTGTCTTCTAGGGATGTACATGCTTACTCTGGTGATTGGAGAATCTTCAACGCGATCCTGGATGTCATTCCGGGTCTTCGTGATTGTTACGACAACACTCCGGACATGGATGTACTGCTAAAACTTGCCAAAGAGGTATGTATATCTTATCTTACTCATTGCCCCTTCCCTGCGCTGAATCATATCTCCACGGAACGTGCAGATGAATGAGCGTGCCAACAACGGCCGAGCGACTGATGCCCATTCGCTAAAAGAAGGCATCAAGATGTACATACCGGATTGGTCCCCCAGCGCGCCCGACATCCACGACACGAAGGCCCAGCGAGGCTTCAATCATGTACAGTACACCAAACAGCTCATACCGGCGCGATATGCACGCCTCTTCAAGGAGGATCCGATTAGGTATGCCAGCCAAGTCCTCTCGCTCATGTTCATGCATCAAATAACAGTACGAGACTACAGTACCCGAGCGAAATTGTTGGACGGCCGTCTTGTCGTCAGCCCACGGTTCATGCCCTCTTTTGTCTATGAGCGGCCTGAAGACTACACATCCAACACGGTTGAGGACGGCCTTTTTTGTGGCCCCTTACTGCTCAGAGTAAGATTCAATCTTGATAATGCTCTCCCTATGTGAAGTTCTGTCCAGGTTGCTCGGCACATCCTTATTGGACCAAATGTTTCCGCCACTGCCAAAGTTCTGCCTGGTGGAGGCGGCAATGCGAACAAACATCGAATCACACGCACCACGCCCGAACTTGTTGCGTACTTTGTAGTGCAGGTAAATCACTTGTTATTCTGACGAGCACTACGCCGACTCACACCTGGAATCCATCACAGGCGTACTTTGCAATGAATAGTACAACAACATGGAATGCAGGCAGCAGCAAGGGTACGGCCGCCGAGTTCGACTACTCGCTTCTGTATTACACGGTGATCAAGATGTTTAACCCAACAATCGGTGATGAGGTAAATGAGTGGGCACACGAGACACTGCAGTGGATCAACCAGTAAGAAAGTATTGCCTGTGTGGTAGAAGGTACTCATGTCCATTTGTTGTAGACAGCTGTATGGTCACCCGGAAGGAATGTCAGGCGCTGCCGCACCTTCACAAGGCATCAATGACGACGACGACGATTGGCTGCGGATGATCAAGAACCGTGCGGCACGACAAATGGCCCGGGCGTCAAGCTTGCGAGGTGGGTTCCGACGCTTACCCTGGTAGAGAAGTCGTGATACATAACGACCCTTACAGAAACCTCAGCGACCCTCAACCTCAATACAAGCAATAGCTCTACTCCGGCTGCCACGGAGGACTCCGAATGGCCGGTTCCATCATCTCCACCTCCATCAGAGGTACCTGCTGGGCTGCCCATCGATCCGGTGCTCCTCGCCATATCTAATGATTTGCCTGGTAAGCACTGCATTTAAGTTCACTATCAAATTCATGCTTATGACGTTCTACATCCATGTAGACTTGCCTGTTCCTCGTCCCCGTTCAGCGGAGGGGATAAGTGCGGACACTCACACTCCACCATTGCATATGCCTTCTCTGGGTGTCGACAACCTCTCATTGCTTCGTGCGACGCCAGCTTCAATGGTGCCAGATTTGAGCGGCCCAGCAGACTCCGTGCACAACACAGTTATAATGCCAAGCGCTAGCATAGATCATTCGGATCGTACGACACAACCTGAGGCTAATCACCCCGCCGCAGTCGACAATTTCCCGGGGCAATCCAACGGGGTCACGAAACGTACGTCACCCAGCAGCGGAGAAGGTCCAGATGTGGAGAACGCAAGCGGACGGCCCCGCAAGAAGACATCTGCATCCACAGGCACTTCACAGGGAAGGAAGACGAGAGGGGGGGCTCCCAAGGCAGTGGCGCAAAGATCTACGAGGCAGACGACAGCGGGAAGGAATACGAATGGGAAATGAAAGGTGAATTACATTGGTTGCATAGTAATTTCGATAGTGTACGATGCATATCAGTTTGCTATGTGCTCTTCTAATCTGTCATCACAAATATCATCCATGATAATCCGTCTACAGTCTTGTGGAACCAAAATGAATTGTCATTGCTTCTACAATGGTTGTGTATTGTACAGTATGTAGAATATGACCAGACATGGTGAGGAGTGACGAGACATGAGGAATATGCCCACCCGCCCATAATTGTAGGATGGGTCATAGTATGTTGTGTTACCATAATTGAGATAGCTCACCATGCATTATGACCACAATGATTTTCAACGGCAGTTACGGCCTTGTCAGCACTTGTCATCTGTGGTCATCCGTCGCCATACTCAGACAGTTTTGCTGATGATGCTACCGAGATGATACTCCCCGCCGCTCGTCGGAGGTGCCTGTGGAGGTAACAAGCCCACGACGACTTCCACCAGAAGCGTGCCGGGGTATCCCTGATCACCGTCTTTTGAGATCGTCCGGAACAGTGCAGATGAGCCTTGGGGTAGTGTCGACTGGAACGTATTCAGTTCGGCAGCGGTGAAGAGAGTGCCGGGGGGAGAAGAAACGGCGACCCCTCCTGGACTGAATGAGGTAGCACCAACAAGAGCGTCGAGTGGGATCGGCTCGAAGTCGGCTTGATCGAAGCCGTTAGGTCCGCCGTGGAGCGAGACGGTAGGAGTGGCATCAGAGTTAGGCAGAGGAGAGACTTGGGCGGTCAGTCCGTTGCGAGAAACGGAATAGGTGCCGACAGGGATGCGGTTAGTGTAGCGACCGATGATCGTGTTCGTGTATTTCTGGTCCAAGTGACCTTTGGGGTCCTCTGGGCCGACAACCAAATCGTGTGTCTGTAAACAAGGCGGAGTGAGCGGGATGATCGAGCAGGGGAATCAAGAAACGCACACGACCATCCGCCTGTACGAACAGTCGATGGAGAACGAGCCCACGAGGTAGAAGCTGCGATGATACGTGTCAGTGCACGCTGCGATACAAGTGAACTATTAGCATTCATACCTCTACCGCAAGAGAAGGTGTCAGAGACGGTAGGGTGAGCAGGATCGGTTGGAGCGATGCGTCTGACATGGCGTAGCAGGTATCTGTCGTTCAACCTGTCGTTTCTAACGGTCGATGGTAAGATAGAGATGCACGAGAGTGGTATGGGGCACCCGAAATATTGTCAGTCATCAGGTGACTACGATCGATATAGCGCCAGATAGTACCTTGTGCGATGCTACTGTCGCTCCGAGGCCTGTAGAAGTACAGATAGGGCTCACCTCTTATCCGATGGTTTTAAGAATTGAGAAGGAGCCTTGTATCGTTTCACAGGCAGATGGAAGCAAATATGAACAAAAGCAACCGGCGTTGACTTGGGAAGCCATAGTAGCTCCATAAGACCTAACCTTGATCTAGGTTCCAAGTTACCTGTATCGGCCGTCTGCAGACTCCAGAGTGTCGTGTCATCGTTGGAGAAGAACATTTTCTCGTACTGGATGCTTTTTATGTAAAATGCAAGTACTAAATAGAGACTTGAGGACGGGGTGACAAGACAAGCATATAGAACCACCAAATTCAGCGAAACATTATGGATCACGTGCTGAACAGATCTGGACGCGTTGGGCGACTTGGCTCGCCACCACCGCGTAGCGTGACGAGCGTCGTAACATATGCTCTCAGGCTATTGTTTGGCTCTCCTTTCTTCCCCCTCATATCACAGTCAACTTGTTCGACGCGCATTGAAGGACGCACGTATACAGAGATTATACTGGGCTCGCTCTGCATCTACATACACTCTGACGATCATGCCTAGCAAATCGGCCACATTTTACGCCGTAAAACAAGGTCGGGCGCCTGGCGTGTACGAGACATGGTGAGCCACTTGATTGTCTGACATATACTTTCCATAATAAGGTTACAGGGGGGAGTGTCAAGCCCAAGTGAATGGCTTCTCGAATCCTTTGTTTAAGAAGTTCCACGATTTAGAGAGTGCTCAAGAGTGGGTTGGGATACCCAAGCGGACTTTGGATTCAGATGCACAGCTGCCTCCTAGTAAGAGGCATGAGAAGACAAAAGCATCCTTTTCATCTTCGTCATCAAGCGGCCCGAGTGTGATATCCTCAATCACCTCCACGTCCAAATCACAGGCATCTGTAGATACCCGTAAACAGATGGAATCCAACACAGAGCTTGTGGTATATACCGACGGCGCATGCAGAGGAAATGGACGGGCAGGCTCTCTCGCGGGTGTCGGTGTCTGGTGGGGGAATAATGATCACCGGTACTGGGTTTCAGCTTTGAATTAAACACTTATTGTGGCTCATTATCTCGCAATTTCAGTAATATATCAGAGCGATGTCCAGGTGTACAGACGAATAATCGTGCAGAGCTCATCGTACGTTCATCACTTTCAGTCCATGCCTCCTCACCTCAGTTGCCATTAGGCCATCATCCGAGTTCTCGAAACAGCTCCGATTTCGAACACGCCGTTAAGGATCAAATCCGACTCACAGTATTCCATCAAATGTCCGCACTTATATCTTCTCCCTGGCTCGTGTGAAGGTTGACGTATATCCTGACTTTTGGATATCCATATATTCAGGCGTTGAAGAGTGGCTGCCAAATTGGATAAAGCGCAACTGGCGCTCGTCCACTGGTGCGCCCGTGAAGAACGTGGACCTCGTCATGTACCTATCCACCCTGCTTGACCTCCGTGCGCGCTCAGGGCAGAAGATAATATTAGAACATGTGCGCGGCCACAGGGGCGAGGAGGGGAACGAAGGCGCGGACGCGCTAGCCGTCGCCGGAGCGGCATGCTCAGAGGTGGAAGACCGCGATTGGGCGCAGCTGATGAAAGCTGTAGAGAAGAAGATGTCGTTCATGGACGGTGTCGCTGATGCCTCCAGAGCGGATGCTCCCCAGAGCGAAGATGCGCCCGTGACCGTTGTGGCAGAAACAAAGGAAACTACTACGGCCAGGACGGAGGTAAGTACGAAGACTTTGACAGACGATGATGTCGATGCATCGGTGAGTCGCTCAGCAAATTCCCGGCCATTGTATATTCAAACGACGATGCTATGGATAGTTCCTGCTTAGTGACGAAGCTCTGTTGGAAATGGAGAGAACAGGTGATTTTGATTGAGCATGCTTGATTTATTCGACATCACTACAGAGCCATATTCTCTGTGTTATTCTAGTTGTACTGTAGCCGTAGCTTGTAGCATGCAAATCTTCATAAAACCCTCCTCTGATGAACTCATAACAATGTGGGTATTGAGTGCATCCGTTTCACGTTCTACAGGCTTCAGATTTATGTGAGACGACAAGAACTTCTGTGAGCAGACAGCTGTAAGAATTTCTGGAACGCTTCCCCCCTTCCTTCTCCACATCATCCAATGGCACCGCCATCAAGAACTCGCTAAGTCAACACACCTGCCCACAATTTTCCACGTGAACTGAAATGGGCCGAGACGAAGATATTGCAGACGTACACTATAGATAAACAATTGCCAAGGAAAGTGAATGCGCAGTTAACACAAACAGGTGGACTTGTCAGGAAGGGAAAGGTGACGATGGATGGTGGTGTGTATAAAAAACAAAAAAACACTGGATAAAAATGATAGCGATTGGGTAAGACTGGGCAGGCAGTTGTGAGCTCCAATTTCATGACGGATAGGCTCTGTACGGGGAGTCCGGGAGATCCAATACAACAAGGAAGGCCTCGCGAGTCACGAAGCGCGGCGTTTCCGACGTTTAAGCGCTCCCCGCAGTCGTGGCAGGAGCCACGCCAGGTCGGCGGCCGATGCCCATGCCCACACGGACGAGCGTCTCGAGCGATGCACGGCCATTGACCAGCAGATCCTCGTCCCACTCGACGACGCCCCTCTCAAACAGCAGCACGATCGTAGAGCCACCTGCGCATCGTTAGCCAACGGCGCACAAGATAGGGCGGATTGGGCGCTCACCAAACGCAAAATACCCGAACTCCTCCCCGCGTTTCACTCGATCGCCCTCCGAGACGGTCGTCTTGATGCTCCCGACCATCATCGCTCCGACACACACCGCCATGACGCGACCGAATTGGGGACTATCGATCGGCACAATCTTGCGCGCGTTCTCGCCATACACGTCCAAGGTCGTACGAATCGCTTGGGGCTGTCCGGGACACCTCAGCCATTAGACGCATGACAGCATGCATATAGCCTAAAGGAGACACTCACGTTGACAGTGTAATACTCCCCGGAGATGTACGTCATGGGCCCAATCGTGCCATCGACAGGCGAGTGGAATCGGTGATAATCCTGGGGCGCGAGCCGGAATATGGCCAAAGCGCCACCCTGATACCTTTCTGTCTGACCCTTGTACGCATCGCCCAGCAGCCGTGCAACAGTGAATTCCCGACCCTTGATCCACAGCCGCGTGGCCTCGTTCACCGTCTCAAAAGCCATCAGACGGCAGTCCGCTGCGCTCACGAGCCGGTTAGGATTCTCGGCCTCGTCATAGGCCTGGCGGACATTTTCAGTTTTCTGCATGCAAGTGCGTTAGCATGGGTGGACATGGACAACTATAATAAAGGATACGGACCGGTAGAAGAACTCGTTGAATGTCTCTGATAACCAATCCATACGAATGAGCAAAGAATTCACGATCAAAAGAAAGAATGAACCCACTGAAAGAGGAAATGGGATCCTGATCTCGTCCACGTTGAGATTATGGAATTGGATGAAGGATGGTATATCGTGCGCCGATTCTGGGAGTCGTATTTGACACCTTGTTTGATGGAAAGAGATTTGAGTAGCCGGCGCTGACAATGATGTTTGTGAGAAGCGATGCGAACAGAAGACAATCACAGGTGCATACCTCTGGCACCCTCCATCTTGCCTCGTGCACCCTGCCTGATAGTCAGTACGTATACACTAATCGCCGAGGCACAGGGAATTACCTTGTACAAGAGCCGAATACCAAGTCGCACAGACCTGCATCTTCTCTTCTTCCAATTGACCGGTCATCCGATTCTGCACGATGATGTTTGCCGAATTCTGCGGCCCAATTGGTTGTGCGGCATCAGCATCGCAGCAGGCAGCGGACGAAAAAAAAAGGAAAGCTCACAGCCCCGAGCTTATAGTCTCCCGACGACACCTTCGACAGGACCCGCGTGTACCACTTGCGCTGCGCCTGGCTCGCCGTCACGAAATTGCCGACCATAATCCTGTCGACGCGCGCCCAGTCCTGGCTCGCGCACACCGCCAGATGCGTCACGATGTCCCGCTCTGCCTTCGAGTTCAGCCGCGGGCGGTGGCACAGCGGGCAGTTCTTCACGTTGATCACGCGCTCGAACGCGTCGTCCGGCGAGCTCCAGCCCCCGGACCTCGACCCGGATCCAGACCCTGACGCGGACGCACCGCTGGCCGACGAGTCCTCCGCGTCCGACGAGGATGCGGACGTCTGGTGCGCCATTGGGGGCGCCAACGCCGCGGCGCCGTGCCGCCCGCGCGCGGCCTCGAAGTGCGCGAACGGATGCTCGATGACGTCCTTGACCTCCTTTTCCTCGCGCAGCAGCACTTTCTGCATGGGCTCGGTGGTGTGCGCCTTCGGGTGCGCAGGCTGGAGCGATGGCGGCACGCTCTGCTGCGCTGGCTCGGAGGTGTTGGGCGCAGGGACAGAGAAGTTGTGTCAGGGCCAGAGAAGTTCAACTTGTCCAGCGCGAGCGCCGTGGAGGGATCCGAGGCGTTGAGACTGGGCGTCACAGCAGTGGATGTGTCTAGCCCCTTGTCATCGTGCTCGATGCGCTTCTTCTCGCTGGACGGACGGCAGATCTCGGCCTCGAGGCATTGAATCGCCTCCGCGTATGTGAGGTTGTCCTCCGCCGGCTTCTTGTCCCAGCGCGTGAAGAAGCTGTTGATCGTCTCCATTGACAGCGTGGAGCCGAGAGAATCGAGCATGGACGTCAGCTCGAGGTGCGACAAGCAGCCTGTATCGTCCGAGTCATACTGCTTCAGGAACTGCCACCAGAACCGCTGGCGGAGCGCATCGTACGGCTGATACTTTGCTCTGATCGACCATGAGCCCGTCAAGCACTGTCTAGAGAAAATACAGGGCACATTACCGGAAAGTGATAGTGGGATTATGCTTCGACTCCCAAGGCATCTCCTTCGCCGTCGACAACGGCAACGTGAACTCCTGGAACGTCCTGCTCCCGTCCTCCTCCTCAGGGTACAAGCCTGTCTTGGGGTCTCGGCGAGGGACGTTCGCCGTCAGCTGCGAGACATCGAACGCCGCGTCGCCGACGTGGTCGTTCGACGAGAGCTTGTCCCAGTCGAGCACGGTGAGCTGCACCCGGAACGCCGTCTCGTACCGCCGCACGTGGAACAACAGCTTCTCGTCCCACACGGGATTGAGCGAATGCCGAATGACGCGCGTCCGGAAGACCTTCTTACCAAACGAAATCACGACGAATGGGTCCATGTCCCACCCTGTACGCGTCACTGCCAAGCATTGTGTCAGCCTGAGCGCCCCGGTGAACACCCCAAAGTTCAAGGCCAAGCGGACAAGAAAAGAAAGGAGAGAAAATAGAAAGAGACACACTGTTTTTCAGCCGCGGGAGGTCCTTTGCACCCTGGATCTCTAGCATGACGATCCCGACAACATCGTTCGCTGCGTTGAAATCGAAGTCTGTCTTCTTTCCGCCCCACGACTTTCGCAAGCGCCTTTTCTTCCCCTCCGCCGAAGACGCCGCACGCGAGCGCGGTGTACTCGTGCCACTCAGGGCGGCGCTGGCGGTGGTCGCGTCAAACGACGCGGACGGTGTCATGGATGGCCTTCTCGGGAAGATCTTCGGCATGTTGAACCCTGGCGACGGCGGTTTCGCCGGCGCCGGTGTGTTGGCGGCGATGGGCACCTTGCTCGCCGTTGCGAGCGTCGGCGTCGTCTCTGGGGATGACGAACGCGGGATTGGAGCGTGCAGCTCGGTCGGCGAGGAAGAGACTGTGGAATATCGGGCTTGAGTCCGGGCGTCGGAGGGCCCGAGGCGTACCCGTCGTCGTCGTCAGAGTTGTCACCCTCGTCGGAGCTCAGACCGTCGTCCTCGTATGCGGGGCCGGTTTGATGCGAGCGGACTGTGCCAACGCCTTCGGTCTGTAAGGTAGCACGCGTTCGTGACGTGTGATGGGGTGAGGATGGAGTGGAGCGACGCACAGGAGGTGCCGAAACGAGGCTTGGCCTCGAGCGCTTGATCAGCTCTTGATAGGTCTCTCCAAAGTCGGCGAGGTTGAACAGGTCTGGGGGGTTGACGAAGCCGACCTTGATACGGATGCTGCCTCGCACGCTGGTATTTGAGCGCGTGGAGAGGAGGTCGAGAGAGAAGGGCTGATGGCGTTGTCAGTCGAAGAGCTCGGAGGATACAGAAATTGACAGGGCGTTAAAGAAGAGGAGACCGGATAACACGCTCTCTGGTTTGGTGTAGACCGTTATACATGCCCATTCCATGTTCATATATGCTGCGAAATGCGGCAGATTGTGCGGTCGTGCATTGCATCGCGTCCTCTATTCCATTCGATACATTCCCCGCTCAACACCGGACGACCCGCATTATAGAGTGGGTAGGAGTTTGACAACCAAGCAACGCACCTCGTTATCGGGATCGTCGAACGCATATATGCCATTCTTGAACCAGTCCTCCAAAGGCAGGCCGACCTCGCCGAGGTATTCCTTCTTGAGCATGTCCTTGTCCCATACGACGAGCTCGACGACGCCGAGCTTATCGGCGAGCGACAAATAGATAGGAAAGTTGAAGGTCGCATCCTTCGCGGGGTATACGGGATTCGTCGTGCGCTTCAAAACGGGCGTCTGCTGTCTGTTGCTGAGGACCGATACGACGACGAAGCTGTTACGCGTCGGTCGTGAGCGGCGCGCGGGTGGTAAAAGAGAGGGTGCTGGAGAGGAGGGAGGGAGGCTACGCACGGGTCACTGAGGCCATTGCGGTCCTTGGCGAGAAGGTCAGAGCATCCGAGGACCTGCACGCGGAGGGAGACGATGGGGGCCTCGCCGGGGATAGGGGAGAAGGCGTTCCTGCCGCTGCCGCGCCCAGAGGAGACGCGGGCGGGAAGACGGGCAGCAGAACGCAGGGCGCGGCCAAGCTTGAGTTTTTTTGCTGCTGCGACCATCGTGGGCAACGGCGAGGGCGACTGTTGGCCGGTGGTGGTGGTTGTGCTGAGGAGGAAGGGGACGGGGTATGTTATGGGTTAGTAGTGTGTGCTCCACATGATCAGCCTAGCTTGGTTATAAATACCATGACATTTATCTCCTTGATGGCCGCGCACTCGACGTCAACGCTCATCGTCTCCAATACCCATGGGCGCCCCTCACAGCATCCATAGCCATCCTACCCCTCATCAACCTTGATTTTGTTCGCAACTCTGGCTACCAACTGCCAATCGCTCGCCTCTTTTGGGCTGGCAATCCCTTCATCATGGTCGCGGCTCCTTCTACGATGGAACCGCAAACATAAGACTGCATGTCGACATCGTGCAAACCATGCTCTCTCAACGTTCCCAACGTCGACGGAACCCTCCCTGTGCACGAATAACCCGCTGCGGAACATGTCTCGAATTGGAATAAGCGCGTCGCCGTTTCGTCAGTGACTCATTCCTCTGGGGAATCTTGTGAGATACGTATGTCCTCGGATGCCCTCATTGTCGTCATGCAGATCGATCTCTCGCAATTCTCGAGTCTCGACCACCTCCCGCGCTCAATGTCCGACCGTCAACGTCATCCAGTCGCTCTGGCTTGAGACTATGTGCCACGAGCAGGCCACAGTGTACTCACTGTACTCTCAGCTTCTCGTGTTTTCCATTGCCAAGGATCCCTCTCAAGACTCAAGCCCGAGCTCCAATACGACATTTGTTGTACATAGATTATACACCGAGATCCAAGCAGATAGAGTTACAAATGCAGCTAAAAGTACATGCCGAGGTATATCACGCGACGATGCCTGGGAATCCTGTCCGTCAGATGCTGGTCACAGCACGGTGCGACGGCTTTTGCGACGAGTCGACCTGCTCCTCCTCCGAGACCTTCCCGATGCCGAGCTTCTCGTCCACCCCATAGTCCGCCCCAGCCGCGGCCGCCTCCTCCCGCAGCTGATCCACAGACGGCGCGCGCTTCCCGCCCAGGAACACCCGCCCGCCCGGCGCGTCCTGCAGCGCGCGCACGACGACGTCGCGCTCGAACAGGTACTTGACGTCCTCGAGCGCGTACCCTGTCGTCTCGGGCAGCAGGACGTACGCCCACACGGCCATGAGCACGCAGCAGAACCCGAACAGCAGGAACGTGCCGTACTTGATGCTGTTCAGCATGATCGGCGTGATCTTCGAGATCGTGAACGCGAAGAGCCAGTTGACGCCGATCGCGAGCGCGAGCGCGGCCGTGCGGACGTGGTTCGGCGCGACCTCGCTCGCGACGACCCACGGGACGGGGCCCCAGCCGACGCAGTAGAACACGGCGTAGAGGTAGACGGCGACGAGCGAGACGTAGCTCGCGGGCACGATCGTCGACTCTGGGTGCACCGCCTGGAACCCGCCGATCCAGAGCATCGTGAGGCCCTGGCCGATCCCGCCGATGATCAGGCAGTTCTTGCGCCCCACCTTCTCGACCGCGAACATGAGCACGGTGGCGACGGCGATGACTTTGACGACGCCGTAGATCCCCGTCGCGAACAGCTTCGACGTCGTGGAGGAGACTCCGAGCCCGGCGAATATCTCGGGCGAGAAGTAGTTGATCTGCGCAAAAAGAGAGGTCGTTGAGGACGAGTGCAGCGTGGTCTGCAGAGATCAAGCCTCACCGCGTTCGTTCCCGTCCACTGCTGGCAGAACATGACCAGCGATGGGATGAAGCACCGCAGCGCCGTCGAGCGCGACTCGCCCATCATCTTGAACTGCTTCCAGAGCGACGCGCGCTCCTTGCCGTAAAAGTCCTCCTTGATCTCCTCGAGGGTGACCAGCACCGCAGGGTCGTCCGCCGGCTTTCCGGCCGCAAAGCCCAGCGCGCGTGCCGCACGCTCGTGCTCCCCGTGCTCAACGAGCCAGCGCGGGGACTCGGGCTGGAAGAACATGCAGAGAATGAACATGAAGCCTGGGATGATCTGCACGATGAACGGGAGCCGCCATTGCATCGCGCCGAAGGGCACATGCTGGGCGACGCCAAAGTTGACCCAGACTGAATGCCAAAGACATCAACTCTCATTAAACGATCTGCGAACGCGAAAAAGGAAATGCAGATGCTCACAACTCAGCATAATCCCGACATTGTTCGCGAATTGGATCATGCCCGTGCACCGGCCGCGAATAGACTTGGGCACACATTCAGAGACGTAGGACGGGACGAGCGCAGACACCATGCCCACGCCGAACCCGCCGACAAATCGGCCAAAGTAGAGCACCCTGAGCGCGACGGATTGGCTACTGCCCAGCCCGACTATGCTCTGAATCACGCTGCCGATGATGTACACGATCCCCGATGCGAGGAGGACGGGCTTCCTCCCAAACCGCCCCGAGAAGTAACCCGTACTGAGCGCTCCGAAGCTGTCGTACATCATGGGTTGTCAGCCATCAGCGATCGGGCAGATGGAAGAGCTACTCACAAGCTGCCAGCCTGGAGGATGGACACGACGTTCCCGTTGAGATTCGCGGCCTGGGAGGTGGAGAGCTTGTCGACGCCAAAGTACTGCTGGTACGCCGGCAGGGAGATGACGCCTCCGATGAGGCCGATGTCCCACCCGTAGAAGATGGAGCCCATGCACGCTGAGAGGGCGAGCGTGTACGCGTGGATGTAGAGGCGGACATGGTCGACAAACGCAGTGAGGTTCCCCATGGCGAGCGGCGAGCACGAGGAGGGCAACGTCTCCAGCAAACGGCTTTTAAGCCTTGAATGCGGACGGACCGAAGAGAACCGGGAGGGCTGGCGAACAAGTCAGCTGTGCGATGGTCAGGGATGGGCTGCTCCCCCGTGGGGTATAACCCCGTCAAATCATATATTGCCAGTGCCTGATCGCTCGCCTCCTCCAAAAATTCTCGTCCGCTACCAGCAGCTACTCTCTCTCCCTCTCTACGCTCTCTATGCGCCATCTTGCATATCATCGACGACAGAGCCTAAACTAGCACGGAGGGGATGCTTGATAAGATCGCACTATGACTTTGGCCACGACCTCATCCATGAACGCGGCCTTGACACTCTCTTCGCAGTGAAGACAACGACACGAGTCAGGGCAGCCGCCAATTGCAACAGTCGCCCCTTCGGAAGCTTCGGCACGACATGCACCCCCCACGAATCGGCTGCGATGCCTATATTGCATTTGCGGTCAGCGAACAGAGGTTATAATACGATCACAAACCTTCCATCAATACACCAAAGAGCACAAGGTAACAGAAGTCAATGTGACTGTCCAGGGTACAGACTGGTACGAATCCATCCATATTCTCCAGCGCTCAAAACTGAATTTCGATCTGCGGTGATTTCCAGCCTGCTCACTGGCTGGCATTTTCCATGCTATCTCTTTTGGCTAGGTCTGCTTCATTTCGATTTCGCACCCCTGATGATGCTCCTGCATTTGCGCTTCTCCTATTCTTGCGGATGAACTAAGTGGACGAAAGATGGATAGTGGAGGAGCTTTCAAAAGTGGCATCCGTACTCCATCTTCGACTAGCTGCCACAGCCGCATCTCGCTTCTGACAGAGGCCTCGAGGATATAGATCCGATTTCGCTTTGCCCCTCTTCTACTGGATCAGAGGCTGAGGCCGCTTTTACCTCCTTCTCTGTTCAGGTCCAACCATGACAAGAGACACGTCTGTTCAGGGGACACGGGGCACCAAGCCAGGTGCGGTAGCAGCGCGAGTCTCACATTGAGACCGCGGCCGCTTTGTTCACGTTCGAGTACATCGCATGCCACAAAACGCCAATGCGCCTGATCACTTTCGGATTACATGCCACGTCAAAAGAGGCGAGTTTGGCTACCGGCCCTCACCGGGCATTGCCCCTAATAATCCCCTGCGGACATTATGGTTATATAAGCAATATACCCAGAATATCCCGCGAATATCCTCAGACCCTCCGTCGGCTTATTAGAGGTCTGTTCAAGATATAGTCACAACATACCCCAAATATCCCTGGAGCAATATTCGAGGCCCAGTATATTTGCAGCATATTTCGGGTATAATTGAGGTGAAGAACATTTATTTACCGCTTTTAAAAGCACAAATAAAACATGTATTTAAAAATTAATCAAATACAATTAAACCATTGCGGGCCACACGAACGACGATCTCAAGGCGCGCGAGGGATCCTCAAAACATACCTCGGAAGAAAAAATCAGGGCGAATCCCCGCTGGAACATTACTAACCTCGTGGTCACAAATACACATCACAGCAGCGGTGCAAAACGGTCTCCACCCCATCACCCTCACCACATATACTCGTCCCTATCCCTTAGCTCGTAGCCCGCACTGCGAGGTGTTGTTCATCAGTACCAAGAGTCACAAGCTAGTGTTAAACGGAAGTACGTACCAGGCAGGCCAGGGAACCCTCTGTGATCACTCCGACAGCCCCTCATCAATCCGTTTTTCGATGGAGAGAGTTCCACCATCCCCGCGTCGGGACGACCCAAAGAAGCGTCGTGTTGAGCCCCCCACGAGTTCGCAGGCAGTAGGGACGCACAAGCACGGCCCCTCGGGGACAGGGAAACTAGCCCCTCATAAAAAGGATCTTTTCAAGGTGCCGCGTTCGAAAAAAGGTAAGTTTTCAACGACGGTAAATCAGATGGATCAACGTACTGATTGGACAATGGGCCTGCTGCTGCGCATGATGTGCTTGGGAATGCCGATGCAGATGTTGTTGCGCCTGCTGATGCGCCTACTGATGCGCCTGCTGCTGCTGCTGCTGCTGCTGATGCTGATGCTGATGCTGCTGATGCTGTACCGACCCTCACGCGCCGAACACCTAGGCTGATTCTGAAGCCTCCCCGTGCACCCGCACCCGTGCCTCCACCACCTCCGCCGGAACCCATCCCACCGAGGCTTGAGAGCGCTCCCCCCGTGCCCACCCTTCATTCCGTGCTCGCCGCTCATGCGTTGAAGACTGCGCTCGCATCCATGCACTCACAGCCAAGTAACCTCCCGCAATCACAACAAAGCGCGCCTCGACATGAACGCACTCCCGCGCCAAGCATCAAACCTCGCTCTGAGACCATGCACGAGAGCGCACAGCCGGCGTCTAGTATAATCAAGCCACCGTCAGTAGTCCCCGCACACGACGCAGGACGAGGAACATTGGTGCGAGGGCGAGGGAGTACGCACCCAATACCAACAAGGAGCATAGGTCGAGGGCTCAGCTCCCAGCCTCGAAGCACTCCGGCTCTTGGCATGAGTCGCGCACCAACACCTCTGAGGGGCAAGGCTCACGCGACGGCTACAGGAGCGGTCCAAGCAGTTACGAGGGAGTCCTCGCTGGCCCCGATGGAATCCAGCGCAGCGGGGTCCACAGGTGAGTATCCGTCCGTGAACAAAAAGATCAACAGCTCATTAGTATATGTTCAAACAGATAAGAAAGGTGCTATAGTAAAAAACATACTTGATAGACTCTCGAAGCTGGAATTCGATTGGCCGAGGGTTGAAGGCATGGTGGAGGAGATGGTCAACACATTTCCGAGCACGCTCATAACATCCATGAGCCGGGAACTGAAAGTCTTGCGAGGGGAGTTGACCAAGGCGACAGCGAAAAACGATGAGCTGGAAAAAAAGTTGGACGAGATGAAGCAGGAGATGACAGACTGGAAGTTAGGGATGGAATCCTTCAAGGCGGAGGTGAACGGGCGGAGGGAAGGGCGAGATAACAAGGACGGCGGAGTCCATCGCCATCCCATCCTGTCGGTAAGTGACAAATATAAAACATCAGGCTTGGCACTCACGGCGAGGGGGGCATCAGATGACGATACGGAACCTGTGCTACGATTGGATGAATATCGCACGAGATAGTACGATTCTTCCGGAGCCTCTCCCTATGAACAAAATAGGGGAGCGTGAGTACTAGATGACTCAGGGCGAGGGAGAAGATTTGAGGAGGATCTTACGCCCAGGATGGAATGATTCGTGGTCTGCCAACGAGTCAGGGTGGGTAAGAGCTGTGGCGGAGACCATCGAAAGCGACGGTGCGCGCTGGAACCGGAACGCGAAACAAGAGGAGTTAGCGGAGCTCGGGTATCCTGAGGTCGTGGAAGCAATACACGTTACCTTTTCAAGTTGGGTTAAGGCATACAAGAAATCACAGAAGGCGGTGGGGGATCAATTCGTCCTGAGGCAGAAGCACCGTCGGAACGCACGCAAAGTGGCGGTGAGTTAGATCTCGATCGTTGTGAAGGGGCCACTGTGCTTACCATTGCCTGTTCAGAAAGCAAGTGTTCGCAAAAGGTTCCGTGCGGCGGTACCAAACGCTGCGGGGCCTGAGTGGGAATTCATAGGAGAAACAATGTATCAGTCTACTGACGAATCTGAGGAGGAGACACTCACAGGGGAGGGGAGGCAGACAGCTGTTGATCCAGACACAGAAGACGAAGGCCCAATCAGTCGCAATCTGCTGACCGGCCATGGGAAGCCACGGCGCCGCAAACCTGTGTCTCAGAAGCCATACGTTACCCGCGCACCGTTGTACCGCGCTCGAGAGGTAGAGAAAATGTTAGGGTTCAATGCTCACTTTATTGAGTGTCCTCTACACGGCAGGTCAACGACGTCCTCGATGAAGTTGATGCGGTAATTGCGGAGAGTATGAGTGTGCGTGCGCGCGCGCGCGCGGTATTCCGAGGGAGAAGGGCTTACCTCTTGTCAAGAAGATGGGGAAGCCAAAAATCCATCGCACCTTAGTTGATCCAGACTGGCTTGAAGATCACACGGAGAACGATACTCCGCTGCGCATCCAGGAAATTGAGGAGGAACCGCAAAGGGGGTGCGACGCAGATTCGGGGGAGGAAGAGGGTATGTATGCCGATCCGGAGGAATATTATGATGGGGGAGATGCTTGGGGGGAGCGCGGTCATTCATTGGAGGAATATTCACCAGAGGGAGACATGTGACGTACGTTGTTTTGTTTTTCTTGATCACTCGTCGACCACATCGAAATCATGTGTTTCGGGTTCCTGTGTCAACTGCCGATCTCGCGTGAAGAAGTGATGACAAAAAATGAAATTGAGTGCTTGCATGATCCAGTGAAATTGTGACCCATGCACGACCATGGTCACGTACAGGCACCTCCGCGAGAGCAAACAAACCGCACAGCCGGGTTATTGCAATGACTTCAGGGGCCGAGAATTCATTGAAATTCCAAGTGAAAATTCCAAGGTCGATGTGCCTGTGTGGGGAGTTGATGCACGGAGAGGTTCACATGAGATTTTATCACTTACTTGCTAAACCACGGCATCTCTGGAACATTGTCGTCCTTAAAGTGCTCGACAATCGCAAGTGTGGTTGACAACGGTGGTTTAGTTGAGTCGCGCCGCTCGTGCTTGACCAAGAGTAAGTAGCTGATGCGCACGGCCACACGACCGTCGATGAAAGCAAATGAAGTGCCCTTTCCTCGGCTCGAGGTACACGCGCCGAACCGGGTGCCATTGACTTTGACGTGGGAGAAACATTTAACCTCGGTCGCCACGAAGGGCTCGCCGGATCGCCAGTTCCCCGATTTTGGAATTAGGTTGACTTCCGATTGCCAGAGTGTGCGTAAATACTGGAAAACGAGCTCATAAACGGACCTCTGGCGAATTTGAATGTTATTGAGGTTTATACGCTTCCCTCCGCCTGGCAGCTGTACTAGAGAAGGCGAATCTGTCAGTAGAACACCCTCCATGTGGCAGCTGTACTTCATTTTAGTAGAGCCGAGAACTTACCACTAGAGGCTTCCAGATGGTCGCGACTAGCGATCATATTTAGCAGAGAACCCCTTGTACGATGGATCTTCTGGTCTCCCTTCAAGTAATTCTTCAAGAGCTTGATCGTGACATGATCTTCCTCTGTCTTCTCGTCCAGATCTTCAAACGCACGGACCTCGATATTTGTTTCAGTTACTTGCCAGTTGAAGAAGCACTAGAACCTACTGAAACTCACCAAATCATGTATTAATATATTTTTGACCCAGCTTCGCATCATCGTCCCCTCGAGTTCACCCCCTGTGTGTCCGTTTGTATTTACCTTGACAAGGCGGCCGTTGTTTGATTCATGTCCATACAGCCAGAAATTATAGACCGGCCCTAAACGATAAATGAAAAGATCTCCGTGAACGAGAAGGTGGAAGTACGGCGTGAGATGACAACACATGCGCGACCATGATCGGCACGCGCGCGCGTGGAGTTCTTGTGCGCGCCGAGCCTCGTCTGGCGATATCGCCTGTGTTGTCCAGATTCTGATTGCCGCACAAGCATCGATGACAGTGTTGAAATGACGCAGGTAGTTGCGATCCATGGATAATTCATCGAGATCGAGATCAGCAGGCTCCACCGTCTCTCCGGCCTGTCGTGCGAGGTGCATCCAAAATGTTTTGCGCCGTTCGCGGAGGAGCTTCTCGTCTTAGCGAACGCTGCGCCGGCTTTTGTCCTTGAACTTGGTTTGGGTGAGTCGCGGTCTGGAATCTCACCATTCTGTTGCCACGCGCAATACAAGGCCACCGGAAGGACTGTTGCCAAATTCCGCCACTGGTCCGCCTTCAAGTTGCCCGAGATCTGAGGGTCAGTGTCAGCGCGCAAGCCTCATCATTGCAAATCAGGGAAACCTTGGCGGGCACTCTACTAATCGTAGACGGCCAGCGAATCCCGCTGAGAAATGCCTCCAATTTCTCGTAAGGATTGTTTGTCCGACTGCGACGTGTCAGCATTCCGCCGACAACCAAGATCTGTTGCACGATGTGTTTGACTTCCCCTGTGAAAGTCATGAGTGATTGGCAAGTATTTTTACAGCGATAATGATGCTTACCCAGGAAGACGCCATGCATAAAATCAATCGGAGAATCCCGTGCCGGCATCCACCCAGGCAAAGCCGCGAAAGTGGACCAACTGACCCCGCGACTGCTTTCAATTCTGTCGCGCTCGTCTGTGTCTGCCTCCTTCCAACGGTGCGCATATTTGACGAATCGATGGTCATCGCGCATGGTGAATTCTGAGAAGAATTTTGTGAGGCAAACCGGCACAGCGATTTGAACACGTGAGGAAGACGTACTATCTCGGTTGAAGCAATCCTCGGAGACTAGAGAGGAAAAGGGTTGATAACAGAACGTACACATGAAATCCTCTGATTTGATACCCCGGAGACCGGTAATCTTCCGGCTCGCCGGGATATCAGAGGTGTTGATATACAGCTTCCCGTTCACAGGGAACTCGTCGGTATCAGGTTCCCCGTGAACGCGCATGGTAACCCCTATGACATCCAATATCAGTCATTCTTCTTGCCCTCATGGATCGAGACTCACCTCTCTCAAGTCGTTGCAATTCGTCGACGAGAGGCTCCGTGATGTAATTGAGTTGCTCCAGTGTCGGCTCATGAGGTCCTGGAATAACACAGTAAAGTATTGTTTCTTGCGGTAAGAAGCGCTTCGCGCGTGGATTGTTGAGTATTGTCACATAGATCGCGCCGGTGGAGTGCAGACGCGATCGCTTCGTGGGAGAAAACCTGTAAGAGAACTGATGAGCAGTTACAGGGCGAACAAAAATAAGGCACACGTACCAGTCTATATTGACAGAAAAAAGCAGTCCACACGGGAGCGAGACGAATCGCTGGACCTTCTCCTCTACCAATACGTCCTCCACTCCCCACCGCGATACCGCACTGCTCACCTGCCGACGTTCCAAACCCCACGACACTGCGCGCCAACCCCAGCCGTCAGTTATATCACCCATTACCCAGTGGACATCCTCGTATGCGTCGAGAGGGTCGGTGGGTTCGTGCAAGGGTGCCACATGGCCGACATCATCTAGCCCTGGTATTCTCCAGTGTTGGAACTCCTCGTACTTCCCTGGTCGAAGGAGGAATAGTTGAATCATTGCGGTGATGGGCGCTGTCGGCACGACTCTGAGGGGTGTTCGTTTGATCTGACCGTCGGTGAGCTCCTTGACGCTGTAGAGTTCCCCCGTGCACCCAGGGATTGTACAGGAGGCAGAGTTGAGGTCGTAGAGGGCGGATGGATGATGTCGGGCCCAGCAAGTACTACACAGAAAGTAGTAGACAATAAACTGGTTGGGATCAATCCGCAACCGTCGTTCCGCAGTCCGCAGTGTGCGCGCCATCGTCTCTAGACCTCGTATGTTGGATCCCTCTCGTCTTTGCATAGCTCTCAAGAATTCGAACAGACAGTCCAGAACCCCCTTGATGGTCTCTTGTGTAGCCCCCTGGCAAGCAGCGAGGAGGTACGCTGTCACGTACGCATTTCGGATGAGCGGGTCCTCGTCGAAAGCGGGAGGGAGGGAAGTGTCCCATTCGAGAACACCCCCTGAGTCGGTGTCCAAGATTCTGTCGAAGACCACCTCGCTTGTTTCAAAGAGGGGGTCCTTCTCGATGTCAAACCAGTCCTCCGGAGCGCCTTCGTCGTCAGATTCCGGGGGGGTGTCCCTCGGGGTGTCGAATACCCCGTCCGGATTGAAGTCGTCAGCTGTACCAGCGCCAAGAGAGCTCGAGCGAGACAGGTTGCCTAAGGAGTCGTCTGAGTGATCCGCACGGTCGTCGCCACTAAGTATCGACAATGAGTGTGGCCTTCCCAAGGTTGTCGCCAGTAGCAAAGGCATGCCACTCGCGTCCGACGAAGCGTCGGAGGCATATATGCCGATCTGTTCAGCCTCATCTAGTGGGATAAGTAATTAGACATAAAAAACGGCCAGAGCATGCAACGAACATGCTTGTAAGGGAAAAAAACTCACCAAGGTCCGTTCGCATGGTACTGTGCGCTTGCCACTCTTCCTCTTCTCCGTCCATCGCGCCCTGCTGTCTGGTATGGACTATATCCTCTCGTGCTCGCATCGCAGGAGCCTTTCGCTTCCTCGCTGCTGAAAGTGCCGCAGTGAGCATGTCTGTGTGTTGACGTTGGAGGTGTCGATGGATGGTGCGGCGGTGCTGGCGGAGAGGCGGTATTTGCGCGCGGCATCGTTCACAGGGGCATTCCTCATGAAGAGGTGCTGCGTACTTGATTCTCGTGGTCATGTGTGAAAGATTGTGTGTTTATTAAGTGTGCTAGAGGTACATGCATGCAATGGGGAGTGGAGAGAGGGAGGACGACTTGAGAAATTTTCGACGCGTCCGCATCCGGCCACGCGCACACATCAGGTGACCGTCGAATGGGATGAGTCTTCGCCCAATTGGGATTGACTAGGAGATATTTTGGAGATATTCCCTCTGCGGTATATTCCGAGTATATTCGTGGTATATTGCTTATATAACCCAAATATCCGCTGGGGATTATTAGGGACGATGTGCGGTGCCTATAAAGGTCAAACAATCCTATCCGACTTCTATCTCCTCTCGACCCCTATTCATCACCTGCGAAACGTCCAACATGTTCCTATACCCAGGAGAGCCCCCCTTTCCCCATGCAGCGCTACAAGCGTTGTTATCTGGTACAAGGCACACCGTCGCTTCGCTCCGGCGCCTTGCTCTTGCTTTTGTAGTCAAACTATAATGTCTGGTTCGTGTCGGCCACGTTGACATCTTTTATACATTGTCGTACAGTTGTCGTACAGACTAATATATATAATGTCCTACTTAAGGATAAATTTGCCAGTTTCAGCACCACATCGTCTTAAGAGAAAGTTGTCCTATGTATAGATAATTTTGCCATTTTCTGCTCGACGACGTCTTATCTTTCTGTCCGTTTTCGTCCTATATAGGAAGGCTTTGCCTCATATGGTCAGATATGATCTCGTCTTTGAGGGTCGTTATCTCACTCTTGCTTTCAGCCTTGCACTGAGGGCTCTTTAGTCACCCTCTTGCTTGCCTCTTGCGCTGAGGAGCTCTGTAATCACTTGGATGATCACTGTGTAACCGTTTGCGGTATCTGTGGCCCTCCTCGGTCTCGCTCAGTCGCTGAGGAGCTATGTGGTTGGCCGGTGAGGTGCCATCTCAACTTCATACCACAACCGTCTGTGGAGCTGTAAAGAGCGCTGGCAGTGCGGGAGCGACACAGCCACCGATCTGAACGGCCCAATACAGGAAATCTTTACTGGAAATGAAATGCCTCATAGGAGAGCGTGTATGCAGCATAACCTTCCTAAAAGAGACCGCTATAGGAGAGAGCCATATGCGGCAATGGTTTCTTATATTAGAAACCATCGACAGGATCAGACAGGGCAGCGGGATCAACGAGGGCGAGACCAAATAACAGTACACAAAATGTGGAGGTTTGCGTTATATAGTAGTAATGCCGAAACACCGTAAGCTTTGACCGCTGCCTGTCACCATCCAGTCTCTCATCCGCGGCTTACTTTGCAGCCGGTGAATACTACTTAGGCTCTAAAGAGTGAGTGGCAACTCACCCAGCCACCAATCCGACATTGAAGGTCAGCCAACTTCAGTGCTGCTCCTCATGACTCCAACTAACAAAGAGCCTGTTGGCATCTATCTCAGGTCGGACAAGAGGTACTCTTCCGAAGGCTATTGGATGAGAAAGAGGGAGGTTTCACCCCTGGAAACGCGGTGTGGTAGAATTTGCAGGAGAAGGTGGGGAACTTGTGCGTACCCCTCTATGTCTGCTGTGCTGTCTGATACTGAGCCATTCATCGTGATTTGGCAGCTTGGCCTTCAGAATTCCGTTTATGGTATCTGTGACATGAGCGGACGCTCTGCTGGCTACATAAGACCGTGGGCGGATGAAATTTACGACCCGAAAATCCCTGAAAGTGAGCCACGGGCATCTCCTGAACTGGTCAGAGCACGGCTCAGACAATTCGTCAGTGGTGCACCTTCGGTGACTATCAGCTTCGCGTTTTATCTCACCAATGTCCGCGACTCTGTCGTCCACAGAAAAAGTGTCTCGTGCCAGTTCTCGTGCAGGATGACAAGCAGCAGTGGATATGGGAATGGAATCCAGCAGAATTGCTGTATTCAGTGCGTGCCTCTCTGAAATGAATGACGATATCTGATAGGCTGTTTCTCATCGACGCATGCGCGGCTCTTCATAAGCTTTCGCCCAGGATCGCGTGCCCATGCGAAAATCGTCCGTAACTGGGATCCCAAACAACAAGTGAACCAACATGGGTTGTTGCGTATAATCCTGACACGATCGCCTACCTTCAGCGTCTTGGCCAGATACTGTCTCCACAAATTTTAAGAGGCTTAGCACACTTGTAATTCGGCGACTTTGGTAGAACTGCACCTGTGATCGGGTGACCTTCCGGGAAATGACTGGGTAGACTTGAGTCTCAGATAACACATGCATCATTTTTGTATTTCTCAAAGCTTCACAATCGACTGCCACTCAGTGGCGGAATCCTGAAATATACAGACTAGGCGTAAGGACCGAAGATGGCTAAATGTGCCATGGAGGAAGGGCCAAAGCCTGGCTTGCGGCACGTGTTTGGTGTCTTGATTGAGCGTGATTCATCACCACCATCATCCCAATATACGACCGGGCGCGGCCCTGTTTTCTTCGGCCATCAATGCAACCAACACTGGTGCTCTCGTAGGTAAACGCCTTTCGAATGTTCCGCGCCAGCCCCGCGCGCCTCATGCTGCTACATCTGTGTGCCTGGCAGAGTCTCTTGTGAAAACTCTACATAGTCAGGTCCCTTCATTGAAAGGTGCACGACGGTGGTTTGTCACTCTACGAGGCCATGTACCGCCATGATCGTCATCCTCAAATGGACAGCCTATTGTGTTGGCTTGTCAAGACTCCGTGTCACCCCATTTGTCGCGCATTGTCCTGTACGCGTGTTCTGATTTGGCTTTCAACCGCTTTGCAAGTCGGATGCTTTTGTCTAAGTAGTCCAGGCCACTGGCGTCTTCAGTCGCCCTCATTTCCTAGCACCCTCTAGTCGCCCTCATCTCCTAGCATCCTTCAGATGTCCGTCTCCTAAATCACAAGCACTACCCTCGCAACGCACTCCCCGATCTCTTGGCATCCCACTCCTCCAGCCTTAGGTCCTGAACGCCAGAATTTTATTCCCGATGATCAAGTGCCTGGTGATATCTTCGACTTCGCTCCGAACGACATGTACCCTTGCGATCCTGCTACGATCAAAGCGTTAGCGTCCGACATACCCGATCGTGAGCCCGTCTTGTTGCTTTCGCTGTCGTTCACATCACCTACATGGCTCTCATACTAGCTGTGCCTCAACTCATAACGGGACCCTTGGCCTCTACCCACCCGGCAACCAGCTCTCTGCACGGCGATTTCAAGGTCAGTAGACATCGCCTTCATCTATAGTGCTGCTTGGCTGTAACCCTCGTCGCAAGATCGGACAGTCGGTGCTTGTGCGCACCTTCGGCTATAAGTATGCATCTCACGACGACTGGGAGCGTGACACAGTGGTGAGGAAAGGCCACCGACAAGGGCCGGTGCGTTCAGTTTGCGGAGCACATTGACTATCGAGTGGGGCTTCTGATCCGCGTGGACAGCTCGGCGCGAATATAGTCTATTATGAAGTCGAAGTGCCCTGGGGAATGCAGGATGGTTCCACGACCCAGCTCTCCGGCGAATACTATCCCGTGCTGGACGAAATCTACGACGACTCGAAGCCCGAAAGTGAACCCCGGACGCCAGTATGGCTCGTCAAAGAGCGGGCAGTGGCACTGGTCAGTCGTCTCCGCCAACAATGCACCATTACATCCGTCTCATCTGACATCACGCGCAGCACTCCTGCTTGGTAGCAGACCGCGTGCAAGTCGGCGACGAGTGGATTTGGGAATGGACCCCGGCCACGATCGATGTGCGTGTCATCTCGGCCCAATGCGTTCGCGATCTCATGCTAGAATTCTCTCAGCCTCATGGCGAGAGCATCGGGGGAGACCTGCAGGTCATCATGCACCCTGCCTCTCGAGCCTCAAAAAAACACGGCCGCTGGCATTGTAGCATGAATCCTATCCATGCGATATGGGCCGTGCCGTATACGCCCCAGGCTATCGCCGCTCTTCAACGCCATGGGCAGCGGCTGGCCCCGGAGGTCATCGTGCTGCCTCCAGTCGCGGGTTCGCAGCGCCGTGCCTGATCGCCTGCTTTCGCAACGTTGTATCAGCTAGAAATCATAAGTTGACTTTGCGAGCGCAGGGCGATGTGCCCCTATTTCGAACATAAGAAAAAAAATGAATTCGTATATGGAGGGTGGTGTACACAGACGCGCGACGCAGAGACACTAGTTGCTTCAAAATTTAGCGGAATAACGACGGAGGCAAGGCAAGACAAGGCAAGGCAAGCTACTTAGAGTTATCCAGGAGACCTGGGGCCTTCACTATTGGCCGATACGTAGATGTTACAATGGGAAGAAACAAAAACAGGAGAAGAAACAAAAACAGGAGGAGACATAAAAATGGAAGAAGCTGCTGCAAACACACACACAAACAAACAAACAAACAAACGAACAAAAATGGCCCGAAGGCAGGGCGGATCAAGGTCTATAGTGAATTCGAAGAGAATAAAAGAAAAGAGACGAGCAGGACTAGAGTAATGCTCCAAGAATACACCCGCGAGAGTAATAAGTGATTCAAGACCGCGGACGCGGGCGGGATTAACCGAGACGGTCGGGCGGAAATCCAATCAACGGCGGGTCCGTAAAGTGGGGAGTGGAAGAGGGGCATATGAGGAGGAATAGCTGCACAAATCGAAGGATGCGGGGAGAAAAAGGTCGTACACGGCGGACAGTGACCCACAAATACCGAGAGATAAATAATCCACGGGTCCCTCCCCGCTCACGAGCCTATGCCCTTGCGCGCCCCCGAAGAAGACGTATTCATACTTGCGTGGATACGGCATGGCGGCTGTGTTGGTTGAGGTGGGGCTCGAGGCGAGGCTGGCGTGTGCGGACGGAGGGCGACGGTGACGATGTGCGGTTCGGCGTGCTGCGGTCGGTCGAAGTTCGGGGAGCGATGGTTGATACAAAAATTTGCGAGGGCGCTGCGGCGGCAGCGATCAGCGGTCATACAGACAGTAGTAGTGTCCTTCCACGTCCATGCATGAGGGCCCGAGGGCGCGTAAATATTCGAGAAAATTGCAAATCGTGACTAGTTCGTGCGGGGCGGTGCGGGGGCAGACAGGCGGTGTGAGAGCGGGGTGTGCTTGCGCAAGGGGTAGATGAGGCCGGAAGGAGTTCCTGCACGGAAGACGAGGAGCAGAAACAGCATGGAACTGCTTCGCGTCGTTGTGCACACTCGCACGACGCGAGTGAAGTTTAGGAGGTTGATGGACAGATATGCAACGGGGTCAGGGTGTGCCGGAAAGGCATGCTCGGTGCTGAGGTCGTGATGGATCAAGGCGCCAGGTCGCTGCCAACCCTCCAAGCCAAGGCAACGGCATGGCGTCTTGATCCACCACGACCTCGGCACCCATCGCGCCCAGACGAGAAGCCGAGCGAGAGACCGAAAGCCCCTCCACGCTACTCTAATACCGGGCGAGATGAATGCCTGCGCCCAGCGAGCCCTCCACGGGCGCCGGATCGCCCTGCATCTGCATACCGCCCATCGGCACGCCCTGTTGTGCTGTTGCTCCTCCTCGAACAGCTTCCTCCGCCGTCCCCGCGGAGCCCCGGCTTCAGCGCGCCCGGCGTGCGTGTCGTCGCCGCGGGCGACGGCGAGACGTTGATGAACTCGTTCAGGTTGAACGTGTACGTTCCAGGCGTGGTCGGGTGCACCGTCTGCGTCTTTGGCTTTGTGAGCGGCGACGTCGGGCGGGCACGCGCGTGGGCAGGTCTGGCCATAGGAGTGGGAGACGGCGGCATGGGGTGCAGCTGCGGGAGGGTGGGCTCGATCGGGGTCGGCGGCGTGATGGTCGTCTTGAGCTCCGTCGGGTACTCGCCCTCCGACATGTGCTTGTGCTGGAACGCCGACGTGTCGACCATGGTCGCGGTGCTGCCCAAGCGGCTGCGACCGGACGCGTCGGAGACCAAGTAGCCGTAGACGCGAAGCTCCCCGAATTATCGCGCGCAAGCAGGCGGTGGGCGAGCCCCGCGTCGTACACGCTGCCGCTCGCCGCCGCCGCCGCCGAACAACACGCGGCCCTTGCTTTGAGATCTGCACCGCCCAGCGCGCGGTAGGCCGCTGCGTCCTGTGCGTCGCGGCTGCGGACCGTCGTGGGGCGCGCGGGCGACGGAGACTCGTGGAAGAAGGTGAGGAGGCTCACCGCCTCCTGGTCGACCGCGGTCGACGCCGAGCCCGCGGCCGAGAGCGGCGTGGCCTGGCTGCCCATTTTGGGCGTGGTGCGCGCCTCGGCGCTACCCGGGACCCGCCGCCCGAGCGGCGGCGTCTTCGGGCGGGCACCGGCGCCCGGCGTGCCGAACGAGGACTCGCCGCGGGGAGCATCGACGCGGGCGCGGTCGTCGTGCGCGTCGAGCTCTGCGCAAAGTGTGCGTGCGCGTGCACAGAGCCCAGGTCGACCCGGCGGAGATGCTGGAGCGCGGCGAGGCGGTGTTCGCGCCCGCGACGATGACGAGCGCGAGTGCCGGAGCAGGTGGGTCAGCGTTGCGGCCGCCTTCATGTCGATGTCGTGCGGGTCCTCGGCGTCGACGAGCGCAGCCTCGCGTTTGCGGCCCTTGCCCTTCGACCGCCGCGTCGTGTCGCGGTGCTGGTCGCTGTCCTCGCGCCGGTGCCGCGACTGCGCGCGCGTGCGCTCTGCGACGCTCGAGAACGTCTGCGAGCTCGAGCCCTTGCGCGAGTGGGATTTCTTGGAGGACGAGGACGCCTCGGAGCCCTTGCGCGGGCGCGGGGTGCCGTTCGTCATCTTGGGCGGGGCGGGGACGGGGGGATCTTCGGGGTTATGGATGGTTCTGGCCCGCTTCGCGGGTGGCGGGGCAAGAATGGAAGCGTACAGGCTTTGGACCGCGTTCGCGGACGGGCTGTCGCGAGGGCGCGTGCTGGAGGAAGGGATGGCGGTGGGCGGGGCCATGGTGCCTCTGCGCTGGGCGCCGGAGCTTCCGGCGATGGGCGTCATCGCGCTGTTCCCCTGTGTCGCAGGGTTGTCATAGTAGTTCTTCGAGGCCGCGAGGCGGGCGACGTATGCGTTCTCGATCTTGGAGTGGTCTTCGAGGGCGCTAAAGGGAACGTTGGACAGGTTGTGCGTCGCCTTGTAGGTAGCGTAGGAGAGCCGCGCGCGGAGACCACGAGTGAGCTGCGGAGGGGCGATTCAGCACCGGACGCCGAGAACACGACGAAAGCGAGGGCACGAAGGGGGCTCGATGAGCGCGAAAAACGATGAAAAAAGGCGTGACGGAAGCCGGAGGACCGGCGGACGCGCATGCGCACGACGCACGACGCGTGCGGCACCGTGTCGAACGAAGAGGGAGGAGAGCGAGCGCCCACTTACGTTGGAGAGCTCTGCGGTGGCCATGATCTTCCTCATTACTCGCTGTCGCTCCTCGAGGTCTGCGGCGGAGAGCGCGCCGGTGGACATAGGGGTGGCGGTCGCGTGTGTTTTCGCTTGGATGTACGGCATGGGGGGCGAGGGGGTCGTCACAGACGACGATGGGGTGGTCATGCCGCGGCGGGTTGGGGAAATCCGAGTGCTGGCTTGCGCGTTGAATGTGGAGGGGAGCGGGATGTGGAGGGGGAGGGGGAGCGAGGGGGAGCGATGGGCTGGGAGTCGGGGAGCGCGTTGGGGTGGAGGACGTGTGAGAGACGCGGCTGAATAAACTGGGCGATGAGTTATTCGCGTCGCGGCCCAGCGCCGAAATCAGCCGGACGTGCTCGGCCCCTTACTGCCCTTGCCCCGGGCGCTCCGGCCACCGGACCTCCCCCTCCTCTAGTCGAACCGAACAGCCAGCCCACTGCCTCGCTCCTCGCCGTGTTCTGGCCGCGCACAGAGCGTCTGGCCACATGCGTCTGCGGCACACCGCCCTTCCCTTCTTTGCGCTTCCCTCTGCGTGTCGTCGGCGACACTGCGCTCGTAGTCGGAGGTACTGATCCCGCGATAAGCGCATCACGCATCAGATGACACCCGCCGTGAGCTCAAGCGTAGACGTGAGCGTGGGTCCGCGCGCAGTTGTGGGCCACGTCCGACGCGGTCACGCCGAGATCGTCCATAAGCATCGCACGCGCATCCCTCAAAACAGCACACGCACACGCACACGCACACACACACACGCACACCGCGTCTCCCACAGCCCGTAATTACACACCGACATCATATGCACCACCCAGACGGAAGAACGCTCGATGACGTCCCTGCCCCGTGCGCCACTCCTCCATTCCCCGCCCCCACCGGCCCCTCGCCCGCGCGGTCTGCGCCCCCGGCTCCAGCCGAGCCATTCCCCAACAGCCCCTCCCAGTACCACCGCGGGAGGAACCCGACCCTGTCCTCGCCCGCTTCCACTTCATCCACCCCGGCCCCGTCCAGCAACGCCATGTCAACGCCCGTCCGGGGCGTGAACCTCACGCGCCACACGCGCGCACGCGCGCTCCCGGCAGTTTCAGCATCGCCTCCGGGACGCGCGCCCGCACTTCTTCGGACCCACGACAGGAACTCGTCCCCCCATTGGAGGCACACCTGTGCGTCCCAGGCGCCCGGCTTGCCGCGGATCATCCGGGGCAATTGCATCGTCTTGAACGACTGCACCGTGGTCAGCTGGCCCTTGGGCGTACGGAACCCGACGACGATTTCCTACGCGTCGCCGGCGCGTCGCGTTCGAATCAGCCTATCGCGCGTGAACAAAGCTAGCGTGATCAACTCGCCGGCACGCCCAGAAGAAACGATTGGAAGTAGAACTTGAGCAGTTTCCTTTTGTTCGAAGCCCTTCTCAGCGCAAGCGTCGTCTCGCGAGACAATGAAACAGACAAACGGACTTTTCGAACCGCGCTTCGTCCCGCGCTCCGCGAATGTTCATGGACGTCTTGAGCTCGACCATCGTGTCGTTCTTGCCGCTGTACCTGCCTGCGTCGGATGAGCGAACGCAAGCGCGGTTTGAGCCGAGAGAGAGAGAGGCGATGCAGACCTCGCACGCAGTCGACTTCACCGCCTATCACCAATCTCGTGCTGCCGATCTTCGTCTTCACGACACTGCACCATTGGACGTTGGTGTCGACGTCCCCGCCCCATCCGGGAGGTGACGATGGACTGCTCGCAGTGCACCACGACTCAAACGCGTACCCATAGTACATCTGCCGCCGTTGGTGGGCAGGTATCTCGTTCCTATACGAAATATAAGATGGGGTTCATTTGGTTGGCTCGTGGATGCCCTGTGTGCAACGGCGCTGCGGTAAGGTTGAGTGACATCGTTGACTCTGAGGCCCACTTACAGCGATCTCATTCACAAGGTTTCGCAATGCCGGAATGACACATAGAAAGAGAAAAGAACGTACTTTTCCTGCAATCGTGCATCGCTCACATGTTCTTCCAAATATAGCACGCCATCCACGAGCATGACGTTCAACTCCCACCCATCCCGCTCCTCATACGGCGCCGTCAATATCCTCACTCACGAGACGCAATCAGCACAGCGCCGCATCACACTAGGCGCCCGGCACCGAGTCCGCAAGCACCGACAAAAAAAACAGCGCGCTCACTTCGTCATAACCCCGCGCCAGCAGACGACGCCGACGTCGACGCCCGCCATGCCCGCCGTGTTCTCCCCACGCACCTTCGCGTACGCCCTCAGCAGCGAGTCGACCCGGCCCTTCTCCTCGCCGCGCCTTACCCACCGCTCGTACGCGTGCCCGAGGTCCGCGCCGCGCGGCGGGTCGCGGTAGTAGCGCATGCCGGAGTCGGTGAACTCGAGCTCGTGCGCGGGGGTGTAGGAGAACGTGAGCAGGGGGAGCGGCTGCTGGAAGGGGACGGTGCGCGCGGCGGGCTGGGATGTGGATGGGTAGGGGAGGGTCTGTGGCGGGGCTGATGTCGAAGGGAAGAAGGGCTCGGGAGATGAGATGCGCGATTTGGCCCGCTGGACAGGGTTGATCTCAGGGCCGTCTGCTGCGACGTCAGATATCCGGCGTTTAGCAGGCATCTTGGGCACAATGGTTGCGATGACTATTCCTGTTCATATGCTCAGACAAGAAAGATAGAACAAGCGTCGATGGCATGTCGGTCTGACCTACGGTCGGACACGAATGGATGATCGAGAGAGAGATGTGCTTAGAAAGAGGTTAGGGCAGGCACTGCAGTCCGGTGTGGGCGTTTGTTGATTCCAGAAGCTCTTGCCAAACAACCTCTGGATCTGCGTACGTAACGGTCTTGGCAGTGGTGGTGCCGGCATCCTAACCTGCCTTCCGCTTTCGAAGATCCGCATTACCTGTATTCGCGATACCCACGAGCAGGATCCTGGGCATACTCTCATTCTGTGACTGCCATCCTGACGATCCAACCAGCCATCCTCCATATCCTAGAGCGATCTGACAAACACGAACATTGGCTTACAGTACAGACAGACCCCCGCTCTATTCAACACCATCGCAAGATGGCCTCTTACCTTCGTTCATGGCTTTCTCCAACATCGTCCCTACCGCTCGCCCAAACGCAATCCGACGACACTGATACTCCCTCGTCGAATCCCGCCACCCCCACCGCGTCTCGCCCGCACTCTAGCCACGACGAAGAGGAGAACGACGACACCGACACAGAATCCGACACACCACCCGCCTTCCCGGCCCTCTCCAGCGCCCAGCGCATCCAACCCCCCTCGCCCGCACCCCCAACCCTAGCCATCCCCCGCCTCTTCACCACCGGCCCGGCTTCTATGCCCCCGCCCGCGCCCCCTCGACTGGCGGTTCCGGGCGGTATGAGTGGTGGCCTCGGCGTGCCGGTGCCCGCGGCAGGCTCCTCGCTGATGCCGCCGCCCACGACGACCAGGATCCCGACGCTCCCCGCGAAGAAGCGCGAGAAGGTCGCGCTCACGCCGGGCCATAGCCCGCTCGACTGGGCGATGCTCAAGCAGTCGGATGCGGATCTGCGGGTGCGTGCATCCCTCTCCCCATCCCATCCCTCTCCTTCTCCCCCTCTCCCCCACCCATCCCGAGAACGTGCCGCGAAACTGACGAGAATCGACCACGTGGGTGCGATATGGTTGTAGGGCGGCGCGGAGCAGATCATGCGCATACCGCCGTCGGTGCTGAAGCAGCACAACAAGCGCGACGACGCGTGGTCCGCGTTCAACGGAAAGGTGTACAACATCACGCCGTACCTCGCGTTCCACCCCGGCGGCGAGAAGGAGCTCATGCGCGTCGCGGGGCGGGACGGCACGAAGCTCTTCGGTGCGTCCTTCCTCCTCCCTCCCTCCCTCTTCTGGCCCGTCGCATTCAGAATTTGGCTGAGCCCTCCGTGGTGTGTTCGATAGCGTCGACGCACGCGTGGGTCAACGCCGACTTCATGCTCGATGCGTGTCTCGTCGGGTTTTTGGTCAAGGAGCCAACCAATCCCGACTCTTAGATGGATCGACGACGGATTTTACGACCTTTTACGATGTTGGACAGGATCGTGCGTTGCAAGTCATAGATCATGGACGAATGTTTGGTGCTTCATCTAATTCAAGTGTAGACCGTGTATACTCCGTATATTAGTCGTACGTGTAGGAGCGTTGACGTCGGACGCATCGAACGAGAAATCGGCCGGTTTGCAAATTCGGTTCCGACTACACTACGCGCAGCGCTTGGGGTTTCTGTGAAAATACTTTGGAGAATCAAGCCCTGCGCGCAGTGCTATGAGCAACACAGAACGGTCATTTGATTGGCCACCATTGATTGGCCTCCGCTTTCGCTGAACATTCCCACGGTCGGCTCACTCCACCGAATCAAATGAGCTCGTGGCAAATTGAAAGCTCGATGCTCCGCAGACAGATATTCCTGCCATTCTCGAGTCCGTTGGCAGCTGGCATTTCAGCTGCGATTTTTGGTCGCTCGCATACACGGACCAAGAAACATTTCTGGACACCAGCTCCTGTCTTCGAAGACGTACGCAGCTGACGTGACTCGTGATCGCGGCCCTCGACGCTTGCCTCTGACCTCTCTCGACCCTCCACCATGATCGCAGGAGAACCAAAAAACGTCTCTCAGAGGGATCCGGCGGGCGATGCAGCCTCAAGCGCGTCGGCAACTTCGAAACAGCAGCCCGCGTCGCCCGACACGAGCGACATGGACACCGGATCGTCAGCAAGTGTCATGGCAGGGAGCGAAGCACGCGACGATCCGATGCAAGGGGACCAAAGGGGGGGTGCGCCACTTTGGCATCGAGATGAACGGAGGAGGCGCCGCGAGGCCGAGCGTGCAGCGAAGCGCGAGGCGGAGGGCGCATCTCGCAGCGGGTCCGTCCCAGACCCAGTCCCCGCCCCTCTCCCCGACACCGCACCGTCCACAGACGTAGTCATGGAGGACATCCCGGGTCTTTCCATGTCCACGGCGACAGACGCAGAGATGGGCGCACAGCCGGTACGTGTCCGTGTTGCCAGTCCCGTGGTCCCGACCTGTCAATGCGTATCTGTTCTCAGCTCAAGTGGGAGGGTGACGCCCGATCGGCGCGGCCGTCCAATCTCGAGCCTGGGGAGGTCGAAGAGGCCGAGGAAAAGAGCGCGCCGCTGTGGTCGGGGCGAGGGCGTCCTGATCTCCCACCCGGGGCGGGACAGGCCCCGTCCGGCCTTCCGTCGATGGATGCCGACTACCTGCGCAGCGCGCAGGTCGGTGAGGTATCGCTGATGGACGCCTGCAGGGAGCGGCTCGAGGCTCTGTTGACCATGAGCGTCTCGGTCGCAGACTCAGAGAGGCGAGCACAAGGACATCACGTGGCCGCAGAAGACGTGAAGGAGAGAGTGGCGGGGCTGCTCACTGACGACCTTTGTTGCGACTTTCTGCAGCAGGCGATGGAGGCCGCGAAACAGCTGGCCGAGCGCAATCGCGAGCGCGCGCGTCGGTGGAGGGAGCAGTATCAGCGGCGGGAATACACGTCGCTGGCAAAACGCGCGCAGGGCGTTGATCAGAGCGCGGCGCCGGAGGAGGCGCGGAAGCGGTCGCGCCATTCGGTCGATCCCCCGAGCGCTGTTGGGACCAGGGACGGCGAGACGATTGCCATAGAACCTATCGCTCAGAATCCGATCCCGAACCCTAGGCGTCGAGCGGCAACCCCCAAAGCGCCAAAGGCGATGCGCGCCAAGGCCCAAGTAGCAGCCGTGGAAACATTCCTCGCGACACTCTCATCCGAGCTTGACGCCAAACCGTCCAGCGATCCGCATCCGCAGCGCGCACGGGCAGGTGTGGAAAACGCACAGATGGATCCGTCGAAGCAGACTGCCCATCGCAGCTCCGCAGTCGTTCCCTCGGCTGCGCGTTCGCCTCCCTTCTCTCCATGCACGACGAACCTCCCTGCCATATCAAATACAAGCGTCCATAGCAGTCCACACATAGCGGACCCGGATGATCACATCAACCAGACGGGATCTGACACTGATCGCGGTGTTGGCATTCCATGGAAAACGTTCATTAAGCCGGAACAATCCCCTGTGGAACCGATGATGTCTACAGTAACGCAGACTGGATATAGATACCAGCCAAACAACTCCGACAACGCTGGCGCAGCCCTGCCAGACGCTCACGCTCAGTATATAACTTTGCAGTCTCCTGCGCAAGGCTCAGGTGCACCCCCACTTCCGACTATGGGTAAACCTGTATACACTCGCCCGCCACCCCCACCGCCCCCGCCTACGCCCCCGCCTCCGCGGTCTATGGTTCCCGGGCTTTGGTCTGTCCTGGTTGGAAAGCCATCGGCGGACACTTTGGAGAGTACTTTCAATGTCGATCCCGATACGGCAGCGGCCACACAGCGGTGGCAGGTGCGCCGGGAGCAATTCACGTAAGGCGTCCACCCTTTGCCCCTGTGTCCAAGCGTCACTGACAGCTCCCTGATCTGCTTTACTGTAATCACAACGACATCGCCTCGTGTGCGAACCCGCGTTCTGCGTTCTTCAGCGCTATGGCAGAGCACGTTGCGGTGCATCTGCTGTGCCTCCCGCTCAGCGAGGTGAACGCTCTAAACCAGCGGCTGATTGACGCGCCCGTCTCGGCGGCAGCCGTTGTCCATGACATGTGGACGATGCAGACACGATGGCCCGAGCAGCGCCCGCTTATGATTCAGCTCCACCCCGACGAACCGGACGAGTGTACTTGGTGGCCAACGGACCTGGTATGTATGATCTATCGTGCATGGCCTCTGCTGATCCTGATCCATCGTCCGGTGCCGTGTCTTCACAGACTCCTGACACCCCGCTTGACATCACCGCATCGATACGGGCGGGCGAGAACAGGCTCCGCGTCGTCCAGCTTGACGGCATGTCAGACTGCGTGTTCGTGCTGCATGCTGGGTATCCAGACGAACAGCAGATCAAGGCGGTAGCTGATCAGCAACGGAGAGCTGTGGAGTGGGACCAGATGGTCGTGCAGATGAGCTTGCGGTCGGGAACGATTGTGTTTCCGAACGCTTTGTGATAGGAAGGTGTGTGGTTCGTGCCTGTATGTGCGTGACTGCTGTAGGTCCTCGAGACGTACCGCGCTCCCTCGGTGTAGCCATCATCTTGTATTATTCTCTCGGCGAGAGCTGGGCCTCTCGTTGTAATGTCGCGGATCAATACCATATAATTATTCTCCTTTCGGGTGCCTCTAGTTCCAAGTTCATTGCTCGTCCTCGTGTTGTCAGCGTTGGGGGTCTAACATGGCGTGTCCCCTCTGATTGTTTTCCCTGACTTGACTTCTAGAGGCAGCTGTCGCATAACCCCCATGTTATCGCTCCATGCTGGTTTGTTCACATTAGAGTATGAAGGCACTCTGGCACGAGGTCTCGATATGATGCCAGCGACACAAGGTCCGCCATAGCTTATAGCCTCCGCTGTCCCATCGGAGTCGTGACATTAACAGAGCCGATACTTTGATGCATCTCTTCTGCCCCGAAAGCCCACGATGCGCGTCTAAAAACATGGCGTGTCGCATCGGGCACGCGGCCGCAACGAGTCGCACATTGTGCGACGGCGCATCCCCTGTTCCTATCACGCCGCTGAGCATTCGGGCCGCGCTGAGCTTTTCAGGCATATCGGTCGAGCCTGTGGGAGCACTCAGCGCAAACCTAGACCGGGCGGTCACCGCGCTACTGTACGACCCTGGACGGCCGGTGGGTTCCATTCATATGTCACTTGCGGAACGAGCAGATCTCCATGCGGGAGGATCGAGACGTAGAGTCCATTCGAGATGCGGATCCCCTGCGAAGATTGTCGAGGGCTTGTGCTCATCGGTCCGCTGTATCATGATTGCCTCGTGGACACGACGGCTGGCTTCAATCGTTATATGGCGGACGCAGCGAGTCCTTTGCGGGTCCAGGAATTGCTAGTCTTCCTCCAAATATACACACCGCATGGGAATGGTAAATCTCTGATGCTCTAGAACATTGAGGTCGTCGAGAGATAGCAGCTCTAGGTTCTGACCGGGCATTGTTGTCTATCGAACACCCCCAGTGCTCTTCCCTGCACAGTATGTACCGTAAGCTGGCTCGGGTATGAAAATGCTGGACCCACATCATGCCCGGCATTTCCCATGGGATTGCCGCTCAGCAACACGAGGCAGCTCAGCGCCCGTGGCACATGCTCAACGTCCGTTCAGCAGGGAACAAGGTGCAGACAGAGTGCACCATTGCGCCCAGTTCACGACCGCACTGCACATCGTCATGTCGTTCGCTGGATACGCTTCGCTGGACCTCAAGAGCATCCTGGTCACCTTCGACGGCCCTGTCGCAATCGTGACCATCAACCGTCCTCAGGAGTGCGTCGTCGTGCCCTTGCATTGCCGTACGACGGAGCCTCACGGAGCTGCATCTTGCGCTGCTGCTGGTTCACGCTCAGGAGAAACACGTTTGGAGGAACTCTGCCAGACGAGTTGGTCAAGGTCTTTGACCTCTTCGACCGCGATGACCGTGTCCGTGTGGTCATCCTGACAGCAGATCCCACGGCACCCGCATACTGCTCAGGCGTAAGCATGCCCGCCTGTAAAGTGATTCACCACATCATGCTATCTTAGGCGGACATCTCCTCGGGCTGGGGAGGCTTGTTCACGGAGGAGAGCCTGAAAGAGGGTCCACACGGTTTGTCCGAATCACATAAGAGGCAACACGCAGCGCGTACTGAGGCCGACAGGCTTTAAGCCCACAGAGACAGCGGGGGCATCGTCGCCATGGCCATCTTCCGCTGCAGGAAGATCACCATCGCCGCCGTGAACGGGCACGCCGTCGGCGTCGGCGTCACAGGCCTGCAGCTGCCCTTCGACTTCCGCTTCGCATGGGAAGACGCGAAACTCGCGCTCCCGTTCGTCCGCCGAGGCATCAACCCCGAAGGTCCGTCGTCGTCCTCTCCGCTCGCCCCTGCCCTCCCACGCCCCCGGCTCACCGCGCCCGCACCGCCGTACTCGCACAGCCGCCTCGACGTACCTCCTCCCGCGGCTCGTCGGGCACGCGCACGCGACCGCGCTGCTCCTCACCGGCGGCACCTTCACGCCCAAGTCGCCGCACCTCCAGGGGCTGTATCACGCCGTGCTCGCGCGCCGCGCGCAGGTGCTCCCCGCCGCGCTCGCGTTCGCGCAGGAGCTCGCGGCCAACACGTCGCAGCCCGCGGTCGCGTGCACCAAGGCGCTCCTGTGGCGCGGCGCGGACAGCATCGAGGCGCAGCACCTGCTCGACTCGCGCGCGCTGCGCGAGCTCGCGGCCGGGAGAGACGCCGCGGAGGGCGCGCTGGCGTTCAAGGAGCGCCGGCCGGCTAGGTTTGGCGACACGCTCTCGCAGAGCCTCTCTTCGTGGATGCCGTGGGTGAGGCCGCGTAGTTGGGCTGCTGCTTGGGAAATACTGACTTTTGCGCTGCGCAGTGGGGAGAGGTGGACGTCAGGCACCGCTTGGCGAAGCTGTGATGGGCGAGTTCCCTCCGGATCATCTCTGGTGAGTATGAAGTGTAAGTGTCATTACGCAGGTGTTTTATCTGTAGCGTCCTGGATGTTGTAACCGGTATACGTTTGCCTTTCCGAATCCTAGTCTAAAATCGCGGAGAGAAAAATCAATCACCAGGCGTGAAGCTTCCATCCTCCACGCAGCCCTGAGCCCACCAAGACATTCTCACAGAACATGATGAGTGCACGCGCGCTGTCGCGATTCACACCCGAGATATCGTATAGCAAAAAGAAACTGTGACGATACTAATAACACGGAGCACCACTGTTACACGGCGGGAAATAAACCCAGACGAATCAAGACCCAGAAAGAGACGGACGGACGAGAGGCATCACTGACTGGCGCTCCCCCACACAACGACGCGGACGCGAACTACACACATCAAGAGACACGCGGCCTCACCGGCCCTTCCCCGGCGTCGTCGCCCGCCGTGGCGTCCCGGGCGCCTTCCGCGGCGTCGGCGGCGGCACGCCCGTCAGCCGGCGCTCCTGCACCCCGCCGCCCTCCGCCGCGCTGTGCGCGCGCCGCACCTCGCGCACGGCGCGCCGCGCCGCGTCGCCGACCTTGCCCGGCGGGCGCAGCGCGTCGGTGCGCGAGAGCGCGCGGAAGATGTCCTGTGGCTCTGTCGTCGGGGCGGCGGCGCTGCGCGCGAGGCTGGACGGGAGGTAGGAGGCGAGGGCGGGCGCGCCGCGCGGTGCGGGGGCGGCATGTGCGCGCGCGTGGAGGGCGAGGCTGAGGAGCGCGAAGTGGCGGTCGAGCTCTGTTTCCGCGACGCGCGTCATGCGCGCAGACGTGTCGACGAGGGAGCGCAGCTGGTCAATCTAGCTCGCAAAGGCGGACGGGTCAGCAGGCGCGCGCGGAGACGGAAGGTGCGCGGACGTGCCTTGTACGGCAGCCGCGTCGCGTCGAGGAGCGCCGCGCTCTGGGCCGCGGTGTCCTCGGACAGGATGCTGCGCGCGAGGCCGAGCCCGGCGCTGCCGCGGAAGCCGGCGGGCAGGTCGGCTTCGGCGGGCGCCCACTCCTCCCAGTCGTGCGTGGCGCGCTGCTTCCCCTTCGCTCGCCGCGCCTGCGCGCGCTTCTCGAGCTCGGCGAGCCCTGTGGCATGGTACGCATTGTAGAACTGCGTCGTCTCGGCCCACGCCTCCTCCTCGTGTTTCAGTCTGAGCGCGCGATAATCTGAGTACCGTCGACGAGCATGCGACAGTCAGTCGGGCACACGCACCGTGCAAGCTCGGCCGTGAACGTGACCATCCGCGTCCGATTTTTCGCGTTCTGCTCGTTCTCCACGGGCGGCGCGCCCGCGGCGCTCGGGCTCTCCTGGCTGAACACGTTCGTGTCGACGCGCTTCTCGCGACCATTTTCACCACGTCCTCTAGCACGCCCTTGAGCAGCGCGTGGCCGCCCGCCGGAAGTGACGGTGGATCCTTCCCCGGGCCGTTTGTCTGGTGTTTCGAGGACGACGCCGCGCCGGCCGCGTCTCGCTGCATCGCGCGCGAGGCGCACCAGATCAGCAGCTGGCGCGCGCGCTCCGACTCGGGCAGATCGCAGTCGATGTGCTTGTACAAGCTCGCATCACCCACTGACGAATGCGGAACTGCTACCAAACCACCACGATCGCCACCACCACCGACGGCGCCGCGACCAAAGCCAAAGCCAGCACCAGGACCTCCCTCGTCAGCCGCGCCGCGCTCGGGTGACCAGCGCGGAAAGTGCTCACTGATGACGCCCGTGCTCCCGAAGTTGCTGCTCGCGCGCTTTCCCCGCATGCTCAGCGAGCTCTTCCGCCTGTGGCCCGGGGTCGCCGGGTCGGGCTGCTGCCACGGGGGCTGCGACGGGAGCTGGGGATGGGGCTGCGGTGGCGGTGGCGGGCCCTGGCGCATCGCGCGGTTCTTTTCGATCTGCGGTCTCGCGCGGCTCGAGGGGCACGGTCGTGTCGACGGCGCTGCGGGGCGCGCGCGGCTTGGCTTTCGCGGCGGCTGCGGCCGAGGGGGGGCCGAATTTCATGGGGGCGGGGGCGGGGGTGGCCGCGGCCGCGTCCTGTGCTGCGCGGGACTGGCGCCGGAGATCGCTGGTCTCCGACTGCATGATGCGCACGTCGTCGTCGGGATCGGGGTCGGGGTCGGGGTCGGGAGGGGCACGGGCGCTGGCGAGGGCATCGCGGTGCCTGTGCGTCCCCGGCGCGCGGGGGGCAGAGTCGGCCTTGAACTTCTTCGAGGGGGGCTTCGAGGGTGCGGGGGCGCGCGCGTGGGAGGTGGTGGCAGGGGCGGGGCCGGGATCGGAGGGGGGCGTGGTGGAGGATGCGGGGATGGGGGGCTGGGAGGAGGGGGGCGGGCGCGAGGGGGGTGCGGCGCGGACGATGACGAGGCCGCCTGCTTGCTCTTCGCCATTGAGCACTGTGCGTGCGGGTCAGCGATTCGCGTGCGCGGGGCAGAGAGGGAGATGGGGAGATGGGAAGGGAGAAGGGAGGGCAAGAAACGCGTACATTTCCGCTTGTTCGACGCGACGCCCTGTGCGGATCGACGCGCGTGTGAGCGTGTTGTCAGCTTGGGGTGCAGGGCTGGGTGCGTGCGTGTGCGATCACTCACGTCTTTCTTGAGTCTTTTGGCGGCCAGGGTCAGTGGGTTGGGGTCGTCGGGCGCCTTTCGTTTGGGTGCGGGCTGGGAGGGGCTCATGGGCTGGTTGCGGGTAGTCGATGGGGCGGGGCGCGCATAGGCGTGGGCGGGGAATAAATAGGATGTCGCGGGCGTCGAGCAGGCTGCGCGCGGCGGGGCGGGCGGGCGGCGGCGTCGATGGCGGTGGCCGTCGTGGGGGCGTGTGTTCAAGCAGTCAACAAGCGGAGTTCCAACCCCGTTCCCACACTCCGCACCCTTGCCCCTTCAGCCATGTCCACCTCCCGCGCGCAGGAAGACACCTACGAGGCGCAGAACGACCAGCGCCTCGACGAGCTACACTCCAAGATCAGGACTCTGCGTGGGGTAGGCCCCGCACGTTGTCTGTGGCTGCGCGCGGTGCGCTGAACAAGGATACGCAGGTCACGACCGACATCCACGACGACGTCGAGCGCCAGAACCTCTTCCTCGACGACACCGTGCGTGCCACCCTGCTTTCCTGACGTCGCTCGCCCCCCTCACGCTTCGTCGCAGCGGGACACGTTCACGTCGTTCGGGTCCAGTCTCACGGCCTCCGCCAGCCGCATGACCCACGCCATGTCCCCGCGCGCCACCACCGCGCTCAGCATCGCCGCGTACGTCGTCGGCTTCCTCTTCGGCGCGTGGTTCGTCGGGCGCATGATCAGCTGGTGGAGGGCCTGAGCGCAGTCTCGCGCGTGTGCCGGAAACACGCAGGCGGTGAGTGCTCCGCATCGCTCGGTGGCGCATCGGTGACGTCGTGCAGGTATTTATCGCTTGTATCTTATTAACGTCGTCGATGGCATGGACGCTGTGCATGGTGCTCGACGTGGACAATTGTTAGCTTTCACTCGAGAGTCTTTGAGCTTCGGGGCTACGCTATCGCGACGACGTCCGCGGTGAGCGGGTCAACCATCAGGTAGGTAACCATGGAATTTGTCCAAGCACATCCAGTCTCGAATACCGTGGCTACGATGAAGCAATCACACCGTCGCCAGAACCAGCAGTCACCTCGTACAACAGAGCCAGAGTTTCACTTTCTCCTCCCCGAAAGCGGCACGGAACAGCGGGCCGCGTTCCACGGCGTTGTGTTCGGCGGTGTCGTACTCGAGCCCCAGATCTTCAGCGAGGTCTTTCGCGTCCTGCGGCGACAGGCTGTCCGAGACCAGAGCCCAGAACCTGCCGAGCGCCCACCACACCGCGAGCCCGAGAGTCAGCCGGCGAGCGCGACTTGCATGTGGAGGTCTGGAGAGCCCAGGGGCAGCACGTACGTGGCGAACACCTTCCTCCGCTTCGCCCACTCGGACCGCCACTTGGCCCAGTCCGCGTCGATCTGCTCGAGCGCTTCTGCGGAGACGAGCGGCGTGCCGGCGCGCAGCGGGGCCAGGTGCGCGCGCAGGCTCGCGACCTGCGGGGAAATCGTGAGCCAGCGCACTCGACCGTCGGGCAGGGAGAGGAGGCGCGCGCCTTGGACTCTGCGTCGGCGAGCTGGCTCGACAGCTCGTCGTCGGTGGGCGTGCTGCGGATCCTCGCGAGCCCTGCGCCGTTCCCGACGGGGCGCGTCAGCGGCTGTATGCTCTCGATCGAACGTGGGTGTATGCGCGCGCACGCACCGGCGGACAGGGTCTTCAGCTGCGCGGCGAGCGTCTTGTTGGCGTCCTCGAGGGCGCTGCAGTCCGCCTCGAGCTCGGCGAGCTTGTCGCTCGGCACGGCGGCGATGCTGTCCTGGTTCGCGACGAAGAAGGTCGTTTTGCCTGACGTCGGCCGGAGCGGGGGGGAGGGGCCACCGGTCAGCTCGCATGTATGCGTGTATGCGTGTGCGTGTATGCGCGTAGAAGCGTTTCGCTGACCGTAGACTTTCTGCTTGACGTCGCCCTTGTCTGCGAGCGCGAGCAGGATCTTCTGCGTCGCGTTTGGGGACGGCGCCTTTGAGGTTGGCGGAGACGTCGACGGCGCCGAACGGGCGGTTCATCTGAAGGAGAGAATGAGCGATGGTGTGGTTTCGTGAGAGCTGGGGCCGGGCTACTCGTTTGATGTATTCGAGCACGCGGTCTTCCGCTAGGGCGGGGGCGTGAGAGTGTGCGAGGTGCGTGCGGCTGGTGTGGGGATGTATGCGTACCTTCTTGGCCTTTGAGGGGCTTGACGTCTGGTTTTGCTTTGGAGGCCATGGTGCGAGTGAGTGAGTGTGTGAGTGTGAGTGAGTGAGTGAGGAAGGACGCGACGCGGGGGAGCACGTGAATGGGACGGAGCATGCGGGAAACCGGAAGAAGCGAGCGAGCTCTGCCTTGCGATACTTTACCCCACATGAACTGCTTCGAGTCCTCCATCCCGTTCGAATGACTCCCAATGCCGTCGCAAAACAGCCCACTGCTGCTACCACCACGACCACGAGAGACCTCGATCACTTTGTTCGCTCGGGGATCGCGGGCGGCGTCGCGGGCTGCGTCGTGCGTCTCTTTCTCTCTGTCCGTCATTATTTGTGGAGGGAGGGAACTCATGTGCAGCGTGCAACGCAGGCCAAGACGGTCGTCGCCCCGCTCGACAGAGTCAAGATCCTCTTCCAGGCCTCGAACCCCGAGTTCCAGAAATACGCAGGTGCGTCCCGTCCCCGCCCCGCCCCGTCCCATCCCTTCTCTACGGCCCTCACGCGCCCAAGGCTCCTGGAGCGGCGCCTTCCGCGCGGGCGCGCAGATCTACGCCGACACGGGCGTGCGCGGGCTCCTCCAGGGCCACTCCGCGACCCTCCTGCGCGTCTTCCCCTACGCCGCCGTCAAGTTCGTAGCGTACGACCAGGTGCACGAGGTCCGTCCATCCACCACCTCACCCTGCCCCGCCCTGCCCCCCGCTGTTCCCCTATTGGACTAAGACACAGCCGTGCACGCACAGGTCCTGATGCCCACCCCCGCACACGAGACGAACGTCCGTCGCTTCGCCGCCGGCGCCATATCGGGTGCGTCGTCGTCCCCGCGCCCGTGTGCTGCTGACCCGCTGAGCTGAGCCGCGCACCCCCAAGGCACCATCTCCGTCTTCTTCACCTACCCCCTCGAGCTCATCCGCGTCCGCATGGCCTTCCAAACGCGCGCCGCCCCCGCCCCCGCCCTCGCGCCCCCACATCCACATCCACATCCCCCCGCGAGCCCGCCGCCACCACCACCACCACCGCAGCCGCAGCCGCGCCCGTCCTTCCTCGGCGCCGCGCGCCAGATCTACCACGAAGGAGGCGCCCCCGCGCCAGGGACGAGCGCGGGCGCGAGCGCCGCCTTCCACCGCTTCCCGCCGCTCAAGTTCTACCGCGGGTTCACCGTCAGCATCGCCGGCATGGTCCCATACGCCGGCACCGCCTTCCTCACCTGGGGCTTCCTCCGCGCGCAGCTCCTCCCCGCGCACGACGCTCCGCGCGGGGCACGCCGCTCGCGGACCTCGGGATCGGCGCGCTCGCGGGCGCGATCGCGCAGACGGCGTCGTACCCGTTCGAGGTCGTGCGCGCCGGATGCAGGTCGGCGGGCTGACGCGCCCCGAGCGGTGGCTGCGCTGGGGCGAGACGGCGCGCGCGGTGTGGGCGCGCGGCGGGTGGCGCGGGTTTTATGTCGGGCTTGGGATTGGGTACTTGAAGATCGTGCCGATGAATGCGGTGAGTTTTGCGGTGTGGCAGGGGATGAAGCGGTGGTTGGATGTGTGAGGCGCGTGGGGTAGAGGGGATGTGTTGCTTGGTTATGTTCATTGTAGATTTACATCGCACGCACTCTATAGCAGGGAACAGAGCATGGGTCATTGGGATTATAAGCACGGGCGGAGCTAGAGTACAATTAATCAAGACGGGGTATGCGTATGGATAGGGATACAGCAAGCGACAACAGCATATGCACATCCGATCGTCGTCGTCGTCGTCGTCGTACACGATCCTTCTCGTCGCCCGCGCGCATCACGACGCCCCAACGCCCGCGAGCACCGCGAACACCTCGTCCTGGCGCTCCCTGAACGCGCGCAGCCGCGTCAACCGAGCGCGAGCCCATTCACGCGGTTCGCAAACGCGACCGCGCGCCCCTCGACGCTGCGCCTCCCGCTCCTGCCTCCACCACTTTCCTCCCCCCTCCCCCTCGCGCCGGCGGCCCTCGCACGCCCCGACGCCGCGCTCCAGCATCGCGCGCACGCGCTCGAGCGCGGCGGCGGCACGTCCTCGCCGCGCGCGGCGCGGCGCAGTGCCTCGTCTGTGTCTTCCTGCTCTACCTCGTGCGCGAGCGCGCCGATGGCTGCGAGCTCTTGCATGAAGGGGCGGAGGTCCGCGGGGCACGCGGCGGGCGCGAGGGTGCGGCCGAGGACGGCGCGGACGGAGCCGTCGGGGGTGGTGCGGGTGGTGGCGACGGCGAGGACGGCGAGGGCGACGCTGCCGAAGTAGGCGCGTGGGGGGTCGGTGGGGAGGAGCTGGTGCAGGGAGGGGGTGGATTCGAGGACGTCGGCGAGTGCGGCGTAGAGGGTTTCGCGGATGAGCTCGATGGCGGGGGTGGAGGCGGCGGAGAGGGAGGGCGTGCGGGCGTGCGTGTGTGGCGTCGGGTGCGTGTAGGAGGAGTGGGGGGAGGTGGGTTCCTTGGAGGAGGGGGGGATGCTGAAGGTGGAGGAGGTGGGGGAGGGCGAGTACTCGGGCGGGGGCACGAAGGACGCCTTGGGCGTGAGGCTGGCGCCGCCTGCGCCTGTGTCGATCGCGGCCTGGAGATCGGTCGCGTAGCGGTCCTGGAAGGAGCGGCGCTGGCTGATCTCGATAGCGACGGCGCGGAGGTCGGCGGCGATGCGGTTGAGTGCGGGGTGGAGGAGCGTGGCGAGGGGCTCGAGGGCGCAGACGATGCGCGCGAGGTCGTGCTGGTGCTCCGGCGGGAGGGCCTGGATGTCGGGCACGGCGGAGGCCCAGATGTGGAGGAAGGAGAGGAAGGGGCGCGGGCAGTTGGCTTCGGAGAGGTCGAGTTGGGGTGTGGACTTTGTGAGGCGCGGGAGCGGGACGGAGGGCGGGTGCGTCGTGCAGCGCAGCGCGGCGAAGTACAGACACAGCGCGGGGCCTGTCGTCGAGCAGCAGCAGCATCAGCGGACGGCCCAAGGGTGTGGAAGCGGGACAGACTCGCCTGTGATCATGAGGTCGCCCTCGGCGCTGCTGAGCATCTCGACGTCGAGCAGGCGCTCGGCTTTCGCCTGTGCGAGCGAAGACTTGAGGTAGCTGTGGAAGGCATCCTGGACGTATTGCTCGGCGAGGCGGCCGTGCGGGTCGTAGACGAGGGAGGAGGTCATTGCGCGGCGTGTCGGACTGCGCGAGCGCTATAAGGAGCGCTGCGCCGGAGCCGGGTGGGCGCCGTGTGCTGCAGGGCCGCACAGCTCCACACAGCCACGGCGGGTCACCGCACTGGGGCCCAATTCACTCCATGGTCTCAACCCAGGACGACTATGTACATGAACCTGGACCGGTGGGTGGGTATCTACTCGTGGTACGCTTGTGCACCCCCAACAACATCACCTGGGCGACGTCAACCTTGAGACGGCCTGGAGCACAGCGAGGCCGGGAAGAGTCATAACAGACATGCTGCGGTGCTCGACCTTGTGTCGCAGACCGGACGCACACAGCATGGGTCCACGAGTATCAGCCCAGACCGTACACACCTCTTCCGACTCAGCGGGAACGTCTGCGTTTAGCCGAAGACGTCGAAAATATCGACATGTTCATCAGGATTGGCTTGAAGCGCTACGCTTCGATGCGCTCCGGGGATCAAGCTCGCCTTCACGGAGACCATCCGCAAATCGTTCGGCGTGCTTCTCACACGGGTGTTGTGAAGGAACGGCCATCGATCGTAGGACCACCAGAGGAGTCCAGCCGAGCCAAGGCGTTCGTCCCCATAGGTGTTTTCGTCTACTTGCAGCAGCGTTGATGGTTATGCGAGACGATCTGGAGAGCACCACCCAAGACGGACAAGAAATGGCAACAATATGCCACATTAAACGGAATAGAGGCACAGTAGTACTATACATACATTTAATCCCGCGAGGGAACGTCGACACCGGAATAAAAACGCATACATAGAGGGGGCAGCACAGACAAACACGGTCCGCCAACGATCCAAGATGAGAGCAAGCCTGAACACAGACAGAGAGAGATGAGCACACACACACATCGCGGAGAGAGCAGATGCACAAACAGCTCAGTCGTCGCTGCTCGGCCCTACTTGTGGGCCCTCTGCCTCCTCCTCTCGCTCCTCCTGCTCCTCCTCTTCTTCCACTACCTTTTTCTTCTTCGGGGCTTTGGTAGCCTTCGGCTTTCTTGGCTTCGCTCCTTGCCTCTGTTGGGATTCTCGGGCGCGTCTTTCCACATGCTCCCGATCTGGCAGACCGGTCGGAAAATGGCCGCAGTGGAGGGACGGAGAAACGCACCTGCGCCATCGCCTCCTTGACGGACTTGCCCTGATTCGCCTCCAACCAAGGCTTCATGTTGGCTTGCACGAACAAGTTGTATGCGGACGCGCGCGCTTGGGCTTGGTGCCGGCTGCGTATACAAATAAGCGGTGATGCACACACGCAGAGGAACGCTATGAATGCTTACGCTCTGACGAGCGAGTGCTTTTGGCGTTGGAACGGCGCGTTGCCGCTTTGGTCGTCGTTTCTGCAATAGGAGCGTCAAAAATGAGAACGGGTCAATAAAATGCTGCGGGACGATGCGAACCCGAGGCGGTCTTTGCCATTGCGATAGAGTACACGAGATGAGATACTAGCGAGAGGTGGACGTGGCAGGATAAAAGGGGGACCGACAGCGGAAGGGGAGTTACTTATACATGCTAGACGCGTCGGAGTTGGAACAGACGCGTTCAACAAACAACGCGTGGCGGGGCGGGCACGTGAGAGGGGCGGGGTGGTCCGTGCACTGTCACGGAAGGGGTGTGTGACGCCGGCAAAAATAGAACAGGTGGGGCGTAGTCCGGGGAGTGCCGAGGGGAAGTAGCGACGGACTATTTAGGGTAGACGCTGTCGCCAACGCCCTTTTCTCCCATCCTCCCTCCTCGCCTTTGCGCTCATCCAGCTCGCGCCTTCCACGACGCACGCGTTCTTCTCCTAGTACCCTTTCCGCTTTCGATACATCATCTCTTTGACCGCCATGGTCCACTACGCTCTTTCCGCTCTTTTGGCCGTCGCCTCCTCGACCTACGTCGTTGCCCAGTCCGCAACCGAACAGCAGTTCCCTGATACGCCCCTCGCGAACAAGCACTTCTCTTACCCTACGCAGATCGTACGCACGCTGTCCACGTATTTGCCCTCGCGGTGCGGCTTTTTGACACCCTTCGCAGCCCTACAAGTCGGACACGGACAGTTTTGGCCGTGGTACCCAGTTCGGCTACAACCTGTGCAACTCCACCACCGAGGGTGCCAGCTCCCTGTGCCAGACGTCCTTTGTCAACCACCTCGATGGTGAGTGGTTCGATCGCCGTCCTCGACTCGGCGCTTATGATTTGGACGGTTAGACTTCTGCCTGTGGTCTCCCGCGAACCCCAACTCCACGATCGCCGACACTGAGGGCGAGGAAGTTGCGTGGTGCACGAAGAAGGGCCATGGCACGCGTTTGATGCCTGCCGGTACCCTCCAGGGTGTTCAGTACCTCAAGACCCCCGACTACATCTTGATCGCTGGTTTCATCGACCAGACCAAGATCAACATCCAGGATGGCGATTACGGAGGTGAGCTGGACCCCCATGGTCAGGATCTCGTACGTCTATTATGTTTTTGAGTCCGAGTATCACGCGTTGATGGGACGTGTGACAGCGTGGCAACCCTCTCGGAGGTCTCTTGTATTCTAACGTGTTCGAGACCAACAATGACAACAACACGTACACGCAGGTCATCGAGTGGACAAAGTGAGTCGCCTCATGATCACCGGGGATGCCTTGTTCACCGGGTCTCTCTCAGCTTCATGGGTGGCAACGCTTTCTGTATCAAGGCCTGTGATCCTGCTGGAGCCAACGCTGCCGCTTACTGCCAGCACATCTACGATCGTATTGGTTGCTCGTACAATGCGCCCAACAGCGCTCAGAACGGTACCTTCGAGGTTTGCGACAGCGACAACATGTTGTTCCCCGGACTGTACGTTGAGAACGGTGTCACCATGACCTACACTCAACCCCCCGAGTCTCTTGGAGCCATCAGCACCATGCCCTACACCGCCTCCATCCCTGCTTCTTCGAACTGCCGGACGTTCCAGTCGGCGGATCTCTACACTGACCTCGCTGCCGTCACTGCTTCGGCTGCGTCCAGTGCCGCCACTGCGACCGCGACCGCGACCGGCAAGTCTGGCTCGTCCGCATCTGCCAGCAAAGGTTCCTCTGCCTCTGGCACCGCCAGCCGCTCGGGCTCTGCTTCATCTGCAACCGTCACTGGTGCTTCCAGCGGCGCGTCCTCGATGGGTGTCTCCCTCGTGGCCGGCATCGTCGGCGTTGCGTTCTCCGTCGTCGCACTCGCATAAGCTCGCGGTGGAGATGGTTTGGGGACGTTTTACGACGGTCATGTGATGCTCGGGTGACGCTATTGGAATTCGCAGTCCGGGATTGTTGAGGGTTGTAACTAGGCGGTGGTTGGAGATGGAGTGCCCCGACGGAGACGAGCCGCGCACTTTTTTGATACCAGACGATCGAGTTACCCGTCACGATATCGGAACCCCCTTTACTACTACTATTATCTTACTTGCCACTATCGCTTCGTATTGGACTTTCGACAGACACGATGGACTTGGTTCTCTTGCGTGCTTGATTTGCTTGATGCGAGATTGAGTACATAGCTTTCTTTGATCGAGGTGGAACGTTGACGTCTATGAACAGGACTGCCTATCCATGTTCTAGGATTTGGTACGCGATAGGTTGCCGCAAGAATCGTATGTGTGAACGTGGGAAATCGGTGCCCTGTCGGTGTCCCTGTCCCTGTCCTCGGCGACGCAAATCGTCCGGTCAGAGCCTTGGTGTTTTTGTCTCACATGCCATCCAAGCACCTAAACTCGTAAGTAGTACAGTCGTGGACACTCAAACACGACTAATTTTGCGAGTTGTTTCTGGAGTGTCCGATTTACATCGGAATCGATTGCGCATGATGAGAAGAGCACGTCCAAATATTTTCAAGTAATTGTACCGAGCCGTTCATTGAAAAAGGGGGGATCATGTTTGGGAGGGCCCAAAAAATTGGCCAAACCCATATATCCATCCAAAAATAGCGCAAAAATCACCAATCAACTCCTTTCGATGAGTAGAGAATCATTCCGGTCGAATTTTACAAAAGTGACGGGCCAAAAGTGAATTATAAAATATAAAACATCAGTGCCACGCTGCCACCACACCTCCGCCATGCTGTGAACATGCAACAGACACGACTGCTATTCAATGGATTCAGTAGGTATATACAATGTTAGCACAACTTATCAGTCGTCTAGTAAACTACCCTGGCGGGCGGCTCACAATCTCGCAAGAAAACACGACGGGACACTTCCGGCCTCAAGAACCAGAAGTCCAAACTGCGTCCTCAACCAGACCTGGAGCCTGACGCAGTGGAGCAATTTGACGAAGACGACGACTATGGTCTGAACTGGGATCCACACGCAGAGCGCTCTGGGTTGAAACCCTCGCAAGAGGGCGTTGACAATGATGTGGATGGTACTTATGTTGATGGAATTCTGACGGAGGTCTTCACAGAGGAGTTTGAGGAGGAATTGGTGCGGATGGCGGCAAAGCTCGATGACCCGTTAAGTGAAGATGAGTGGTTGCCGCCGAAGGAGCAAGCCAAGATTGAACAACAGAAAAAAGAGCAGAAAAGTAGGTTAGTATTGGGGGTGGGCTAAGTACAGGTTCCGTGAAGTTCACAAGGAAAAGTTCGAGGATGCAAAAATTCATGTGAAAGAATGTCTCGATGCGTGTCCTGTGGAGGTCATTGGTGGTTCTTCAATCATTCATGGAGGTTCATGGATGCGTACAGAAAGGGTTTAACTGGGAAGGCCGTAGAGTGGGCCGTTCAGAAGCAGAAGAGTCACCGTACTATTTCGCAGCATGCAATGATGAACTTAGAGTCTGTATTGAACTAACTTGGCTTGCACTTCTCGATGTACTTACTCCTGCGACTCATGGCACCGCATCACCACACAAAAGTTTCAAAAATTCTGCCAAAAAAGTTGGCCAAACCGAAAAGTCATGGGAAAATCCCGAAAAAACCGGCAATCGACTCCTTTTCGCAACCTGACCTTTCTGACAAAAAATCTTGGGAAAATCACAAGCCGATCTCCCGAAACAACGTTGGTCGTGTTTGAGTGTCCACGACTGTATCATTCGTCGGCGTTCTCATCAACGATCACGTCGTGTTTGTCAACGACTCGACAGGCGCCGTGCCGCGCAGTTCTTGACTGTAAGTCATGCTCGCTCATAAGGCTATGTGTCGATGTCGTCGACCTGCAGAGGTAAATTTACTCTCCTCCATCTGCCTAGTGGCAGGTTTTTTGCGAGACCATTGAATATGGCAGTCAAAGTGTTGTTTTATTCATTCCACACGAAATTAGAGCCCCGCACAAAATATTGTTCGTGACAATTCCACACGAAAGTTTTTGCGTGCGAAACAATATATAGAGCCAGTTTCCACGTGTGAATTCCTTACTCGGGCTCCGGGCCATGTCCTGGTTGCTCCAGACCGCTTGTCCCACTTCTTGCTGCTGGTCCCGGAGCTTTCCGGAGGCGTCCCTATCGATCAGAACGGCGAGCGCGCGTTGTGCTCGTTGTTCCCCATGATGAGCACAACTTCTAAATGTCCCTCCCCTGCACTTGCCATACCCAATACATTTATATATCACCAGAACCGGATTTTCATGTAGAATACAGTGGTGTCGGTATGATACAATGTTACCCTGTAATCTGAGTAATCATGCAACAAAATAAATTGTGAAAATAATAAAAGAAATCCTACTGTATTATACATAGAAATTGGGCTCTTGGAATATATATATATAGAGAGCTTTGTTTGGAGGGTATGGAGGAAAAGCAAAATGTTTGTGCTCATTGTCAGAACTGGTGGGCACAAGCGACGGGAGCACAAGCCATGGGAGCACAAGCGACGGGAGCACAAGCGACGGGAGCACAAGCGACGGGAGCACAAGCCACGGGAGCACAAGCCACGGGAGCACAAGCCACGGGAGCACAAGCCACGGGAGCACAAGCAACAGGTAATCAAGTCACAATTATATAGCAAACAACAGACTTCACACAGACTACAGGTAGCCTACAATGTGTAGCATGCAACCAACAAAAGTATCTAAAGCCTCATATTTTTTTTAAACCGAACAACAAAACTCAGATTCAACCCTAACCCTCACAAATAGTATTCAGCATTGCGTGAAAGTCGCGAAGCGACGGGTTGGAACTCGTATTATTTCGCACGCGAAAACTTTCATGTGGAATTGTCACGAACAATATTTCGTGCGGGGCTCTAATTTCGTGCGGAATGAATAAAACGACACTTTGACCGCCATAGTTGAACTTCGACTTTGGTCTTCTGCAGACACTCTGCCGCGCTGTGCTGTCCTGGTAGCCCCCAGAACCCGACATCGCGTTCGCGTTCGTGTTCGTGTTCGTGTTCGTGTTCGTGTTTCGATTGCTCCTGTTGGAGAGGATCTTCACGTGATTGCATGCATCCATCATGATGCATGATGCCTTGTTCGACGCCTAACAGGCATAGCCATCTCACAGTTGCGCCCTCGATGTCCGCTCTACCTCATGTTCGAGCCAACCGTTCTCCTAGCGCCACTATCTGGAATGCATGATGGCGCTGGTAGATTGCTGTGTTTCTGATGTCGGTAACTTGATATGCTCATTCGCTGCATACTAAAGGGGCTGGCTGCTGTACTCTGATGTTGATGTTCTCATCCACTGTATACTAAAGGGGCTGGCTGCTGCGTTCTGATGGCAATGTTCTCATCCACTGCATACTAAAGGGGCTGGTCGCTGCGTTCTGACGGTGATTCGCTCATGAAGGCGATTTTTGCAGACTGCCAAACGGTTCTGGCCTTCGGGGACGCTGGGCGTCGCTTCTCACAGTGCTATTGGGCTGATTGATCCCGAAACTCCATCGGGCGCGACATAGAGTCTGCGCGGGGCTATTTTTTTCTCTGCGTTGCTATTTATCCAGCAAACCGTGATCTGCATAGGTGGGGGTATAAATGGCCGCATGATTATGTTTTCGAACGTCAAAACGGCTTCAGGATCCCCGCGCGCTCTTCCCCTTCTCTCTGAGTACCCCGTCTCATTCTCTGCTCTGCTCTCGTCTGGGCTCTTGAACGGCGGACGATGTCTTCGCCCGATATAGACGCGGATGACCTCCTGCTGCAGTACCTCGGCGAGGACATCGTCGCGGGCGCTGTCTCCCTCGTCTTTGAAAGCCTCTTATACGGTATGGCGCTAGCCCACGACGATCTGAGATACCGCGTCTACAGCTTATCATTGGCTGATTTTTCAGGCGCGTACCTCGTACTCGTATGCTTTTCGACTCTCTATCTGTGTGTAGCCCTCGCGTGTCCCTCGTCTAAGCTCACAGGTCGCTGACGGGACGGCTCCTTTCTGTTTCAGCTGGAGGGGCCCAAAGAACATGAACACCGTCGCGCTGCTCGGCGTGACGCTCCTCATGTTCGCGATGTCCTCCACGCTGCTGTCGATGGACATCGTCAACCTGATCTTGATCATCCGCGGCACGACCATCGCGCATCTCGGGTACTCGCTCCAGGATAAGGTGGCTATGACCGACGACTCCTTGACCCCCTTCTTCTGGGTCGAGGACTGCATATTCCCGTTCGAGGTGCGTGGCGTGCTGGGGCTGCTCGGCGGTGAGTCTGTGCTGTGCTGACTCACGCGACGGCGCGGCGGCGGTGGCTAGTTCGCGCTCGGGGACGGCGTCGTCGTCTGGAGAGCGTGGGCGCTGTGGAAGGACAGCAACCGCAAGGTGATGATCGCGCCGCTCGTGCTCTTAGCGGGATCCCTAGGTGAGTGCATCGTCCCATTCGCCGCAGACGCGTGTCCGAAGGCCGACTGGCTTGGCACAGCGACGTCCGTGGCCTACGTCGGCTGCACCGGGCGCAACGGCTTCCCACACCCGGATGCGAACCCGCCGGGCTGCAACGTCCTCTACCTGGCGAGCCTCTGCGCATCAATGGCGACCAACTTGGCGGCCACGGTGCTCATCGCGTGGAGAGCCTGGTACGCCGCGTCGCGTCGCGTCTCGCGTTCTCCACGGCCGTCCCGCGCTGACGCCGGTCGATCGCGTCTAGGATGCATAGGCGATACCTGAAAGAGATGCTCGGCGCGTCGACAAGAAAGACGAGGGTGCAGAAGGTCCTCGTGCTCCTCGTCGAGTCGGGCGCGATCTACCTCGCCATCTGGGTAAGCCACCCCGCACTTTGAGCGCCCCGCCCGACGGCGCGCTCGCGTCGAGGACGCCGCTCACGCGCCGGTGCAGATATCCCAGATCTACAATTTCTTCCCGATCGCGATCGCGCGCGGCGCGGCATACGACGCCGATCTCACCGTCACGTCCGTCTGCAACCAGATCGTGGTGAGCACCGCGCCTTGCCTTGCCTTGCCTTGCCTTGCCTTACCTTACCTTACCTTACCTTACCATACCATACCTTACCGCACCGCCCGCCCCGCACTTGGGCACCCGCCTCGCCTCGCTCACCCGTCTTCGCCGCAGGGCATATACCCCACGCTCGTCATCGTCCTCGTCAGCCTCCAGCGCACGACATGGGACTCCCCCAACGCGTCGTACCAGCGCCGCACGCACGCGCACACCACCGGCATGCAGTTCGCCGCCGCCCCCACGCCCACGGCCGCGGTCGATACCAGCACCGAAACCACCCTCGGCCGCAGCCGTAGCCGCGGCGGCGCGGGGCAGAGGGGCGCCGTGCATCCCGTTTCTGGGCTGTTCAAGGTACAGGCGACGAGGGAGGGGGATAGCGACGAGATCCGCTGCGTCGCGGAGGAGGGGGAAAAGAAGCCGAGCACCGTGGTATGAACGTTCTGTGTCCTCACATACGAGTATCAGGCGTGTTCGCATGTGTATTCATTCTATGTAGAGCATCCGAACGACGCCTTGCAGAAGGGCCGTGGAACAACAACAGAAAGTTCTGCTCATGTACGCGGTTAACAGATCGCGGGATCTAAACACGCTGTGATTGTGGGCGCCGCGCGGCTAACAATTGGGCGCTACGAGCGCCTACGAGTGCATGCCTCCCTAATAGCGACGGCGGCGACGACATCGAACATGGTCCGAATTTCCATACGGAGGGGAGGTACAAGTATGCGACACCGATACTGTACATGCAAGCGTGGCTGAACATATATTGCGGGACGGGTAGAACTACAAATGGCTTTTGCGAGAGAATCAGAGGATCGAAGGAACACACACAAAGAGAGAAAGGGGAGATGGGAGAGAGAGGCAGGACAGAGAAAGAGAGATGAAGAGGAAGTCGAAGTGAGGGGTGATCCGGTAATGAATCATGAGGAAATGCCTCTCGAAGAGAAGTGAAAAAAAAACAATCATGAATGGAAACGTGGATGGCGGACGTGAACGGGAGCGTGCACAGAACCAAGAACGGGGACACCACGACCGGAAGAATCCGACCACACAAGCGAGTAGCCCCAAACGAGCCGCATCACGCGCGACGAGTGCCCAACACCCCCAACCGCACGAACACCACGAACGGCAATGCGACCGAACACACGCACGACGACGGCGCAGAGGCCTCCAACACGGACCCAAAGAACCCAAAAGCGCGCCAGGCACCAACGGCACCGACGGCACCGAGCGCCCACGCCCGCGCCCGCGCCCGCGAACCGCGCACCGCCGCAGCGCGGCCCCCGATCGAGTCACCCAGCGCGCGCCCCGACGTGACTCTATCGAGTAACACAGCACCAGCGCACGCCCCCGAGGAAGGGGGAGGCGATAAGCGAGCGAGCGATGCCGTCCTTAACCCCGCGCGATTGCCAACCCCCGCGCCCGCCGGCCTTCCTCCGTGCGCGGCTTAAGTACCCCTCCTCCACGCCCAGCGCGCCCCACGCGCCCCACGCCCCACGCATCCTTACCACTGCACGCCCGCCCACGCCCACGCTCACGCCCACGCCCCGCCCACACGCCACTGCTTCTCGGCCCCGCGCACCGCCCACTCGACGATCCCGCTCGTCGACGCGACGTACAAGTAGCGCCCGCTCGGATCAAAGCACGTCCCCGCGAGATCGAGGTGCGGCGGCGCGTCGATGCGCGCGCGCGTGCGCGTGCGCGGCTGCGGCGCGCGTCCGTGTGTGCCGCGGAGCGCAGCCGCGGCTAAGAAGGAGGAGGAGGAGAAGGAGAAGAAAGGGGTGGGAGCGGTGGGAGAGGGAGAGGGAGAGGGAGAGGTGGGATTGGGCGCGGTGGGCCGCCCGGAGGCGGGGCTGGGGCCGTGCGGGGCGCGCGGGTGCCATGGCGCGTGCGAGGGCGCCGAGGGGGGCGGCGCGGGTGAGCCTGCGCGCGAGGTGAGGCAGTCCGGCTCGGCGTCTAGCTCGTCGTCGCCCTCGTGTTCGGGATCGCGCTCGCGCACGTCGGCGTCGTCCATATCAACATCGGGATCGCCATCCGCATCCGCGTCGGCATCCTCGTCGTCCTCGTCCTCGTCCTCCTCGCGCTCGCGCTCGTCATCACGAGCATAATCCCCCACATCGCGCATATCATCATCGCGCTCCTCGCGCCTCTGCGAACCCGACGACGCAGACGCAGACGACGCAGACAGCGCCGCGCGCAGCCCATGGCGCCCCAGCACGCGCCTCACCTCGCGCTCCGCCACGCGGTCGCCCAGCGCAGGCACGACCACGACGTGCGCGCCCATGCCCGCGCCCATGCCAGCGGCGGGCGCCTGCGTCTCCCAGCGCCGGCGCGGCGAGCGCGGCGCGAGCCCGAGGCGCGCGGCGTACGCGAGGGACACGGCGTAGCGCGCGGGCACGGGCGCCGGCGGGGGCGGTGCGGCGAAGGCAGAGGCGGGGGAGGGGCGCGGTCCCAGGGCGCGGGCGGGACGGAGGCGGCGTTGGGGGTGGGCGCGCGGGGGTGCGGGGGCGACGAGGACGAGGTGGAGGCGGAGGAGGAGGCGGAGGCGGGGGAGAGGCGGTCGTTGATGATTGTTGGCACGCGGACGATTTCTTCGGCTTCGAAGGTGGTCGCGTCGACGACGTGCAGGAGCGACGTGTGCTGTGGACAGAGAGAGAACGGACGTGAGGTGAAGGGAGGTGAGCACGCGGCGGAGATGGGGGAGCGGGCACGCACCTCTGTGAACGTCATGACCTCGCGCCCGCCCGGCCCCGCGGGGCTGAACTTGACGTTGCGCACGCCCCACCCGGGTGCGCTGCGCCCCGTGCGCGACCAGTCCCACGCATCGTCGTACGACCAGCCGCGCCCGATCCCAATCCCTCCACCCTCGCCGCCGCCGCCGCCGGCGTCGCCCGCGCAGCGCGAGCGGTCGGTGTAGAAGACCTTCATCGGCTTGTGGCTGCGGACGTCCCAGACGGCGACCATGCCCTCCTGCGACGCGACCGCGAACTTGGTCCCGCACGCGGAGAAGGCGGTCGAGAAGGCGGCGGGCACGGCGGACGCGCGCGCGCCGGCGGGCGGGGGCAGCGCGAGCTTCGCGAGCGGGGCGAAGGTGATGCGCGCGCCGCCGGTGAGGCCGTGGAGGTACACGTGCGGGGAGTCGCCGACGGAGAGCAGCGTGCGGCCGTCGGGCGAGATGGAGGCTGCGCGGGGAGAAGAGCGGGCGTCAGGTGGGCTGTGAGCGACGGGACGGGACGGGGAGGCGCGCGGGCGCGGCTGCGGTCCGGCGCGTGCGCGTGGAGGCGCCGCGTTTGGACGAGCCGGTGTGGGGTGAGAGGGCGGAAAGGACGCACAATGGTTGACCGGGACGTCGAGGCGGAGGGTGCCTGCCTCTGTGATGCGCTTCGGGGGCCCGTCGACGCCCTTTGAGCCGCGGACGTTGACGTCGTAGAACTTGATGGTGCAGTCGTTGTTGCTGACGGCGACGCGGGGCTCGGCGCTGCTCTCGTGGGAGCGGGTGAGGCTGAGGGAGGTGAGGAGGACGGAGTTGTTGATGGAGCCGGAGAGGGTGTTGTCGTACTGCCACAGGCGGCGGGTGCGCGCGCGCGGGGGGTCGAGGGTGCCGGGGTCGGGGTTGGCGGCGGAGCGGGAGGGGGAGCGGGCGTGCGCGTGCGCGTATGCGGAGCTGCGAGTGGGGGTGGAGCGGAGGTGGGTGTGGGGGCGGCGGGTGTGGATGGAGAGGTGGAGCTCGGCGTCTTGGCCGCCTGCGGCGACGAGGCGCTCGTTGGAGTCTGGGATGTGGAGGGAGGCGAGGGTGTTGGGGACGAAGTTGAGGACGACGAGCGGGGTGGAGGTCTGGTGTGGGTGCGTGCGTGCGTGCGTGAGTGAGTGAGGTGCGCGCGGCAACGTACAGGGATGAGAGGACGCACGGATGAGGGATCTGATATGTCGCGCTCCATGATGCACTGGTCATGGACGAAGTTGACGATGCCGCGCTCGTCAGGGCAGATGATGAGATCCCTGAGCTGACTGGAGAACCACACGTGCTGCGTGAGTATCTGTCGAGCAGGCTGTTGAGAGGCAGGACGCACATGTGGCCGATGGTGACGGGCTGGGAGACGATGTTGGAGGGCTCCGGGGAGAGGAGGGACTGTGAGCGGGCCATGGGGAGCGAGGGCTGGTGGGCGTGGAGGGAGGGAGAGCAGGGCGACAGGAGCGAGTCAGCCTCCGTCTCTGGGGCTATCACGGGAACTCAGTCCGGCCGCGGTCCACCCGCACTCGGGCCCCAAGTCGTGCGCCGCCGTGGCACAGTGAGTAATCAGAGGTCAACGTCGAGCCGTCTGTAGTCGGCCGGGGCTGTCGAGGATGCCGCGTGCGTCGTGGTCGCTGTTGCAGACGACGAGCAGCGGCCAGTCCAGCACGGGTGCGGCGCTTGCCGAGATGGGCCGAGTATCGCCGCCGTCTTGGTACTCTCCAGCACTACTCCTCTTTGCTCCCGACTGCTGTCCTCGTGCTTCATCGCCACAAATATAACTCATCTGCGTCGTCGGGGCGAGGCCGGCTTCACTTTTGCGGCTGATGGACCCATCGATAGACCGCTCTGTTTCCCTGGTCGTGTCCGCAACTCTAGCCTGGAATGCACAGCCGGGACCCACCAGGCCCTCGCAGAAATCTGTGCGCGCATGCAACGAGCGACCTCGGCGTCGTCATCGTCAGCATCACCGTATCCAAATCCACGCCCGCGTTCAACATGCAGGCGCGCCCGCGCGACTTCGACGAGTACTGTGTGCAGGAGCTCGTGGACAGGGCGCCTCCTCGTATCTACCAGTCTGCACAAACGCATGCCCATCCGCGGGCCCTCGCGCATCCGACGGCCCTCATCAGCACGCTGCAGTCCATCCACCAAGGCCAAGACTCCCGCACGCCCGCCGTCCTCGACGAAACCGACCCCGCGCTCGCGCGTTCGTTTTGGAAGCCGCAAACAACATCCGTGCCGTCCGCCGCTCGAACGCAGCACCCGCGTACCGCGCCGCTCTCGACGTCCTGACGTAGGCACGCCCCTCGCGCCCCTCGCGCCCCTCGTGCCCGCGCCGGCGCCGGGCAGGGAGAACGCTCTGAGCTCGTCGCCCTCGCCACACACGGCGTGCGCGCACGCCTCCGTGTCCACGGGCTCGTGCCCATCGGGCGGCTCCCTCGCAGAGTCGCGCGAGGCGGACGCTCGGCGATCCGTGCGTGGGGCGAAGGTGGGAGGCTGGTGCTCAGGAAACGCATTTTAGGCTAGGCGGTTGCGACGCCGCGCCGCGCTGCGTGCGGGCGACGTCCTCGTAAGAGCCGGGACGCGGGACGGGGGATCTTCGGCGAGAGGCGGGCGGCGTCGGGCGAGGTACGTCCTTCCTCCTCTTCGCGTCTGCGCGGCACCCTACGATGCCCTAAGAAACTGCGAACGATCGATGTCGCCGGTACTCGGCGTGCGAACGAAGACCTTGGCATCCTTTTCTGCCGGAACGATCGCGCATATATCAAGGCAGATCGCGGTGCCCGGGTCTCTCGCGGCCCTGGGGTGGTGTTAGTCTCGCTCGCCGCAGCGCAGTCAGTCGTGCCGGATGGGCGCGGGGATATGCAATGGAACGATGTTGTCGCCGAATATGCTTGCGATGGAGCATCGCTCAAGGGTTTCCCTTGGTCGAGCATACTCGCCTCTGTCGAGTTCAAAGTTTGCGCAAACATCTCGAATCCACCACCTGTCACATATTCGGGTCTAGGGCAAGTGATCCTTACGAAGGTCGACTGCTTCGAACCGACTCCAAGCCATTCTCGTATTACAAGTACGAAGCCGAATCCAAGTAAATTTGTTGATGCAGACAATGGCGTGTATTGATAGTCTTCCGCAGCTAGATCCATTCATTCGGGTCGTCAAGTCACTACTAGCGTTCGTACGGCAGGGAAAACCCCCAAGAAAGAATCTTTTGCATTTGATTTGCCGAAGACTTTATCGCCCATCGTTCAGTGCGGATTGTATGGCGTTGAGATGCTGGCACGAGGACCGTGCGTTAACCACGCAATCAACTTACTCTCATCGGTGAGATCCAATGGATTAATTCTTGCCGCTACATTCTTGTTTATCTCCTGGCTCAGACGATGTTCTGTGGGTATGGTGGTACGACAGACAAGGTGCAATCCAGACTGAAGGCATCAACTTTGTCCAGGACTTTCCGCGCTTCTTGATTCTGCTCTTCGCGTTTCAGCGGTTCGAGTTCGGGGACTGGGGGTTCAACACTGTGCTAGACCCGTGGTCCAAGGCCATTCATTGTCCCAGGAAAGATGTTGGAGGCTATCGGATGGTCCCGAGCTAGTATCTGAGTTTCGCGTCACTTGTCGGCGAGTCGGCCAGAATCACAATCGATACAAGCCGGCAAGTGATTCGGGCGTATGGCCTGGCTGGGCGAGGCACGTCTGTTTTCTGTGGGACGGCCGCTCTGGCAATTTCTGAGATTTCTGAGATGGTTGCGTCTTGTGGCCCCATGGATGCGACCACGGCGTCCAAATTGTCCGAAGAGCTTCGAGAGGGAACAGTGAAGATTTACTGGCAGGACGAATGGCGTTTGAACGAAGCCGAGGGTCTCGAAACGGATACCCTGGGTCATCACCCGGAACTGCATTTCGCGCACGACCTTTCTGGATATTCGACAAGGTTCATACGAAAAAGGCTTGGGCTCGAACCACCTGAGGGCCAGCGTCCTGCTCGTGTCCTTCGACTGGCCGTATTTCCCCAAAAGAGACCCATCACCGCGGTGGGCGGCGCGGTGTTCATGAGAGCGTGGCTTGATTGCGTTCGCGGTGCGCGTTGCTACGGTTGGTTTAATTTCGTGTCGACGACTGCTGACGCGGAGGGTCCAGGCCACTATGCGCTTTGGGAGCTGGGCATCCAGGATGTCAATTCTCATGGCAGATGAGGGCGAGCGCGGTTTCTTGATCGACTGGGAGCTTGCGACGATGTTTGGGCAGTCGAATCATGATGGGAGCTCTCGCCCTGAGACTGTGCCCTTCATGGCCTTGGAGTTGTTCCACAATAAGTATTGGGAGGGCAAGATCCACCGCCAATATCACCATGACCTTGAAGGTTTCCTGTGGATTGTACCTTTCGCATGCTTGCGGTATGAACACAGCGACTTGATCGAGCGTCCACCAATTCGCAATATGTGGAACACGGGAGATTACTCATCTTCCAAGCATCCAAGCGTGATTTCTTGGCAATGCTCCAGAGAGTACCGCTGCAGGCACCCTGGGCGATTCGTCCATATAGACGGGAGGGGCTCGTATCTCATCCATTTATACAACGCATCTTGAATGGCTGGCGCGTGCAATTGCCAGCTACACCGAGAGAGGAAAGAGGTGTCTTCCGTAAGGGGATCCGAAACGACGGTACTTGTGCTGAGGGATATTTATGCAGACTTTTGGGCCACAATCAAAGGGATGCAGATGTCGTCTTTAGAGGAGTGTGTGTCTGACGGCTTTTGATCGATTTCCTTCTTTCTGTCCTGGACGTGACGATTGATTTGTGGCTTTTGACTTGGAAGTTGGCACACCCAATGCCATAATACCAGCCCCACATCTTATACTCTGTTTTAATTAGGTGCGCTCAGTCTCGAATTGAAGTACCCTCCTCATTTTCTCGGTTCGACACGCTCGAAAAATTGTCCACAGCCCTTCTAGTACGATTACACATGAATGTTCCACATCACAATCTCACCCACACCGTTTGACGCTCCGCGCGGGTATGCGGGATCGCTCAGGATGGGCCGGGTGCAACTCGAATGTCATGCAAACTTGACTTGGAGGATCTTCTGCCTGTACCTCAGTACTACGTGCATATCGACAACCTCGATTGCATTGATCAGCAGGAGGCGAACAGAAGTTAGAAAACAGAAGTGAACCGGCCGGCGCCCATCACGACCTATCACGACAAGGAAAGTAACCTGGCTACACTGCCACAACCGTGCTTGCACGCAAATGAATATGATTTGTCTTCATCATCTCCTATCTGCCGGAGTCTGTTGTGGTCATATACACGAAGATGATCCGGGGCAGACGCCAGCTATCACGGGCAGTGCCACCACTCGGTGAACGCAGAATGATATGTTGTCGAAGCATTATATGCGTAGATATGGTCCCATCCAAAATTGGAGGGTTTTGGCCCTTTTGTCAGCACAGTTTTGAGATTTTCCTTCAGTGCCAGCACCACTAATAGTCTTCCTGAAATTGCTTGAACTTTGTCACATGTGCCAGCATTCAAACTTTGAAGGCATATTGCCCTTCGGACGAGTCGCCCGGTCCTAGTCTTGGTCCTGGCCATAGCGCACTCAGCGCCGCACAGAACAGCTCTAAGCAATATCCATTCATTGTAGTACAACATGCGTCAAGGCTCGAGTGAGGGTGGCCAACGACGAGGAGGCGGGGGGAGGCGGGGGAAGATCGCTTGTGACGTCATGAAATGTCGTCCCGATTTGAGACCCGGTCCTTGAGATCTGAAGGAGCAGGGGGAGACCGTTGAAAAAATCCCCCTGCCCCCTACCAACATTATCTTCCGCTCCTTGAAATCAGCATCCTTCAAAAGTCATTCTTGATCATGGCTTCCAATTCCTTGCCGGCGGCAATGCTGGCACCTGACCCATTCAGGCCAGTCACGCCCCCTAACCAGATCAGCGGCTTACACAAATTGTTCGCCGCGGCGTTGAAGCTCAACACCACTCCCTCGAACAACATGGGGTCGTCGTCGAACGCCGTCAGCGAAGGATATGAGGACTACGTGTAGGTTATGCGACTGCGACGTCTCAGAGACTATTGGATAATTGCTGATTGCTTGGTTCAACAGTGTGGACCACGTCAAAGAGTGGATTGCGAACGACCTCGAAAAACATGAGAAGTGCAGTGTCGATGACATGCTAGTATTTTCTCAGGCAATGTCTTCACGGCCAAACTCCTGCTTCGAAGGATATGAGCTCGACCTTCTTGCAACCATACCTCAAAGCGGTGCTTCCAATCTGCAATAATGTTGAGATAACGAGTCAGCTGAAAAAATAGTGCGTCCTTCGTCCACACTAATTAAGATCAAGGATTGAGAGACAATCCACAGCTGCGAAACTAGAGGCACCAAAAAAAACATATATAAACCTTTTGTCGAGCTTTTCAATTTAGCGCTCGAGAATCTCAATAGTCTCAAGATGCCCAACGTTCGTTTCGCGAATGACGATCTCAGGATACTCTTTCATAGAAACAATCCAAACAGATACTGGGAAACCATGGTGGTGATGTGTCTAAGCGTAGCCCCGATGTGGTTCTGGTCTCCTGAGCTGCAGTGAGGGACGCAAATGACTTTATCAAAATGCAATGGCACGATGCCACCGGGCCTTCTGTCAAAAAGCCTTTGATTGCGTTCAAGTGGTCGCAGATACTCTGTGTTTTCGAGTTCAAGCGGGTTGCAAAGACGTTGACGCCACCGCCCCTCGAATGCTCCGGTTTTGGAGCCATCCGTGAACCTCAGCACAACATACGGAAGCTGTTCGATCCCGTTCCAGATCCTTCCGGAGTGACTGTCAAGAACGACTGTGAATGACGAGATGACCTAAACCACAAATATGGGAATGGTGGAAGAGGATGTTTTGTGTGGACTTGATCAAACCGATGCTTGTAACCAAGAAGACTGATGAACAGTAGTTCTGTGATTAGACAAAGGTGGATAGCCTAAGGCTTCCACTACTGCGCACAATCTATAAATACATGAGTGTAGATGCACGGACCAAGTAACTATGGAGCAGGAACGCGAGGTATAGACTTGGGAAGGGTCCAACGTGTCCCTATATGGAAGGTGGGAAGGTACGAGTACGTAAGAAAGTAAACGAGTTTGTAACATTACCCCCCCCTCTAGGCCGTCAGCGCCGGAGACGGAGAGTATGGTATGTCGTACTCAGTCCGAGAAAAACATAAGCAATGCATTTTAAGAGGCGTGAAATCGAACCGTATCATCAAAGCGGACACTCATTCGCGTTGCCCCCTGCCGCGCCCTGACACGATAGCCCTTGAGTACAGATGTCAGGGTATACCACCTAGTTAGAAGCACGCGGGTACTGCGTCATTGAGCCGAGTCCCTCTTCTCATCGTGCCGGTGGTCACCGGTTCGGCGGAGTCAAACCGCCGTAGACCTTGGTAGTTTTACATCGTGCCGGATGAAGTCCTTCAGTCGGATTCGGCCTCCTCTTCTCCTTCCTCGATCCATCCTATCCTTCTTGGTTCGATCCGTCTCCATCCTAGTTCTTCGGGTAAGGTAAACGTGTATGGGTGGAAACGCTGGTGGTGTGGGGATGGGAATGCTCCGGGCATCGGGCGGTATGGTGATCCGTTCGAGGCGGATGACGAGGCTCGGGAGAGATCGCGGCTGTGGTCGGCATGTGATATTCGGTTGGGTCGAATACTTCGTCATCATAGTGGACCGGTCCTGCTAGTCCGATGAGGCGTCGTTCTCCTGCTAAGATACGGGCCGAGAGTGATTCTTCTCGCGTGTGGAGCGCTCTCTGCGCGTGCATGGTGAACGCGCGTTCCTCTCGGAGGATGCCGAGCGCTCGCAGGACGTCAGCCGTGGATCCTCCCGACATGAACTCTTGTGAGGTATCCCCCGCGAGTAGTCCTAGTAAGTGTGTGACGGGGGTAGTGAGGTAGGTGTCTGGTTCTAGGTGGACAATCCCTGGGGTAGCTTCATCGAACAGAGGTGGAGGGGAGGTGGATGCTCGGTTAGCGGAGGGGTGTGGAGTGGGTGGACGTCGTTCGCGGTGTTCCCTCTCTTCATTAGCCTGGAACCGTTCCTCGTCTATCTCGTTCTGTTCCAGTATCCTGATCCTGTCCATCTCGTGTTCGTATTCCGAGTCCGTATCCGACCACCCGTCACTCCTCTCTGGCCTATTCGGGTCACTTCTTTCCCATAAGTTACCTGCTTCGTCCAAGTAATGGTCGCGGTGCCACCTAACTTCGATTTCTATGTTTCGGGTCGTCTTCCTCCTGTTCCGCCTCCTGACCGCTTCTTCGTCGTCTTCTGTCCATGGGACGGGTCGCTCTTCGGATACGTCGGACTCCGTGGATGGGGACGGCGTATCGTCAGTTTGTACAGATTGGTCGACGAAGGTGGTGGTCTGCTCAGAGTCTGACATGGGGGAGGAAGGCGAGGTTAGAGAGGAAGTTGTTGAATGTGTGGGTTGTCCGAATGGATGAGGGGATGGAGAGTATCGAGTTCGAGATTTTATACGTTTCTCGCTTTGTTTGTCCAATGTTTGTCAAGGTTGCCCGAAGGGGAATGGTCGACGGATGTTTCACGTTATGCTTCCATTAGTTCCTTTGCGTTGGTCAGGCTTGCCCTTGTGACCCATTCATCGGACGAGTCGGGATATCCTTTCCAGTGCACCAGGTACTGATATCCGCGGCCTCGTTTCCTCTTATCTCTTATCTCTTCGACTTCGTACTCTTCTTCTCCATCCACAAGGTCAGGTGGTGGTTCTTCGAAGTTTGGTCCGTGAGCGTCGGTCTCTCGATACGGCGTTATTAGCGAGGCGTGGAAGACCGGGTGTATTTTCCATGTCGGTGGGAGCTTTAGTCTGAACGTTACGGGTCCTAGCTTCTTTTCGATAAGGAAGGGCCCGTGGAGTTTGGGTGCTAGCTTGTCCTTGGGATGTGTTGTCTTAATGTTTTTTCCCGATAGCCAGACCTTCTGTCCTTCTTCTAGTTCTACCTCGTGCTCCGCTGTTCTCTTCGCCATTATTTCTGCCGCTGCTTCTAGACTGGCTTTCGTCTCTTCTCTTACGTTTTTCAGCTTTTCCAACCGTCGTTCTACGCCAGGGATGTCGGACCTCGGTTCGATTTGTGGCATGATCGTGGGGTTAAATCCATATAGGAGTTGGAACGGTGACTGATGTGTTGCTGAGTGTTCTCGTGCGTTGTGAGCGAATTCGGCGTAGGGAAGTAGTTCTGGCCAGTTATTTTGTTCGTAGTTGCAGAACGCTCGGAGGTATTGTTCGAGTTCTTGATTTACTCGTTCCGTTTCTCCATCGGTTTCCGGTGATATGCCGTGCTTAGCGCTGTTGTTACCCCTAGTTTTTTCCAAAGTTCCTTGGTGAATCTGGCTGCGAACTGTGGTCCTCTGTCCGATATTATTTTTTCTGGTAGTCCGTATCTTTTCCACACGTTTTTCATGTAAAGATCTGCCGTTCCTTCTGCATCTATGGTCTTGGCGCAGGGGTGTACACGACTCCCTTTGTGTTCCTGTCTACGGTTACGTGGATGGAGTCATATGGTCCGACCTGCGGTAGGTCTGTAATGAAATCCATCGTGACCGTTTGCCAAGGTCCTTTGGGTATTTCGTTCGGTACTAATGGAACTCTTATAGGGTGCGTTATATTTTTTGTATTTTGGCATATCGCGCATCCTGTTACGTATTCTTTTACGAACGTGGACATGCCTGGCCACCAAAAGTTGTCGGATACTAAGACATAAGTCTTCCACCTCCCTGGGTGTCCGGTTGCGATGGAGTCGTGGTACGTCTTGACTATGTCTCTTTTTAGTTCATCGTTGGGTGGTACATAGACTTTTCCTTGATGCCATATAAGTTCGTCTTCGTAGTTCCATTTTTGCAGCCCTTTTGCCAGCGCTCGCGGTCCTGATGCTTTTATAACGTCCATTGCTTCCATTATTTCTTTGTCTCTTGCCGTTACTTCCTTTAGTCTTTGTCGAGTTGTCTGTCCAACAGTTCGATCGTGCCTCGTCCTGTTGCTTTTTTGACAAATAGTTGTGGGTTTAGTAACGTTTGGTTTGTGTTATCTAATTTCACCCCCCGTTTTAGGTCTGGACGCCTGGACAGTGCATCTGGGCGGTGCGTGACTCCTGGCTTATGAACGAGGGTAAAATCGAATCGAGATAAGAAAAGGGACCATCTGGCTTGTCGGCGGGATAAGGTTCTGGCAGTTCCGAAGTAAAGGAGGTTCTTGTGATCTGACCAGATTTCGAAAGGCCAGTGGGCTCCTTCGAGGTACACGCGCCAGTGGTCCAGGGCGTGGATGACTGCAAGTAATTCCTTATCAAAGATGTCATAATTTCGTTCGGCGGCGTTGAACGACTTCGAAAGGAATGCTACTGGGTGCCATCCATCACCTGGTATTTCTTGTGACAAGATAGCGCCTGATGCAAAGTCCGATGCATCGGTCTCCAGCCTGAATGGTCGTTTATGATTGGGGTAGATAAGAACCGGTGTGGATACGAAGGCTTGTTTGAGTGCCGTAAAGGCTTCCTGTCTTGCTTCCGTCCATATGAAGGGGGTGTCCTTTTTTGTGAGGTCATTCAAGGGTCGTGCGATAGTGGCAAAATCGCGGATGAACCTTCGGTAAAAGTTTCCGAAGCCTAAGAATGATTGGACTTCTTTTAGGGTAGTTGGTGTGGGCCAGGCCGAGATACCATCGATTTTAACCGGGTCCATCGAAATTCTGTCCTTCGAGATGATAAATCCGAGATATTCGACTTCTTCGACTTCGAATTGGCACTTCGTTGGCTTGAGGAATAAGTCATGTTCAAGCAGTATCTTCATGACTTGCACAGTGACCCTTCGGTGTTCTTCCAAGGTTTTTGTAAACACCAGGATATCATCCATGTACACCGTGACAACTCGGGCAATGATGAGGTCGTGGAAGATAGTGTTCATCATTGTTTGGAATGTCGCCGGGGAGTTGCAAAGTCCGAAGAACATGACGAGGCATTCGTAAAGGCCGTATTTGGTTAGGAAGGCCGTCTTCCATTCGTCTCCTTCTGCTATGCGAATATTGTTGTACCCCCATTTGACGTCGAACTTCGAGAATATCCTTGCTTCGGACCTAGCGATAGTTCGTATAACATCGTCGATTAGGGGTAGGGGGTATTTGTTTTTTATCGTGTTTTCGTTTAATCGGCGATAGTCTTGCACGGGTCTAAGGTCTCCTTCCTTTTTCTTTACAAAAAAGAAGGGCGAGGCTTGTGGCGATTTGGATATTCGAATTGTTCCCCTTTTTACGTGTTCCTGTATTACGTCATACAGTTTTTCATCTTCGTATTCCGTTAGGGGGTACAACTTGCATCCCTTGGGTTCCCATCCTGGTTTCATGTCAATATGGTGGTCCCATGAGCTATGTTGTGGCAGTCGTTGGGACGCTTCTTGACTGAAAACTTTTGCGAACTGCTTTAGGATGTATCTTGGGACGATCTCCTCCGTCGTGCGTACATCCTTTTTTTTGTTAGCTTCTTCTGCTAATTCTTGCGATTTACTGTGAGTCGATCGAAGGTGGATTGTCCCGTCCGGGTTCGTTTCAAAGATATTTTCGCCATAGCGGTTTTCATAGAGGTCCGTAATGAACTCGTTGATTCCTTCGTCTTCTTCGCTCTCTTCTGGTAGACCTTCCGGTTGGTCTTCTATTGATACGTAATTGACCGCCTTCCTTGCTCCACGCCGTGCGAGTCTTTCTGCCTTGATGATAATCTCGGCCTTGCTCGTTATGCATGTCGAGAGCACGCTTGGAAGGTTAGGTCATTATTCACCCAATTGATTCTGGGGTTGTGTTCGTGCAACCAATCTGTTCCTAGGATAAGGTCTTCTCCTCCCAAGTCCGTTACTAGTAGTTCGCATTGTTCGTCGTGGTAATCCCCTTCGTCGTTCTCCATCCTCATCAGTAGACGCGCTTTGTTTGTGATAGCTCCTCCCTGATTTGCTGAGCCGTCCACATTGAAGACAGGTATTGATTGTCCTATTTTCTCAAGTTTTATCCCTTGAGTGCGGCAGAATTGCTTGTCAATGAGGAGTCCTTCTGCCCCTGAGTCAATTAATACCCTTGCTCCGGTGTTTCCCTCCGAATGTTTTAGCTGTACTTTTATGCGCATGGACGATTTTTGATTTGATTTGGTGAGTCGTACAGATGTTTTCACATGGGGAGGGTCTATGGATCCTACATACACCGATGATGAGGATCGCGCTAAAAATTTGTGTCCGCTTCCTTCTTTCCACTTTCCCTGCTCAGGGCTTGTAGCAACGCTTCTTGTTCGTCCCACCTAAGCTTTCCTATAAACCTCTGGATCTCTTCTCCGCTAATCTCAGGCTCCGTCTGACGTAAAGTTGCATCCTCGCCGGGTGAGTAGGTCTGCCGAGCTGCGAGTCTAGCCCTGAATGGGTTAGTCGTCGCCACGCCTCTACCCTCTCCCTGAGTTGCTTCCTCGCTACTGTTCTGAGCTCGCGCTGCGAACGCTCGGCCATTGCCGCTTCCTCCTCTTCCCAGCCCTCCGCCGGTCGAAGCCTGTCCGTACCCCATTTTTCTGTCACCCGATTGAACATATCCAGCTGCCCCTTGAGGTACCCTAGATGCACCCCTAGCGGGACATTGGTTGGCCATGTGTCCCTTCTTTCGACAGTAAAAGCACCCACCCTCCATTCGGAGTCTGTTCCTTTCTTCGTCGGTGAGGGGAGTGCGAAGTGCGTCGACGGCCATAGGTACGACGGAATTGTTCATACTGGCTGGGGCGTTGGACGAGTTATAGCGGAAGGGGTTATTCCGTTGTGTTGTTGCCGCAGGGATGGAGCTTTTTATGCTCTGGAGTTCCCTCCATTGGTTATCAAACCGTTGCGTGTATGAAATCCAGTCGGCTATTCTGGTCGGCATGTCCGGGAGCCTGTAAATTTGTTTGAGGATTTCTGGGTGTATGGCTCGGCGGAAGTAGTCAACGGTTGACTCCATGTCGAATCCGCTTTCTGCCGCCGTGATTTGGAAGTCTGCCACGAAGTCATCTGCCGTCCTTTTTCCCATTCTCATGGTGAACAGCTTCTGTCGTGCCTTCTGTTCCGTTCCTTCGTCCCTGAACACCTGCGCTAGTTCTTCCAGAAATTTTTTGAACGTTCCCCACGTTAGCCGGGTTTCTCCTTCTCTCCAGGTCCTGAGTTCCCTGTCATAATAGTACCTCTGTGCGTACATTGATGCAGTTCCCGCTCTCATGTAGGATAGTACAAATAGGATCTTGGCTTTGTCATCGGTGAATTTGGCGGGATTGGCGGTAATGTACATGTGGCATTCGTAAATCCATTCTCTGTACTGGGTTCTTGTTCCATCGTATTCCTTCGGTTTGTTTAGTTTATCCGACATATCGTCGTCAGATTCTTCTGGGTCGTCTTCGGGTGTCTCGGGGTTTCCGGGAGGGTCTTCCGGTGGATTCGGATCTTCGGTTGGTGGGGTCGGCGGGTTTCGGGGTGGTTCTGGGTCACTTTCGTCTATCGGTGTTATTGCCTCCTTGGGGATAATTCCCTCTCGATGTCTTCTTTGGGAATATCGATGGGTCCTGCCGATGGGGTTCTTGCCAGGAGTGGTGCTACGGTTCTGAGTGGTGCCCTTCTGTCTTCCCAGGCTACGAGTGGAGCGTCTACTGTTTTTCCACTATCCGGTCCTCCCGTATATATCCAATTTCCTTTCGAGGTTCTTCTGATAGGTTGTCCTAGGTGTTGGTATACTTTGAGTATTCAAAGTAGTCGGTCCCGTGTGGAACTCGCCCTACGTCTCTTCCTTTCCCTTTGGAAGTCGTGGTGGATAATCTTAGAAGCCCGCGCTAGTCTCGATTTGATTAGAATCGAGGGTCAAGGCAACAGCAGCTTCTCCTGTGGTACGTATGTGTGTCGTAAAGTACGTATACCGTATGTAACGTCAAGTGCGATTGTACTGGGCGAGGTTCTGCTCTGTGTGGTTGATTACCAGACAGAGATATTCTACAACCTGAAGCGACCCTCAATGAAGTGGTATTGCCCAATCGTTCGCTCAAAGTGTACAGTAACTAGTTACGGTCGACGAACGCTTGTCTTTTGGGACTGCCTAGCGTAGGTATATATGTAGCCGGTGTTCTGCTGAAAAATAAGATTCAAGAGTATCTGTGGGTGTAGGTTGGGTTTGAGAGGCTATCCAGATGTCAAGAACACGACTGTGAATGACGAGATGATGATGGAATAGAAGGTTGTTTGTGTGGACTTGATCAAACCGATGCTTGTAACCAAGAAGACTGATGAACACAGTAGTTTTCTGTGATTAGACAAAGGTGGATAGCCTAAGGCTTCCACTACTGCGCACGAATCTATAAATACATGAGTGTAGATGCACGGACCAAGTAACTATGGAGCAGGAACGCGAGGTATAGACTTGGGAAGGGTCCAACGTGTCCCTATATGGAAGGTGGGAAAGTACGAGTACGTAAGAAAGTAAACAAGTTTGTAACAGTGACCAGTGCGGAAGCTAATCCAGATGGCGATGGATCTGAAGCGACGGGTGCGAATTCAGGTGGCGGCGGAAAGAGGCCTCGAGCAACAAGTGCAAGCTCGAGTGCACACGCAAACAAGAAGCCTCAAGGGACAAGTGCGAACTTGGTTGCACCGAAGATGCACAACACTCGTGGTAGTAGTGCCTTGGTGAATCAACCCACGAGCGCCTCATCGGCACCCACCACGCAAGAAATCAAAGTGAAAAAGAAACCCGTGGAGCGTCCGAAACCGCCTATCGTCCAGTGCGGATCGTATGGTGTTGAGATGTTGTCACGGGGGCCATGCGTCAACAACGCCATCAATTTACTTGTCATTGGTGAGACACGATGAATCTTCTTGTTGCGGGAGGTTTCTCATTTTTTTGCTCTAGACAATGTTATGTGGATATGGTGGTACGACAGACAAGGTGCGATCCAGACTCAGGGAATCAACTTTGTTCAAGATCTTCCGCGCTTTCTGATTCTGCTTTTCGCGTTTCAGAGGTTCAAGCTTGAGGACTGGGGTTCAACACCATCCTAGACCCCAGTCCAAGAGCATCCATGGTCTCAGGAAAGTTGATGAAGGCAATCGTTTTCCCTTTCAGAATCGCATTTCGTGTTTCCGCCACCCTGAATTGTCTGTCAGCGCATCGGTTGAGGCCCACTATCAAGACAAAATCTCAAATTCACCACGTATATTAGCATGGTAGGACGAGGCACATCTGTTTTCAGCAGTACTGCGTGTATGAGCGCTCCTCCGACCAGAGGTTCTGGCGTACCTCAGGGCTCTGGCAAGGGACCCGCGGCTGTTGGATGGATATATCATTCGCAACTCCTTGACAAGGATCAGGAAGTGGTGGTCAAGATCTATTGGCCGGAAGAATCGCGCTTGAGCGAAGGCCGCATGATTAGCAAGGCATATAAACGAGGGAAGGGCAATCTAGATATTGTGGAACATCTTCCGAAGATGTACCTCGAGCACGACTTCCCGAACATTCGACAAACCATATCAGGGATGCGCTTTGTCTGACACCGCCTGATGGACGGCAGGCTACTCGTATCCTTTGGCTTGCCATCTGCCTCAAATTAGGCCCTATCACCACATTGGTCGGGGAGGGTGTAGAAATGAGACAAACACCGCGCGACGTCTGTACGACAAACAGACACTCAGACTTGTGTGCGGTAGGCAATGACAGTCTATATTTCTGTACGACAAACAGACACTATGTCTCGAAGTAAGTACAGGTAATACGGAAAGAAGTCCTTTAGTATGTATCTCACCTCAGACTTGTGCGCGGTAGGCAATGACAGTCTGAGGGAAAAGAAGACGAAGGTCTGAATATATATCTAACTGAACATACAATAACGAAAGGGACAGGGACACAAGTGTGCAGTGGACATGCCAAATTAGGAACCAGGAGTGATAAGAAAATAAACGGACTCCGATACGGAGCTTGGCACCAACTTGCTCATCCTACACTCCCCCTCAAGTCTTGTGAAGTCCAAGCTCGACTGCAAAATGCTTCACCTTGGCTGAGGGTAAAGCCTTTGTGAGAGTGTTGGCAACCATGTCATCGGTTTGGACAATAGATGATGCGCAAAGTACCATTCTCGACAACCCAATGAATGAAGTGAAAACAAATGTCGATATGCTTGGAACGGGCGTGATACTGGTGGTCCTTAGTGAGAGCAATTGCAGACTGGTTGTCTGAGAAAAGGGTGGTTGATGAGTGAGCGGCTCGAAGACTTCTGCAATAAGAGTCCACAGCCAGATAGCCTCCTTCGCGGCATGTGCAGCAGCAACGTACTCGCTCTCTGTAGTCGAGAGAGCAATAATCTCTTGTCGCTTCGAGCTCCAGGAGACTGCTCCGCCGTCAATAAGAAAGCGTACCCTGAGATTGCGTGCCGATCCTCCGCCATATTCCCATCTGCATCGGCATATCCCATCAACTGCTTCTCCATTCCGCCATATGTCAGCCATAGGTCCCTAGTGCCAGCTAGGTACCGAAAAAATCCTCTTGACTGCCTCCCAATGGGCGACTCCAGGATTAGTTGAGAAACGTGATACCGTTGAGACTGCAAATGAAATGTCGGGGCATGTGGCAATGGAGGCATACATGAGAGCACCGACAGCCTCGCGATAGGGAACATCTCGCATTGCTGCATGATCAGCAGTTGTTGCAGGAGCCTAAGAGGTTGAGAGTCGAACATGGGTGTCCATCGGGGTAGAAACAGGGTTTGAGCTCGTCAAGATGGAAACGGCACAAGATGGAGTCGATATACGAGCGCTGTGACATCCCGATTGTACGTGCTTCGCGGTCGCGTCGGATCTCAATTCCGAGGAGCCAATGAAGCTCTCCAAGATTGGTCACCTCGACAAACTGTCGGAGGCTTGCCTTGAAATCCACAACAAGCTTTAGTGACGTAGATGCAATCGTGCAGTCGTCAACATGAACAACCACGACCGTAAGGTCGGAGCCCTTGCGCCGGAAGAATACAGCTTGGTCGACCTGGCATCGTGCAAACCCCATCTTCTCCACAAAAATCTGCGTGAGTTTCTGATACCAACGCTGGCCAGACTGCTTCAAGCCGTAAATTGTCTTCCGTAGCTTCAAGACCCTACCGACAGCCCCTTTTGGCGCATAGCCGGGCGGCGGTCGCATGTAAATGACCTCCAAGTCAGTAAGTTCCCCATTCAGGTATGCCCCTTTGATATCCACCTGGTGAAGCTCAAGGTCGCGTCACGTCGCGATGGCTAAGACAGTGCGCACAGATGGAAGCTTCGCAACGGGCGCATACGTGTCGAAGTAATCGACGCTGGGCACCTGGCTGAAGCCTTGAGCAACTAGCCTGGCCTTGTGGCGAGCGATATTGCCCGCGGCATCCTTCTTGGCCTTAAAGACCCACTTCGAGCCCACTACGTTCGCACCATGCGGCGCGTCCACCCATTCCCACGTCTTTGCGCTCTCAAGCATGTTCAGCTCCTCGCGCATCGCCTGCTCCCACAGCAACCAGTCCGGCCGTCGCTTGGCTTCAGCGAGACTGCGCGGCTCCAAGCCCTCGGCATCACTCATCTCCGCGACAAGCGTGTACTCCCAGTCCTCCTCCTCGTCATCTAACACTCCCCCTGCATCACGAACGTCTTCGGAAACACGCACCGAGCTTCCAGAAGCTTCCCCGTCCTCCGCGCTGTCCTCCTTGACAATTTCAGGTACTTGCAGGCCGCGCGCGTACTTTGGATCGCGTGCGCGCGTCGATGTCACACCTGTGCCGGCCTGGATGTCACGGATAATGCGCGACGGGGTGCGGATGCGTTTGGGGCGTGTCGTTTCGGGATCCGGGGCGGAAATGGGAGGTTTTCGGTCGTATGGAGGGTCTGGGGATGCAAGAGAGTGGGTGGTTGACTGCGAAGAGGCCGCTGGTTCACCTGTCGCGCGTTGAAGCGGAGTTTCGGGAACATCCGAGCCTGACCGTTTGAGCGGTGCGGTGGCGCGTTCAGGCGGAGTTTCGGGAACGTCCGGGGTCGCGTTGACGCGTCCCTGCGCTGAAGTCGCCGTCGTCTCGCCTTCCACAACCCCATCCTCTCCCTCCCCCTCGAGACGCACCGGCGACGTGCCGTGCTCGTTGAACCACACGTTCCGCTCCACAGAAACGGAGCGCTTCTTGGGCCAGTAAATTCGGCAGCCCGTGGATGTGTCATCAAGGCTTGGTAAGCTCCCAGATTCCAATTCTAAGTCGGACTCGCACACTGCCCATCCACCATCCTCCTCATCAAAGTCCTGAACAGCATTCGACGAGCCGGCAGCTTTGTCAGCATTTCCGGAAGGTTTCTTCGGTGGTTTCGTACAGTGGCTGCGAATGTGGCCACGTTCCCCGCAATTCCAGCAAACTGGCCCTCCGCCTTTTGCCTTCTTGTCCTTGCCTTTAAAGGGTTGGACAGCGAGCGCCTCCTCTGTTCCCTTCGGTGCCGGTGACTTTGTCTGCTGGGCTGCCTTAGCCGCAGTGGACTCGAAGCGCTGACGACGGTCTTCCTCGCTGATTGATCTCATGAGGGAATCGGGAGGAATAGAGAAAGAGGGGTTGATGAGCTGAACAGCTGACAGTTGTGAGGCGGCGAAAGCGGCAAGATGACGGGGAAGGGATGACAAGATAGTGGAGCGATAATCTTCATCACTGATGAGCACGCCGACCTGAGCTAACTTCTCTCTCTCTGTTCGCAGGGCATCAAAGAATGACCAAGTTTCCTGACCTCGGGGGCACTTCGACTGCAAGAAAGCCTTCCACATCTCAGTCTGTGCATATGCACCCTTGACAGTATACTCTGCGACAATCGTAGCCCAAGCAACAGCGACAGAGGGAAGTGCTGCACACTTGATAACTGTAGAGTCCGGTACACGCTGACTAAGCAGATAGCGAGAGGTGCGTTCGGCCTTGTCCCACTCGGTAAGACGAGCAACATGATCATTGGTCAAGGGGTCAAGGAAGATTGGCCAAGGAGTAGTGCCATCGAAATGGCCCCATTTCTCCTTTGCATCCATAGCAAGCTTGAAGCGGGCCTGGAAGATAACCCAGTTAACTCCGCTGGCTTTGAGCTTTGGAATCAATGATGGAAGGGTGTCGGTAGAAAGAGAAGTAGTAGACGCCATCAGGAATGAGAGCAGATAAGTTTACGGGAGGGTAAGCAGGGCCCATAACCTGTTGAAATGAGACAAACACCGCACAACGTCTGTATGACAAACAGACACTCAGACTTGTGTGCGGTAGGCAATGACAGTCTATATTCACCTGTACGACAAACAGACACTATGTCTTGAAGTAAGTACAGGTAATACGGAAAGAAGTTCTTTAGTATGTATCTCACCTCAGACTTGTGCGCGGTAGGCAATGACAGTCTGAGGGAAAAGAAGACGAAGGTCTGAATATATACCTAACTGAACGTACAATAACGAAAGGGACAGAGACACAAGTGTGCATGTGAACATGCCAAATTAGGAACCACGAGGGATAAGAAATAAACGGACTCCGCTACGGAGCTTGGCACGACTTGCTCATCCTACAGAGGGGTTCATGAAAGCATATCTGGAATGTGTTCACTGTGCGTCAAGCTTTAGTCTCAGTGGCGACAATTACTAACCCAAAAGTGCAGGCCACTTTGCTCTTTGGATACTGGGTATTCAACATAGCAATCCTAGCCTGTCAAATGTGATGATCAATGACCAGAACTGTGGTATCATGAACGACTGGGATCTTGCCACGATCAAAGGAATGTCAAAGCACGACGGGTGCGATTGCACTGGGACCGTGCTGTTCATGGCTCTGGATTTGCTTAGGCCGTCGTATTAGGAGGGCAAGATCAAGCGCCAGTATCACCACGACCTCGAAGGCTTCCTGTGGATTTTGCCATATGTATGCTTGCAGTACGAGAACGGTAAGATGATCAAGAATCCACTCAAGTCGTGGAACACGGGAAATTATGTCATCTGCAGAAAAGAAAAGGGAGATTTCCTTGGAAATCTGCGAACGGATCTGACCCAGATACCCAAGGCGACCTCTTCGTATGAATGGGAATGGCCCATATTTCCTCGATTTGTATAGCGCATTAACAATAACTGGCGATCGCCACTTACCGACGCCATAGCGGCAGCCATCGAGGCAGGGGTGGAACTAGCAATGTCGGTACTTAACCCGATGGACGTTTATGCAGAATTTTGGGCCAATATCAGGATGGCGGCAAATTCACAGAGTGGACACTTGTTGTATCTAAAGAAGTATGTGCCTGACGGCTTTTGAGCAGTTTCCTTCTTACTGTCTAGGGTATGACAATTGGTGCGAAGCTTTTGACTTGGAAGCTGGCACGCACACCCGATACTTTACCGTCCCCACATCTTATACTCCGTCTCAAATAGGGTGCATTCGAAATAGAGTATACTCGCTGTTACACAGAACACTACGTTCTTTTTCAGATAGTCTGGTCTAGTCTGGTTCGACAAGCTCAGAAAAATTCGCAGCCTTCGCAGTACGATTTTACAAGAAAAGTCCACAGTATAGCCTTACCCACACGGATGTGCAGCGCGACAGAGCGCGACGCGGGTAGGCGCGGGATCGCTCGGGCCGGGTGTGACTTGAACGTTGAACGTCCACTCGGGACTAAGAACTTCTGCCTTTCCCCCACTACTACGTGCATATCGGTCACCCTGAGTGCAATGATCAGTACGAGGCAAACGGAAATATGACCACGAAGTGGACCGTCTTCGATCACGTTTTGAGAAGGAAAGTCACGCTGTCTGGCTACAACCGTGCTTGCACGCAAACGACGGGCATAGGGCAGAGCTGGGCACAGTCAACGACGACACCGTACTTGATTCAGGCGAAATCGGATGGGATCATCCCTTGACAATGTCGGTGCCGTTGGTGGGATGAAGGAGCACAGGTACGTTGCTTCGAGTACAAGTCGGATCGGTCACGCTGGATTGCCCACGACCTCGAGAAACATGAGCAGTGCAAAGTCGATGACATGCTGTCATATTTCCTCGTGCGATGTCTCGTCGACCCAAATGCTGCTCCGAAGGATGCGGACTTGAGCGTTTTGCAATTATGCCTCGAAGCGGTGCTTCCGATCTGCAACAGCGAGGATATGAAAGAAAGGCTGATACACTAGTGAGTCTGTCGCCGACTCTGTGCAAGATCAAGCGTTCACACTCAATCTGTAGCTGTACATCTAAACCCGACGAAACGAGCAGACAGGCACTGTTCGTCGACCTCTCCAACAATGTCCTAAAGAAACTGCGGACAATCGATATCGCCGGTACTCGGCGTGTGAACGAAGACCTCAATATCCTTTTCTGCCAAAGCGATCGCGCATGTATCGAGGCAGATCGTGGTGCCCAGGTCTCTCGCAGCCCTGAGGTGGTGTTAGTCTCGCTCGCCGCAGCGCAGTCAGTCATGCCGGATGGTCGCGGGGGCATGCAATGGGACGATGTCGTCGCCGGATATGCTTGTGATGGAGCATCGCGGCGCAGGACCTTCGCCTGGTCGAGCATACTCGCCTCGATCGAGTTTGAAGCTTGCGAAAATATCTCGAATCCGCCGCCTGCCGCATATGCGGGTTTAGGGCAAGTGATCCCTGCAAACTCCGTCCATTCGGGTCGTCGACCCACTCCCACCGTTCGCACGGCAGGCACAGCTTTCAAGCATACAAAAATCGCAGCTGAAAGGCCAGAGACTGTATCACGTCCTATCATACAGTGCGGAGTGTATGGCGTTGAGATGTTGTCACGAAGGCCGTGCGTCACCCACGCAATCAATCTACTCCTCATCGGTGAGACTCTATGATATCTGATTCGTGGTACACGGTTCCTTCTCACGTCCTGGCTCAGATGATGTAATATGGATATGGTGGTACGACAGACAAGGTGCAATCCAGACGGAGGGTATCAACTTCGTCCAGGACCTTCCGCGCTTCTTGATTCTGCTCTTCGCATTCCAGCGGTTCGATCTGGACAACTGGGGGTTCAACACTGCGCTAGACCCGCGGCCTTATGCCATCCATTCCTCTGATCTGGCTTCCAGAGGCATTGATATCGACTCCACCAAGTACATCGAGCTCCTGGCACTAGGAGCTTCAGGCAAGTTGGCGAGAATCGCGATTGATACGAGCTGGCAGGTGCATCAGGCGTATGGCCTGGCTGGGCGAGGCACATCTGTGTTCTGTGGCACTGCGACTCTGGCAGCCTCTGAGAGCTCTGGCAAGGTTGCGTCTTCTGGCAACAGCTCCATGGCTTGCGGTGCGACTGCGGTGTCCAAACCCTCCACGGAGCTGCGAGAGGTAACAGTAAAGATCTACTGGCAGGAGGAATCGCGTTCAAACGAAGCCGAGGGTCCCGGAGAAGCGTCCACGATGGGGTCTAAGATGGATACCTTGGGTCATCATCCGGGTCCGCTTTTCGCGCGCGACGTTCCCGAATGTTCAACATGGTTTATTCGGAAAAAACTCGGTCTTGAACGAGCTGAAGACCGGGGTCCCGCTCGTTTCCTCCGGCTGGCCGTGTTCCTCCGCCCGAGGCGTGTCACCGCGTTGGTCGGCGCGGGGTTCATGAAAGCGTGGCTTGATTGCGTTCGCGGTACGTGTTGCCGTGGTTGGCTTGGTCTGGTTTGGTGTCGACGGCTGCTGACGCGGAGGGTCCAGGCCACTATGCGCTTTGGGAGCTGGGCATCCAGGATGTCAAGCCCAGGATGTCAATTCTCATGGCTGATGAGGACGAGCGCGGGTTCTTGATCGACTGGGAGCTGGCGACGATGTTTGGGCAGTCGAGTCACGACGGGGCCTCTCGCCCTGAGACCGTGCCATTCATGGCTCTGGATTTACTCAAGCCGTCGTATTGGAAGGGCAAGATCAAGCGCCAGTATCACCACGACCTCGAAGGCTTCCTGTGGATTTTGCCATATGTATGCTTGCAGTACGAGAACGGTAAGATGATCAAGAATCCACTCAAGTCGTGGAACACGGGAAAATACGTCGTCTGCAGAGAAAAAAAGCGAGATTTCTTGAGGAATCTGCGAACGGATCTGACCCAGATACCCAAGGCGACCTCTTCGTATGAATGGGAATGGCCCATATTTCCTCGATTTGTACAGCGCATCGACAATAACTGGCAATTGCCCTCCACTGCTGAGGCCATAGTGGCAGCCATCGAGGGAGGGGTGGAACTAGCAACGTCGGTACCTAGCCGATGGACGTTTATGCAGAATTTTGGGCCAATATCAGGATGGCGGCAAATTCACAGAGTGGACACTTGTTGTATCTAAAGCAGTATGTGCCTGACGGCTTTTGAGCAGTTTCCTTCTTACTGTCTAGGGTATGACAATTGGTGCGAAGCTTTTGACTTGGAAGCTGGCACGCACACCCGATACTTTACCATCCCCACATGTTATACTCCGTCTCAAATAGGGTGCGTTCGAAATAGAGTATACTCGCTGTTACACAGAACACTACGTTCTTTTTCAGATAGTCTGATCTAGTCTGGCTCGACACGCTCAGTAAAAAATTCGCAGCCTTCGCAGTACGATTTTACAAGAAAAGTCCACAGTATAGCCTTACCCACACGGATGTGCAGCGCGACAGAGCGCGACGCGGGTAGGCGCGGGATCGCTCGGGCCGGGTGTGACTTGAACGTTGAACGTCCACTCGGGACTAAGAACTTCTGCCTTTCCCCCACTACTACGTGCATATCGGTAACCTTGAGTGCAATGATCAGTACGAGGCACACGGAAATCTGACTACGAAGTGGACCGTTGTCGATCACGTTTTGAGAAGGAAAGTCACGCAAACGACGGGCATATAGGGCACAGTCAACGACGACATCGTACTTGATTCAGGCGAAATCAGATGGGACCAGCCCTTGACAACGTCGGTGCCAGCGGTGGGACGAAGGAGCACAGGTCCGTTGCTTCGAGTACAAGTCGGATCGGTCACGCTAATACACTGACTGGATATGCCAGAAGCTGGATTGCCCACGACCTCGAGAAACATGAGCAGTGCAAAGTCGATGACATGCTGTCATATTTCCTCGTGCGATGTCTCGTCGGCCCAAATGCTGCTCCGAAGGATGCGGGCTTGAGCGTCTTGCAACCATGCCTCGAAGCGGTGCTTCGATCTGCAATAGCGAGAATATAAAGGAAAGGCTGCTACACTGATGAGTCTGCGGCACCCACTCTGCGCACGAAGAAGTATCAGAAGTCAGTCTGTAGCTGCATATCAAGATTCGACGAACGGTGCAGACATCGGGCCTTCATCGACCTTTCCAATGAGGCGCTGAAGAAACTACACAAGGACGATATCTCAGATACTCGTCCTGCAAATGACGATCTTCGTATTCTTTTCCATCGCAACTATGGCGCATATACACAGGCCAATCACAGTTCTCAGGCGTCTTGTAGCTCCGGCGTGGTATTGGTCTCCCTTGCTGCAGCTCAGGATGTGGTACCGCATGCTCTCGGTGACCTGCCGTGGGACGATATTGTTGCTAGCTATGCTTCTAATAGAGTAGCTCTATGCAGGAACTTCACCTGGTCGAGCATACTCGCCTCTATCAAGTTTGAAGTTTGCGCAAAGTCTTTGAATCCGCCACCTGCAACATGGCCGGGTCAAGTTAAACCCACGGAGGTCGACTGCTTGGAACCAACTCCAGGCCATTCTATCATTGGATGCGGAATGTATGGTGCTGAGATGCTGTCACGAGCGCCGTGCGTCAACCACGCAATCAATCTACTTATCATCGGTAAGATGCAATAGACTCACTTTTGCCTCGGGTTCTTGCTCATTTATTACTCCAGACGATGTCGTATGGATATGGTGGTATGACAGAGAAGGCGCGATCCAGACTCAGGGAATCAACTTTGTCCAGGATTTTCCGCACTTCCTCATTCTTCTCTCTGCGCTTCAGCGGTTTGAACTGGAGGACTGGGGTTCAACACTGTGCTAGACCCGCGGTCCAAGGCCATCCATTCTTAGAAAGATATCAGAGGCACCCGGAAGATCCCGGACAGGCATCTCGAGCTCCCGTCACTTGGAACCCCTCCAGGCAAGTTGGCCGAAATCACGATCAATATGAGGCGGCAAGTGCATCGGGCGCATGGCCTAGCTGGGCGAGGCACATCTGTTTTCTGTGGCACTGCGGCGGCTCTGGCGATCTCTGAGATTTCTGGCCAGCGTCTCACGGCTGACGGTGAAACCACGGCGTCCAAAACATCTGAAGAGCTTCGAGAGGCAACAGTGGAATTTTACTGGCGAGAGGAATCGCGTTTGGGCGTACTCGGGAAGAGCAACAATCACCTTGCTCGTCGTCCGGATCTGCTTTTCGCGCACGACATTCCTGAGTACTCGACGGGATATATATGAAAAAAGCTCGGTCTCGGATCACCTGCGCGCCTGCATCGTACTCCTGTTCCTCGGGGCTGACAGCAGACTCGGCCCGCGCGGACTATATACGCAGACTTTTGGATGCGCGTGGCTCGGTTCGCCATCGAGTTGCAAGATGTTATATACCTTACTTGATCGATTGGGTGCTCCTGGACGTTTGAAACGACGTCGTGGTGGGTGGCGTTCCCTGATTCCCCCTCCTTCCCCCACGAGCGCGTCGGGATCGAACTCGCATGCGGCGACGGGACGTCCACCCCCGCGCAGGCCGCACGCGACAATCGTCCATCGTCCATTGTTTATCGTGTTTATTTCTGCTGGGTTTCTTGTTTCGCTCCTGCTCGTGTGCGAGAGATCCCATGCCACGCAGACGGTATTACCGCGGGGCACGGGGGGAGACGTACATCGTACTACAAGTACACCAATAACATACACGCCATAACGATAATAAGCACACGGGGATGGCAGAGAGGGGAGACGGAAATTCGTGATTGCAGCGCTCGAGAGCAGAGACGCGGCGCGCGCGGGACGGAGCCGGCCCGTCCGACACGCGGGTCTGTTTTTTTTTGGCGGGGGAGGTGAAGAGGGGAGGAAAGGGTGCGAGGCGAGACGAGCGAGGGGGAGGCTGGGTATACGGAGTACGGACAGCGGGTGTGCGTTGTTTTTATGCCGAGGTGCTGGCGGGCGCGAGGTGCATGTCGAGGTCGATCCGGCCGCCCTTGGGCGCGATCTCGCACGTGCCTTTTTCGACGTGGTATTTTAGGCCGTTCGGATTGAGGTAGGACTGCGCGAGGGGGACGGAGAGGGTGCGTAAGCGAACGGCGCGTCTGCGTGTCCTGACACAATGATATGGAGAGGTACGCACTTTTGTGCAGCCAGGACGCTGAGCGAGCGAGCGAGCGTCAGCGCGGGGGGCGAGAGAGCAGGGCGGGCACGCGGGGGAAAGGACGGCAAGGGGAGGGGGAGAGGACTCACGGGGCAGCGGTATTGCCTGTCGCGCTTCCTGCCGGACGCGGAGAGCTGGCCGTCGGCCCTGGCTCTGGCGCGGGCGGGCGCGTGGACGGGCGCGTGGAGGGTCTTGAAGCGGCCGGATTTGGACCTGTCTGTCGTGCGGGGCCGGAGGCGGGGGATAGGCCGAAGAAGGCGGGGGGGAGGGCGAGCACGGGGGAGGGAGAGGGCGAAGGCGCAGGGTGGACGCGGGCGGGTGGGGGATCCGCGAGGGGGGTCGTAGGGCGGGTCGTTGGTGGTGTTGGTGTCGTCGTCGCGGTCGTCGATGTCGATGAGGGCGTGTGGGGGCGTGGGTAGCTGAGGACGTAGGGGGCGGGGGCGGGGAGAGGCCGTCTGAGATGTCTGCCGGGAAGACGACGTGGGTGTCCTCGAAGTGCTCGAGGAGGTGGTGCATGTCTGGGAGGCTCAGCCCGCAGCACGTGAAATTTGTGCACTGAGACGCGTTCGGATGCAGGAACAGGGCGGGGGTCAGTCGACGTCGATGACGCGGTGACAGGAGGGACGAAGAGAGGGGAGGGGGCACGCACGAATTCGCGTTCGAGGGAGTCGAGGGGGCTCGGGGGACGCTGGACGGCGGAGACGTCTGTGGGATGGAAGGAGTAGAAGGACAGGTCCCAGAGGGCCGAGGGCCCGTCGACGAGCCTGTATGCATACACGCACGCACGCATGCACAGTGGAGCGCTGCTCGGTCAGTGGAATGGAACGTCGGTCGAGGCAGACCCGTGCACTTACTCCACGGAATCCTGCAGCCAGTCGAGCTCTGCGACGGCCAGCGAGTCGAGCGGCGCGAACGACATTGCGGATGTGGTGGGAGGGGGGAAAGGGCGGGAGAGAGGGGGGTTGGGAGGGGACGTGTATTCAGGAGAGGAGAGATCTGCGGGGCGGATTCTATTATAACTCCGCGGACGCGCCGTTGGCAGCTTCCGAGACGGCGGTTCTCATTCCGCGCGGTTGCCCTCCTCTTCCCGGTCGCACATTCCGTAAACGAAATAAAAAAACTAAACATTGCGTTCACTCTATCCACAAAACATATCCGAGTCATCCCACCACCCGTGCCCTCAACCACGTCAACAGCCCCTTCGTCCCTTCCCTCTCCCAGACCCGCCGAGGCGGCACCCGGAATCTGCACCAGAAAGAAACACCATCAGCACACACATCATCACCGCAGAAAAAAAAAAAAGACACGCGCCGCGCGCCACTCACGCGTTGCCCTCCACCAAAAATACCTCCAGCGGCAGGAGCCCCAGTTCCCCCGCCAGCCCCTCCACCGCGTTGTCTCGCACGTCCAGCTCTTCCAGTACCCACCCGCCGCCCGCCCCCCCGCCGCTCCCGCCCGCACCGAACAGCGTCCGCGCGACCTCGACGAACCCGTCCAGCCGCGCGATCCGGTTCCCGCGCAGCCTCAGCTGCCGCACCCCCGCCCGCCCCTCTCCAGGCGCAGACGACAGCAGCCGCGCGAGCGTCTCCGCCCGCAGCGTATCCCCCACCAGGTCGTTGTACGACAGATCCAGCGTTCGCAGGCTCGGGAACAACCGCACGACGAGCCCCAGCACGTCCTCCCGCCGCTTCTCCTCGCCCCCCGCCCCCGCCACCGCCACCTCGTCCCCGAGCCCGCAGCCCTCCAGGCAGAGCTCCTCCAGCCGCGCCAGGAACGGCCCGCGCCCGCCGCCCTCGCTCGGCAACACAAAGCTCGAGTCCGCCCGCCGCCCCTTGAGCGCCAGCACCCGCAGCGTGTCCGCGAACGGCTGCGCGACGACGAACGACAGCGGCAGCGTCGCACTCGGCACCGCCACGTCCGTGCTCTCCGCGCCGCCGGAGAACGCGTTTGACGCGAGTGAGAACCCGTGCTTGTGGCCCGCCCGCCGGCTCGGGGGCGCGAGCGCGGGCAGCGTGAGCGTCTGCGTGCGCGCATCGTAGTATTTGCTCTTGAGCAGCAGGCCGCCCGCGTTGCCCGAGTCGGATGCGGGGCCTCCCTCTTGGGAAGAGGCTGGCTGTTGCTGAGCTGCTGCTGCTGCAAGGGCCCTAGCGCGCCGCCGCCCGCCCTCGGTGAGCAGGCCCTGTTCGGCCTCGATCTCCCACTGTTCCTTGGCGACCTCGCGCTTCGGCTCGGCGGGTTTTCTCGCAGGCGCCGCACGCGAAGTCGACGGCGTCGTCGTGGGGAGAGGCGGTAGCGGCGTTGTCGTCGTCGCCGGGGACGAGGGCGAGGCGTCCGCGGACGCTGCAGAGCGCAAGTTCCCGGCGCTGCGCCTGCTGCGAAGCTTGGCGCGTCGATCGGCCTCGATCTCCCATGCCTCACGAACGACCTTCTTCCCCACGATGATCTTGATAACTGAAGCGGAGGCACCTCGCATCGGTCGCCTTGCGTCGTCCTCGTCTGTGGCGGCGACTACGCCTTCAAAGTCGCACTCGCGGGAGGACAAGACGGAAAAGGCCTTGGCGACCGCGTCCTTCGTCACGTGCGTCTCCTCCATGTCGAGCAGCGTCAGCCTCTCAAAGGCGTCTGCGGAGGAAAAGAGCGAGGGGGGAAACACGCGGTCGTCGATATCGGCTTTCTTTAGGCGCAGGGTGTCGAGCTTGGGAAGCGCGGAGAGCGTGGAGAGGAGCGCGGCGACCGCCGAGCCCGAGCCGCTCGCGAGAGGGTTCTCGGACAGATCGAGCGTGGCGAGGGCTTGGGGGAGGTGGTCGATGTCGATGGAGGAGGCGGGGATCTTGTTGTGCGAGGCGTCGAGAGTCGTCAGCCGAGGCAGAGGTTGATCGGCGCGGACGATCGCCGTCGCGAAGAGGTCGGTCGAGCGTGAACGCGAAGGAGGAGTAACGCCGTTGGAAAAAGGCATGTTGAACGGCAGCGAAGTGAGCGCGTTGTGCGATACATTGAGCGATATGAGCGCGGGCAGCGCAAAGAAATTAATGGGGAAATGGGTGATCTTGTTGCGCGACAGGTCGAGCACCGTGAGAGACGTCAGGTCCGGGAAGGTGTCTGGCAGGGTGATCAGGCGGTTATTGCGCAGCTGGAAGGGCCGCGGTGAGCTTGGAGCATGTGGAGCGGAGGAATGGAGAGCGCACATCAACGTTCTGCAGGGAGCCGAACAAAGATATTTCCGGCTGCAGCTCGATGATTTCGTTGTTCCAGGCTTTCAGTACGGAAAGGTCCTGCTGCTCGAACCACGAAGGGGTGCCCGATTCTGACTCGCCCCGCCGCTTGGGGTTCTCCGGCAGGGGCGGCTCGTCGGGGACGAGCGCGAGCTTCGCGGGCTGCACGCCGAGGTGGATCTCGAACAGCGCGGAGGGGATGCAGATCAGGTCGCGAGATGTCAAGTTCAGATTGCCTGGGTGGGGGTGCGACCTTCGACGGTCAGTCTTCCCCGGCTATTCGGTGATGCGGGGGGAGGGGGGAAGAAGAGAGTCCACACCTGTGCTCCGCGCGCGCTCGATCGTCTCGCGCACCGAGCGGCGCCCCATGTCGAGGTTGGGATCCTCCTGCACAAAAAGCGCGTCATCAGGGCCGGCCGCAGCGCGCACGATGGGCGACGCGCCCCCGCTGGCGGTCATGGCCTTCTTGGCCTCGGAGCGCTTGAGCGCGATCGCCTCGCGAATGCTCAGCGGGGTGGCTTTGGGCAGCGGCGGCGCTTCGGCCACGGCTGGCTTGCGCGTCACCGGCTTCGGCGTCGACTTGGTGCGGAGGCGCGCGGGGGAGGCGGTCGTGGAGGATGTCGTGGTTGGGGAGAGGCGCGAGGTGGGGAACGCGGTGGGAGAGGGAGAACGCAGGCGGGAGGTGGCGGGCGACGGCGGTGCGAGGCGCGATGTCGAGGGGCTCCTTTGTGTTCTGGACTGTGGTTTTGGGGACGAGGGCTGTGGAAGGCGCGACATTGAGCAGAACACGGGCGACGATGGCGACGACGAGGACGACAAGGACGAGGGAACCGCCGGCAGCTGCTGACACTCCCCTCGCACGTGGCATATTTTCCCAATTAGGCACGGTTTGGGGCTCCGCTCGAGGCTGGCCGAAGTCTATTCACCGTCGCCGAAGACCCACCCGCTCGACGTCAAGACTACCCCCCTCAACGCCATCGTCACCCTCGCGCTCCGTGAGTGTCCCCACCGTTTTCTCCTGGTTCGGTTGTGGCCGTATCGCTGTCGTAGCGCAAGTCTGAGACGTGGAAGGGGTCGGATGGCTGGTTCGCGGTCTGGATGACATGCATGCTCACTGGGATCTTTCGTTGCAGCCGGATCTAGTGTAACCTTCGAGCGTTACAGTGCGTCCGTCTCATTTTTCACGTGTCGTGCTCTAGGAAGTTCATTGTGTCCGGGGAGCAGCTACCGCCTTCAAAACCAGCCCAACATGATTATCTCTAAGCAGAACAGGCGCGTCATCTACGAGAACCTCTTCAAGGGTGCGTCTTGGATCGCTTCTGCTCTTTCGGCGTCGTCGTGATTTAGTGGATGTCCTATGTCTAGAGGGGGTGATGGTCGCCAAAAAGGATTTCAACGCGCCCAAGCACGAGGAACTCGATGTCCCCAACCTCGAAGTCATCAAGGCTCTCCAGTCCTTGACCTCAAAAAACTTCGTCAAGACCCAGTTCTCGTGGCAATGGTACTACTATACCCTCACCCCCGAGGGCGTTGACTACCTCCGCGAATGGTGCGTTTCGTGCATCTCTCAAGCACGGCGAAGATTGTTAATTATGGACCAGGCTCCACCTCCCTACCGAGGTCGTTCCGGAGACACACCGCAAGCCTGCCCGCGCTCGTCCCGCCCAGGTCCGCGCCGGTGGCGATGGCGCCTACCGCGCACCAAGAGGCGACCGTGACGATTACCGCCGCAGGGACGACGGAGGAAAGAAGGAGGGCGCGCCTGGCGAGTACAGGCCGCAGTTTGCTGGTGTCGGTCGCGGTGCTCCTCGAGAGTAAGTCGTTCGGTGCCGGGCTTTTGGCCCCACAGGATGGCAGGCAGACAGGCCGGGAGGAGGCGGTTGGGTGGGCGAGTATGACTATCAGGTGACCCTACGCTTCCACTTTGACGTTGCATTATATTTTCCCTCGCAAAAGTGTAGTATGATCCCAGCATTATCCATGCATGACTATGCTATGTTCTTTCCCTCGCACCCCAATCGACGGCCCTGTGTGAAGGCTTTGTTATCTTTCATTTGGAGGGTTGCAGGGTCGACAAACGTGTGTTGTCAAGCCGACGATCGTCCGGCCTGCACACCGTATGAGTACTTTGCTGCTTAGTCTTCCCCTTTGCTTTTTCTTCCATGACTCTGCTGCTCGCATCCCTCCAGCTTGGCTTTGCCCCATTTTGTAGATCCCAACTTTCATGCGTATGTCGACGCTCCCTTGACGGACGTCGATGTCTATATAACCGTCGGGTGTTGATTCAACGTCTACTCCCATTCCATCACTCCCATCGAAGGTCTCATGATTCGGAATGACCCCCATGCTGTCGGAGAGTACATCGGAAATTGCATTGTCAAATAATCGGTATATGAGCGTCCTACGTCGCGTTGCTCTGCCCGCGGAAAGTATACAGATCGTGCGTTGATGTCGTTTATCGCTGATAGGATCGTTGACTTCAAGCCTACGGCCGAGAAACTGTTCGTCCTTGGCTTGCCTACGGGATCGTCCCCGATCCCGACGTACAACACCTCATCAAGCTCGTGAAGGGTGGCAACCTGTCGCAAGTGCCTCGAGTCAAGTATGTATATGCGTGACGTGTTTTGATGTTTACGCCACCCGGCGCAGGTTTGAAGACGCGGTGACGTTCAACGTGGATGAGTACGCGGGTCTGCCGCGGGATCACTCGGAGGCGTACCGTACCTTTATGCTCCGCGAATTCTTCTCGCACAGTGCGGGTTATCTCTGCTTGCTTCACGCCGTTACCGCTGCATGGCTCGTCCGTCCAGTCGACATCCCGGCCGCGAACGTGAATATCCTCGACGAGAACGATGACGATCTGATAGGCGAATGCAAAGCTGAGATGAAGGCCCGTGGGGGCATCGAGCTGTTCCTCGGCGGCATCGGCAAAGACGGATACATCGCGTTCAACGAGCTTGGTGCGCATATCTTACTACATCTCTGGCCTCATGGGCGTCTCCCTCCGTGACGGAACGGCGCTCCTGACCGCGTCATGCTTTATCGCACAGGCTCGTCGCTCGTTTCGCGCACGCGCATCAAGACGCTCGCGTACGACACGATCCTCGCGAACGCCCGGTTCTTCGGCGACGACATATCTGCCGTGCCTCGCATGGCGCTGACCGTCGGCGTCGGCACCGTCCTCGACTCGCGGGAGGTCGTCGTGGTTGTCACTGGCCAAAGGAAGAGCCTGGCGCTCAGTAAGGCTTTCGGTGCGTCCGACGCCTCCCATCGGTGCAGACCGTCCAAACCCTGCCCCGTCCGCCCCTGTATCTCGACGAGCAGGAGCAAGGCGATGCTGAGCGAACGAAGCATCCGTGATCACGGACGCGATCTTCAGAGCAGGTTGGCTCCGGCATCACTTCAATTGCGTGGAATTACAGTGTGGGTGTGTAGGACTGAGCATGTCTGATTTGACAGAGGATAGCGTGGACCATCTCTGGACGTTTTCGGCGCTCCAGATGCATCCTTGGGCGCTGATCGTCGTCGACGAAGACGCCATCGCCGGTACGTACGCTCCCGCGGTTCCGGTTCTTCCAGAGCGTCGCCTGAGGTGATGCACGGGGCCACGCAGAGCTCCACGTCAAGACGGTCAAGTACTTCAAGTCCATCGAGCGCGTGCAGGAGGAGGCCGAAGAGGCGCGCGCAGGGTCTGGAGGAAGGCGACGGCCCGTTGGGCGGCATGGGATGAGTGCTTACATGCGTGGCTATCATTGTCACATACAGTCCAATGCAGAAGTCGACATGCATCCTACAAAAACTTGAATCTCGGAACATCGGCTCAAGGGCGAAGCAGGTATCATCGCAGCTGCTTGAGTCTTGCTTCCCTAAAGAATGGCGCTGTTTCAACCACATACAAGAACCGCGGTGTATCTAACTCGTAGGCCACAACCGGCCGTCATGCATTCATGCGTCATGAGTAAGTCGAGCGACCGGTCTATACAAACCCCACAGGCACCAATTTCCATAAATCAAGCATGAGTTCCTTCGTTCGTAGCGAGTTTGCGAGCTTCGTCACGCGCTTCCAAAAGTCCAAGTAAGCCTCCCTACTCGACACCTCCTTCGCGTTAGCATCCTCCGAGACTTCCACCCCAGTCGATCTGCACAGAAAAAGTCAAACGCTGACCCGGGCTGTGGGGACCAACACTTATGGATCGAGGGTAAGATGCCACAAAACAGGATCCATCCCATCTCGTGTGAAGGTGTCGCCTTCATTTTCAGCAACGCAGGTCCGTCTTCGATGTCGTTCAAAAAGCCGAGCTTCAATAGTCTGCAGAAGGCGTAGCTTTTCGGGTTCTATGACTTTTAAAGGCGGATTCCTGATCACGTCACCGTTCTCATACTGCAAGCATACGAAAGGCAAAATCCACAGAAACCTTCATGGTCATGGTGATATTGACGCTTCAACTTCCCCTCCCAATACTCCTCGTTGAGCAGAGCCAAAGCCATAAAGGGCATGGTCTCAATGTGAGAACTCCCGTCATGACGCGACTGCCTGAAGATCGTCGCCGGCTCCCAGTCGATCAAGAACCCGCGCTTGTCCTCATCGGCCATGAGATATGACAATTTGGGCTTGACATCCTGGATGCCCAGCTCCCAAAGAGCATAATGGCCTGAGCCCCCTGCGTCAATATTCGTCGACACCAAACCAAATCAAATCAAACCAAAGAAACACGCACTGCGAATGCAATCAAACGAGGATTTCAAGAACGCCTCGCCTACCGCCGCAGTAATTGGTCTCGGTCGGGAAAACACAGCCAGCCGAAGGGTATGAGCAGGACCCCGGCCCTCAGGTGGCTTGAGACCAAGATGATCCCTGATATATCTCGTCGAATATTGGGAAAAGTCGTGCGCGAAAAGTAGATCCGGACGATGGCCCAGGATATTCGTGTTTGACCCGAGTGTGTACGCCTCGAGACCCTCGGCTTCGTTCAAACGCGATTCCTCCAGCCAGTAGACCTTCACTATTACCTCTCGACGCTCTTCGGAGGGTCTGAACGCTGTAGTCGCACCGCCAGTCATGGGGTTCTTGCTGCAAGACTTGACCTCGTCATAACTCTCAGAAGCTGCCAGAGCCGCAGTTCCACAGAATACAGATGCGCCTTGCCCAGCCAAGCCATGCGCTTGATGCACTTGCCGACTCGTATCTTTCGTGATATCAGTCCACTCGCCTGAAGGGATGGCAAGTGACGGGAGCTCGATATACTTGGCGGGGACCTTCCGAATGCCTCCAGCATATTTCTTGGGAGAATGAATGGCCTTGGACCGCGGGTCTAGCGCAGTGTTGAACCCCCAGTTGTCCAGCTCGAACCGCTGGAATGCGAAGAGCAGAATCAAGAAGCGCGGAAGGTCCTGGACGAAGTTGATACCCTCCGTCTGGATTGCACCTTGTCTGTCGTACCACCATATCCATATTACATCATCTGAGCCAGGATGTAAGAAGGAACCGTGTACCACGAATCAGAGATCATAAAGTCTCACCGATGAGGAGTAGATTGATTGCGTGGGTGACGCACGGCCTTCGTGACAACATCTCAACGCCATACACTCCGCACTGTATGATGGGACGTGATACAGTCTCTGGCCTTTCAGCTGCGATTTTTGTATGCTTGAAAGCTGTGCCTGCCGTGCGAACGGTGGGAGTGGCTCGACGACCCGAATGGACGGAGTTTGCAGGGATCACTTGCCCTAAACCCGCATATGCGGCAGGCGGCGGATTCGAGATATTTTCGCAAGCTTCGAGCTCGATCGAGGCGAGTATGCTCGACCAGGCGAAGGTCCTGCGCCGCGATGCTCCATCACAAACATATCCGGCGACGACATCGTCCCATTGCATGCCCCCGCGACCATCCGGCGTGACAGACTGCGCTGCGGCGAGCGAGACTAACACCACCCCAGGGCTGCGAGAGACCTGGGCACCACGATCTGCCTCGATACATGCGCGATCGCTTTGGCAGAAAAGGATATTGAGGTCTTCGTTCACACGCCGAGTACCGGCGATATCGATTGTCCGCAGTTTCTTTAGGACATTGTTGGAGAGGTCGACGAACAGCGCCTGTCTGCTCGTTTCGTCGGGTTTAGATGTATCAGCTACAGATTGAGTGTGAACGCTTGATCTTGCACAGAGTCGGCGAAGGACTCACTAGTTTATCAGGCTTTGCTTCATATCCTCGCTGTTGCAGATCGGAAGCACCCCTTCGAGGCATAATTGCAAAACGCTCAAGTCCACATCCTTCAGAGCAGCATTTGGGTCGACGAGACATCGCACGAGGAAATATGACAGCATGTCATCGCTTTGCACTGTTCATGTTTCTCGAGGTCGTGGGCAATCCAGCTTCTGGCATATCCAGTCAGTGTATTAACGTGACCGATCCGACTTGTACTCGAAGCAACGTACCTGTGCTCCTTCGTCCCACCACTAGCACCAACGTTGTCAAGGGCTGGTCCCATCTGATTTCCCTTGAATCAAGTACGGTGTCGCCACACTCGCCGTTGACTGTGCCCTGTGCCCGTCGTTTGCATGCAAGCACGGTACCGTGTGTAGCCAGACAGCGTGACTTTCCTTCTCAAAAAGTGATCGACGCCGGTCCACTTCGTGGTCAGATTTCCGTTTGCCTCGTACTGATAATTGCACTCAATGTGACCAATATGCACGTCACATCGGGTATTAGGGTTGGATCTGATCGGAAATTCCCCAAGAAATCGTGCTTTTCGATTCTGCACACGACATAATCTCCTGTGTTCCACAACCTGAGTGGCGAATTCCTGATCATGCCACCGTTCTCGTACTGCAAGCATACATGTGGCAAAATACACAGGAAGCCTTCGAGGTCGTAGTGATATTAGTGCTTGATCTTGCCCTCCTAATACGAATGCTCGAGCAACTCGAGAGCCAAGAATGGCATGGTCTCAAGGCGGGAGGTCCCGTCGTGACTCGACTGTCTGAAGATTGTCGCCAGCTCCCAGTCGATCAAGAAACTGCGCTCGTCCTCATCGGCCATGAGAATTGACAATCTGGGCTTGACATCCTGGATGCCCAGCTCCCAAAGCGCATAGTGGCCTGGACCCTCCGCGTCAGCAGCCGTCGACACCGAACCAGACCAAGCCAACCGCGGCAACACGCACCGCGAACGCAATCAAGCCACGCTCTCATGAACACCGCGCCGACCACCGCGGTGATGAGTCTCTTTTGGGGACACACGACCAGCCGAAGGACACGAGCAGGACGCCGGCCCTCAGGTGGTTCGAGCCCAACCCTCTTTCGTATGAAATGAATCCTATCGAACATCCAAAAAAGTCGTGCGCAAAAAGTAGTTCCAGGTGATGACCCAGGGTATTCGTCTCGGGACCCTTGGCTTCGTTCAAACGCGATTCGTCCTGCCAGTAAATCTTCACTGTTACCTCTCGACGCTCTTCGGACACTTTAGACGCCGTGGCCGCATCCATGGGGCCACAAGACGCAACCATCTCAGAACTCTCAGAAGTTGCCAGAGCGGCCGTCCCACAGAAAACAGACGTGCCTCGCCCAGCCAGGCCATACGCCCAAATCAATTTCAGGCTCGTGTTGATCGTGATTCTGGCCGACTCACCGGCAAATGACGCGAGACTCAGATACTGGGTCGGGACCATCCGATAGCCTCTAACATCTTTCCTGAGACAATGAATGGCCTTGGACCACGGGTCTAGCACAGTGTTGAACCCCCAGTCCCCGAACTCGAACCGCGGAAACGCGAAGAGCAGAATCAGGAAGTGCGGAAAGTCCTGGACAAAGTTAATGCCTTCAGTCTGGATTGCACCTTGTCTGTCGTACCACCATACCCACAGAACATCGTCTGAGCCAGGAGATAAACAAGAATGCAGCGGCAAGAATTAATCCATTGAATCTCACCGATGAGGAGTAAGTTGATTGCGTGGTTAACGCACAGTCCTCGTGCCAGCATCTCAACGCCATACAATCCGCACTGAACGATGGGCGATAAAGTCTTCGGCAAATCAAATGCAAAAGATTCTTTCTTGGGGGTTTTCCCTGCCGTACGAGCGCTGGTAGTGACTTGACGACCCGAATGAATGGATCTAGCTGCGGAAGACTATTAATACACGCCATTGCCTGCATCGACAGATTTACTTGGATTCGGCTTCGTACTTGTAATACGAGAATAGCTTGGAGTCGGTTCGAAGCGGTCGACCTTCGCAAGGATCACTTGCCCTAGACCCGAATATGTGGCAGGTGGTGGATTCGAGATGTTTGCGCAAACTTTGCACTCGATAGAGGCGAGTATGCTCGACCAAGGGAAATCCTTGAGCGATGCTCCATCGCAAGCATATTCGGCGACAACATCGTCCCATTGCATACGCCCATCCGGCGCGACTGACTGCGCTGCGGCGAGCGAGACTAACACCACCCCAGGGCCGCGAGAGACCCGGGCACCGCGATCTGCCTTGATATATGCGCGATCGTTTCGGCAGAAAAGGATGCTGAGATCTTCGTTCGCACACCGAGTACCGGCGACATCAATCGTTCGCAGTTTCTTTAGGACATCGTTGGAGAGGTCGACGAACAGCGCTTGTCTGCTCTTTTCGTCGGGATTCGATGTGCAGCTACGATTCGTCTTTGAGCGCTTGCTCTTTCTTGCGCCGGGATGAACGGAGCACTCACTAGTTCGTCAGCTTATGCTTCATCTGCTTGCTGTTGCAGATAGGAAGTACAGCATCGAGACATGGCTGGAGAACGTTCAGCCTTGTATCCTGATTGGGATCGACGAGAGGTTGTGTCAGGAAGTGGATCAGCATGTCATCGACTTTGCATCGCTCATGTTTCTCCATGTCGCAGGCGATGCTCATGATGCGGTCACCGCTGTCGATCCTAGTAATCAGCTATGTTCTGGGGAATGATAGCAATGTAACGTACTTGGATTCCTCGAATCTTTCACAGGAGGCGGTTGACGATGATCTCAATTCAAGAGTACGATCCGAAACAGTCGCGTCGGGTATGAGCGCTTCAAAGTACTTTCAGAGTCTGCCAGTCAGGTGCGTGACTTTTCTGTTTGGTTTAAGCGCCGGTCCCACCATCGGCCGGGATATGCCTGGTAAAAGATGTCCTTAAGCTTACAGGGCTTCAACTGGTTGCGAACCATAGCAAACCATGGCTTCTGTCCCTGACGCCCAACCTGTGGCCAGGAGCGGCTGAGATACACTATCAATCGCCATGATGAATGCAATTTTGTCGCTTCAGCATGCGACCAAACCGAACAAAACATCCAGGTTCTTTGACAGGGTGCACAACGCACATGGCTCTCCGCTCACTGACGAAGAGGGCGCAGCAAGAGAAATCACTCTAGTACGTGCTGCGCAAATGCACAGAGCAAGACAGAACAAACCGCCAAAACCATCGCGCAGCGTCGTCCGAGTGCAAGGTTGATGGCGTTGATAACGACTCGAGAGGAAAGGAGGTTGACATGCGAGGGACAGGGGTCTTGACTTTGTTGGATTGCAGCCTGCCGACGAATTGCCATTGGATGTCTGAAGGCAGCTGGCACACACGACCATCAATGCAAGCCAGTGTGCGGACAGCCAAAGAAATAGTACAAGGAGGCGTACCTGCTGTACCTTTTCTACAAGCTTCTGCCCGTAGTTTTTGCCAAAGTCGCGCTGGCGAGCGTCGTAGCACACGAGCGTCGGCGCTCACAATGGCGACAACCGGGCAGCTTGTTTCACGCGTTCACGGAAATGGAGCGGAAGAGTCATTGGTCATTCGAATTAGTAGTCAGTCACCCGCAAAACACAATTCGGCCTCGTTTTCAACGTTTTGCAAAGGCAGATGCGGCAATACGGTCTGCACTCAATGATAGGATGGTTTGGAGTTGGTCTGAAACCGTCTAGAACACCGACCATTGAGGAAGAATTTGCCTCAAACCAAGGTATGTTGCAGGTGGAAGTTTCAAAGTCTTCGGGCAGCCTTTAAACTCATTAGAGGAGAGAATGAAGCTACAAATCAATCGTCATATCCAGGACGGTAAGAAGGAAACTGCTCAAAAGCCATCAGGCACATACTGCTTTAGATACAACAAGTGTCCACTCTGTGAATTTGCCGCCATCCTGATATTGGCCCAAAATTCTGCATAAACGTCCATCGGGCTAGGTACCGACGTTGCTAGTTCCACCCCTGCCTCGATGGCTGCGACTCTGGCCTCAGCAGTGGAGGGCAATTGCCAGTTATTGTCGATGCGCTGTACAAATCGAGGAAATATGGGCCATTCCCATTCATACGAAGAGGTCGCCTTGGGTATCTGGGTCAGATCCGTTCGCAGATTCCTCAAGAAATCTCGCTTTTCTTTTCTGCAGACGACGTAGTTTCCCGTGTTCCACGACTTGAGTGGATTCTTGATCATCTTACCGTTCTCGTACTGCAAGCATACATATGGCAAAATCCACAGGAAGCCTTCGAGGTCGTGGTGATACTGGCGCTTGATCCTGCCCTCCCAATACAACGGCTTGAGCAAATCCAGAGCCATGAATTGCACGGTCCCAGTGCGATCGCACCCATCGTGCTTTGATTTTCCTTCGATCGTGGCAAGATCCCAGTCCATCAAGAAACCGCGGTTGTTCGAATCAACCATGAGATTTGATAAGCTGGGGTTGACATCCTGAATGCCCACCCCCCAAAGAGCATGATGGCCTGAACCCTCTACGTCAGAAGTTGTCAACACCAAAGTGAAGCCAAGACACACGCACTGCGGACGCAATCCAACCATGCTTTCAGGAAGTCCTCGCTAATCGATTTTGTAATAGGTCTTGGTCCGGGAAACGCGGCTAGTCGAAGGACACGCGATGGACGCCCCAATGATGGCTCGAGACCAAGATTCCGCCGGATGAATCCTGTCGAGTATTCAGCAAAGTCGTGCGCTAAAAGGAGATCCGGACGATGACCGAGGGTGTTCGTAATTGACACGAGTGTGTACGCTTCCCTGAGACCCCCGGCTTTGTTCATACGCGATTCCTCCTGCCAGTAGATCTTGACCGTTACATCTTGAGGCACTTTGGAGGGTTTGGACGCTGTAGTCGCGCCGCCAGCCATCTCGCCAGAAGACTGCGCCTTGTCAGATCCCTCAGAGGTCGCCAAAGCAGCAGTACCACAAAATACACATGTGCCTCGCCCAACCAGGCCATGCGCCCGATGCATTTGCCGGCTCGTATCAATCGTGATCCCGGCCGACTCGCCGGCAAGTGTCGGGAAACTGAGAAACATGGTTGGGACCATCCAAGAGCATCTTGCATCGTTCTTGAGAGAATCAATGGCCTTGGACCGTGGGTCTAACGTAGTGTTGAACCCCCAGTCCTCCAGCTCAAACCGTTGAAACGCGAAGAGAAGTATGAGGAAGCGCGGAAGATCCTGGACAAAGTTAATTCCCTGAGTCTGAATCGCGCCTTGTCTGTCATACCACCATATCCATACAACATCGTCTAGAGCAAGAGATGAGGAAGAACCCCGCGGCAAGAACAAGTTTATTGGATCTCACCGATGACAAGTAGATTAATTGCGTGGTTGACGCACGGCCCTCGTGACAGCATTTCGGCCCCAAACATTCCGCACTGAAGGATAGGGAGTTGGGCTTCGTCTATTTTTGGCTTTTTGGACATCGGTTCGCCGCTTGTGGTTCGATTCCTAAAGAGACTAACATGGGTATTGTGCGCTGCCGATGAATATCAGTAGATATTGCCATGTTCAGGCTAGTGAGCTTACCTGGATATACGTCCGCATTTATCACTCGAAATTGTTCAAAGCGTGTATCCGCTTCCGCACTTGTCGCTCCGGGGATCTCACGGTCAGGTCGAAGCTTTCCCACATGTCGGCCTTCGGCATACAGACCTCTCCAAGGTCGGAGTACGCGAAGGGTGGAGACTTCAACTGCTTTGCAGTCGATTTGAACTCGAGTGAAGAGAGTATCTGTGGCCATGTGAAGTTCTTGGATGGTTTATTCGGAGCAAGATGGTTGAAAGCATCGTCCCATTGCATCTCCTGGTAACGGTCTGATGCCACATCCTGAGCTGCAGCGAGGGAGACCAGAACTACATAGGGGACATGAGGAGATGGACGGCGATCGTGATTTGCCTGAACGTGTATGGGATCGTTTCTATGAAAAAGTATGCGGAGGCCGTCATTCGAGGGGCGAACGGTTGGGATCTCGACCCTATGTAGCTTCTCTAGCGCTGAGTTGAAAAATTCAATCAACGGCTTTGATCTGGCCTCTTCATCGGGTGGTGAACCGCAACTATGGATTATCTTTGAACGCTTTGATTTTGATGGGAGTGGACGGAAAACTCACTAGTTTATCAGCCGTTTCTTTATCTCCCTATTGTTGGAGATTGGAAGCACGGCTTCCAGACATGATCGTAAGACACTCGGGTCTGAATCTCCCGAAGCAGCGTGGGGGTTGACGAGACAGCGCATGAGAAAATACGACAACATATCATCGACTTTGCAGCACTCATGATTCTAGAGGTCTTTCGCAATCCAACTTTTGAACATGGTCAGTCCAGTCAGGTCGGACACGCAGACGACGTACCTGCAACCGCCGAATTCATCGCTGGCGTCAACGTGGTCAGGTGATGGTCCCATGTGATATGCGCTTCCGGGGTCGCTTTGAGCAACACGCAGACCTTCCGCGGCCCTGCGGGCCCGACGTCGCTCGCTCCGTCAACAACGGTCGGGTATCACATGGATTAGAGTACTAGCAACGCCCGACGATTAAGAAGCGCACTAAGGCGCGAGTATATACTATGATTGGAATCAGTTCTAGTGGTACACATATTGCAACAACAGCATGGATGGCGAGCCCGACGGTACGTGTGGTGGACGATGGTGATGGTGATGGTGATGGATGGTGATGATGACGATGCAAGGTAGCTGTGGAGGAGGAGGAAAATAGGAGGAAGGACCAACGAAAGGAGGATACGGAGATCAAGAAACATAAAATGAGTACGGATGAACGAGACAGGGACATGCGGGACAACAACGCCGACCCTGGAGAGCACTGCAGACTCTCTGCCAGCGGGGAATAAGCTATGATGAGGATGAACAGCGTCATACCCCGAGCGAAACCAGAAACACACAAAGAGAAGGAAAAAGAGGAAGAAGAAAAAGAAACCGACGCGCATTACCGGATGTGCTTACCACCCCGAGTAGTGGTAGTCGTCCGCCCAGCTGCGATTGCGTGCCATCGCGCGTCGCTTGCGCTCTTCTCTGTCGTCGTCGCGTCCACCTTGCCTTCCCCCGGGATCCTTATCTTGTTGTTGATATTGCTGCTGCTGTGACGTCTGCCCGGTCCCGTTAGTCGTCGTCGTCGCAGTCGTTGTCGCTGCGGTCAATGGCCTCAACCCACTTCCAAGCACGCCCCCCCTCCGTGCGCCCCCCAGCGCTGGACGGCCCAGCTGCCTCTCCCATAACAAGTTCCGGCGCAAGCTCTCGCTCAGTTCTGTAGCCAGCATCTGGCGGCGAGTCGTGCGCGGCGTCGACGGTGCGGCCGCCGGCGGGAGGTTCCACGGATGGTCGAGCGGTATCGGCGCCGTCGCGACGGTGTGCAACACCGGGCGCACCTGCTGCGCCGATGGCGCTACCCCGCGATCCGAGTTGCGCCGCCCCGTCAGCGCGGCGAGCTTCTGCTGTGCGATGCTCCGCGAGAGCTGGATGGTGTCGTCCGGGTTCTCCTCATCGCTGTCGCTGTCCTCTTCCATCTCTTGGCCCTGCGGCCGCCCTTTGGGACGGTAGCCGCGCCCGTCGGTACCGCCGTTCAGCGCAGGCGCCTGCGCGGTGATCTGCGCGGCGAGCGGGACGGCGGCGGTCGATTTGGACGTCGACAGCGGCGGGGGCACCGACGTACGGAGACGCCCGACGTCAGCCGAAGAGTTGCTACGATAGGGATGGCCGGGAGGGAGGCGAGAGGGGTCTGGGTTCAAGAGGACAGAGAGTAGCCCAGACTGCGTGCGGTTCAGGTTGGAATACGAGCGCTTAGGGACCTTCGCAAACAGCTCACGCTGCCGCTGCGCCTCGAGCGCCGCCTCGCGCAAACGTATCTCTTCTTTCTTCTTCTCACTCTCTTCGTTGCTCACGTCTTCGGATGCCCACGAGTCGTCGTCGTCCGAGTCCGTCTCGTACTCTGACGAGCTGTTGGTGACGATGATGCCTCGACGTTGCGGATCGACCGGGGCTACGACCTTCTGCGGACTCGAAACGCGGGACTTGGGGTTTGAGTCCGTCAAGGGGGCGTGTCTCGGTGGACCGGGCGGGACTTTTGTTCCGTTGATTGGTCCCGAGCTGACGGTGGGCGTTGAGCGCGGTTTGCTCTCCCCAGATGTGGCTGTCTTGCGCTGAGATGCAGTATGGCGCTGGCCCTGGAAACGATGTATTGCAGTGCGGCCGGTTGTAGCGCGCGCTGGTTCCTTGGTCTTGCGGCCCCTCGTCTGTCGCTTGTTTGATGAGGTGCTCGCCTTGGTCTGATTCGAGATGAGGCTGCTGGGCTCCACCTCGTTCGCGTCCGAGGGCGTCTTATCAGTGCCTACCGAGCCGCGGCCGATGGAGTCACGTTCTGGGGAAGGGGATTCCTCTTGCTGGAGGAAGAACCGGCGGTCAGAAGGCTTGAGCGCATCGTCGTCGATAAGTTTAGGAGGGGAGAGGCTGTCACGTGATGGCATGCCCAAATTGGCCGGCGGCGCAGATCCGTTCGCCGACGCCGAGGTGCGCACTGTTGGCGGTCCTATACGCGATGGAATTGCGAGATGTGTTTGCTTGGGGGACAGCGTGGAGAGCGTTGATGACGGCAGAACGGGGACCGGCGTAGCGGGGGGCGTAGGATGCGGAGTGGGATTAACAACGACGACTCGGGGGAACAAGGTGCCGGAGGGTGGATTAGGCGGAGGTAGACGCATGGTAGGTATCGGAGCTACGACGATACAAGCATCGGCGCTGGCCTTTGAAACTGAGTACGCGTCAAAGGAGGTAGGGATCGGCCTGATATCATCGAAGGGATACTTGGCAAACGACGAAGAGACAACGAGCTTGTCGGGGATCATATCAGCAATGATCTTCCCCACGGACGAGCCCGGCTTTGTGCGGATGTTCATAGGGTGCACACTTGAAAATGATGACACAGAGAGCTTGTCAGTAGCAGACGACGCGTCGGTGCGTCCGTTGGGAAAGGACGGCGAGGTTTCATGATGGCTGAGTGGAACCGCGAGATTACCTGATGCAGAGGGTTGAAGTTGAGATCTGAGCTATGGTGAGCAGAATGGGAACATGAGACTCACGCGGGACGTCGTGCGGCTCCCTTCCGTCTTGAGATATGGGAGATAGGGGAGGCTTCTCATTGTAATGGACGAGTATGTCTGGAGTGGAAGCTTGAGAGGCGTGGTAACGAGCAACCTCGCGATACCACAGTCGCCAGGATATATTTTCGAGACGGCGACCGTCCTGGAGAGACTCCTTGCACTTTGTGAACACTAGAGTGCGTGAGAATGCCGTGAGCATGCAAGTTAGAGAGGGAGAAAGACGAAGGAGTACGCACGCGTCCACAGGCCAGACAGAGCGTCTCCGCCATCGAGATCCTTGACCACGTCGGCAGCGATGGAGAGAACGGGGGAAGGAAAAGCAGTGATCATGTCGAAGATATTGATGGTACAGGGAAAGAGCAGGAAAGTAAAAGAGAGTCGGGAGAAGACGCAAGAAAACCGGGGCGAAGGACCACCAGTCGACCAGCTGTCTTGGACTTTGCCAAGACGGGGAGCGACTAGGTCACTTGAAGCCGGTTAATCGATAGGAGGAGTCAAAGCCCGGGACGGAAAGGAGGAAAGGAGGAGAAAACACGGACAGGACGCGGCCTGATGAGTGGGCGGAGGAGAGGGAGAGTTGAGCACCGTTCGAATCGACAAATCCGGCCGCTGCCTTAACACAAGTTCCCGGTCCGCTCTCCGCCCAACCGGTTGTCTACGATGTCCGTCACGCGAGGTCCACGCACCGCGGTCCTCGGTGCCCACGACCGCCTCTCGACGTCGTTGACACCGTTCCTCCACGTCGCTTGTTTAACACTTGGATGAAATGCTATTTCCTGCCTCGGCTCGCATCATGTGTGCCCACCGCTGTGCCAGCGCACCTTGCAAATGAAGCACCCCCCTCGTCAGGCCGCCTGCCCTTACGACCCTCCGCGGATCATGTGCCAACATTCGTGCGTACAAACGCCTCACCCGGGACAGTGTGCACCTGGACGTGTTCGTCGTAAGGCCGATGAAACGCGCTATTGCATATCCGAGGTGGGATACCCCGTGGGGCACAGTGATCGTTGACATCAGCCATTCTTCGCGCGCCCGCGTCAGCATCGGGTGCCGTGTACACATCATTTGACAAGCGCTGTTTTTAGCTCGCAGGGTACTTGTCTTACGGGGAACTGTCCGCGCCAGGCCTGCGCAGGAGACAAGACTACTTCCAGGCAACCACCACTTGTCTGGGAATGCTGGGGCATCAGAGTCTTCTCCAGTCATCCATGTTCATGATGGGGTGATACCACCTAGGGAAAGCCCGTTGCTGACATTTCACTTGCGATCATATGCGTGAGTTTGTCCTCGCCCGGGTGCTTTTGGCGTTGACTTTGTAAAAGGCTGCGCGCAGAAACCACGCCTTTGCAGCCGTGCTGTCTCGAATCCGTTGTATAAAATCCTCCTTGGCCATGTTTCAGAGCAGTCGCTAGATCATTCGACCGAATCCAATCCAAAAGCGGGGTACACTGCATACAAGCATGATTTTCCCATCAACAATACTTGCTGCATCTGAAGTCCCATGAGAGGACCCCCAGGGGGATCTACACATGCCTAGTCGATATCTTGCATGGTGAGTAAACGCCTGTGAACGCATATGGCTTTGATGCTGTCTGCTCCTTTACCCATTCGAGCCATCTTGTTGATGAAGAAACGACAGCGTGATAACTGAGCGCTGAGCGCTGATCTCGCCACGCCAGAGTGTTTCGACAAGGAGTGTGGGTGCGGTGACGGCGGTGATTCTACGGACAGCGTCAGTTTCCCTGCCCTCTTAGGTGACAAGGGCGGTGGGTGCATTGTCCCGCATGCGTCACAACTCGATATATGTTCACAACACCTCGATCGAGTCGGTTTTGTGTTCATTTATCACGGGTGATGTTCGTACCTTGGCCTCGCACGTGTGTGCGCATCTACTGGGCAATTGGAGAAGTTGTTTCTTGTAAGGGGAACTCCAGCAACTCACTAGATGAGACAACACCGTTTCCACCAGTTGAGCTCACAACGGTGTATGAACATTTGAGAGGGCCGCCGTTACAAAGGCGAGTGTCGCATAGTACAATAGCGGCCACGGCCTCGTAGACGAAGATATCGGCGAAAATCGTTTGAGCGAGCAAAGATGCAAGGTTACGGCATGGAGCGGTCAGGTGGGGTATATGTCAGCTCCGCGACTGCACTCGGAACTGTGAGATACTGACGGGGTTGTCGGACTCTCTTCTCTTAAGCTCCTCCCCAGCTCGCCATGTCATCATCTGAAGGAGAGAACAACGACGACGGGCCGCGTTCGCACACCTCGAAGAAAAGGCGGGTTCAGATGTCCCGCACATGTGATCAGTGCAGGTCGAGGAAAGGTGTGTGGCTATTTCGCGACGCGGCCGACCTCGAGGAACGTTTACACTTACGAATTTACGCAGTCCCTTGTAAGGTTACCTGATCTTTCAGCCGTTCGGTCTTCGCACTCAGCCTACCATAGGCAATGACTCCCAAGCCACGCTAGATGGCAAGTGTGACAATTGCACCCACGAGGATCTCGAATGCACCTATAACCAACTCATAAAGGTATGATCTTGGCACTCTATCGCTCTCTTCTTTCATCGAGCTCTTGCTCACTTTCGTCCTGCAGAAGCGCGGGCCGCCAAAAGCGTACGTTTCTCCAACCCTTGACCTATTCATGCGCGCTCTGAAGCGCTCTCCGAAGCTATATCGACGGCCTCGAGACGCGTCACCGTAAACTAGAAGAGTTGATTCGAAAGGTAAGCCCAGGTCCGCGTCCTACTATACGGCTGCTTATCGCCATCAGCTCTTCCCCGATGCAGATTTCTCTGAAGAGTTGGGCCCATCGATCGAACCGTACAGCTGGTCTCAGGATCGGGTGCCAGGCGGAGACCTCCCAGCGACTGCAAACCGCGCCAGCTCAGCTCGTGTCCCTTCTCCGGAATCGCCGTCCTATATCCCTACGGCTGGCCCCAGTCACTTGTCAGTCAGCGGCGACAATGGCTACGAGCCAATCCAGCTGCTCGAGAACAAACTTAGTGGCCTATCTCTCGAACCTTCCGAGGATCGCTTCATGGGGGAGTCTAGCATAGTGCACATTCTACAGCAAGTGAAGGACTTTGGGTCTGAGTATGCGGGTCGGGAGGTCGACGAGCGTATGAATGCGCTCCAGAGAGGCGGAGAAACGGGTCCGCTTTCAGAAGCGCTGCAGCAGGTGTGTGCCTATGTTGTACTCTCCTTTCTTTTTTGTCTCTGATACGGGCCTGTACCGTAGTGGGAGCTTTCACATGATGAGCTGAGTTTCCCCCAGCCAGACCTAATGCGCGAGTTCATCAATCTCTTCTTCGAACATATCCACATCTTCGTCCCCATACTTCACCGCCCGACATTCGAGAAAGCCATCGCGGATGGTCTACACTTTCGCGACAAAGGTTTCGCTGGCGTGGCGTTGCTTGTTTGTGCAACAGGCTCTCGACACTCAGATGACCCGCGTGCCCTCCTCGAAGGCACGAATGACCGCCATTCAGCAGGATGGAAATGGTTCGTTCAAGTACGTAGGTTACGGCGACTGGTTTTTGGCGCGCCTCGCCTGTATGACTTACAAATGAGCGCTGTGAGACCTGTTCCTGATCATTTCCATTCTTTATTAATGGGCTTTTCTTCTTAGCTTTCTCTTCTGTTTATGTATGGCTGCTCTCCTCCGCAGGCGTGTTGGATCATGGCTGGAGTGACTATTCGCCAGGCACAAGACGTTGGGGCCCATCGAAAGACGGCTTACGCATCTACGCGCAATGTGACAGATGAAATGTGGAAGCGGGCGTTCTGGTAAGTCCTCTCCCGTGCATGCTTGGTAACAAGTGAGGCAGCACCTCATCATGCCGGTATTGTCAGGAGTATTGTATTTCTAGATCGATTGACGAGCGGTCTTCTTGGCCGACCCTGTGCGATGGAAGATGAGGAGTGAGTGATCATTTCGATACAATCGGCAGTCCAAGTTGACGTGCTGCCAGTATGGACGTCGACCTTCCTGTTGAATGTGATGACGAGTACTGGGACAATCCTGACCCTTCGCTGGCTTTTCAACAACCGCCAGGAAAACCGCCGAATATATCATATTTCATCTATCGATTGAAGCTTAACCAGATTCAAAATATCGCGTTGAGAACTTTGGTGCGGGCATCTCTCCTTCCCTCTGTCGCCATGTTCGCATATGTATCCTTACTCTGCACCCCGTAGTATGCGACGAATAGGTCAAAACACCTGCGCACAAACACCAACCCGCGATGGGAACAGGATGTGGTCATCGCCTTGGATTCCGAGCTGAACAAGTTCATTGACTCCCTTCCTGATCACCGTATGTTGGGCCTTGTCACATCATATCCCGCGATGTTTCCAATAGTTTGGAATTCTAGTACGCTGGGACCCAACGCACGAAAACCTCGTTCACCTCAAGCAATCCGCCTGCCTGTACGCTTCGTACTACGCCGTGCAAATACTCGTACATCGTCCATTCATCATGTCCACGCGTAAATCCTCCCTCCAGTCGTTTCCGTCGCTCGCCATCTGCACAAACGCGGCGCGTGCATGCAGCCACGTGATCGACATCATGCGGCGTCGTACAGGTATCAGAATGTCACCCAATTTCCAGGTAAGATTCTGACGTTCTGCGGGTTGGCCTTGAAAGGCTTATAAGCCATGTAGGGCCCGGCTTTTGTCGCCGGCATATTTCTCCTGGTCAGTGTGTGGGGACGAAAAAAGTCTGGGATGTCCGTCGACACCGCGAAGGAGATGAAGGACGTCCACCTTTGCATGCAGGTTCTAAAGGACAGTGAAGAGAGGCAAGTGATTGCACCATGAATCAACTCGTCACACAAATCCAGCTCACAACCATGTAGGTGGCCTGTTGCAGGGAGATTGGTGTGAGATTTTCGGCTCCTGTCTTTGCAACGATGGCTTACAACTCTCGTTTTCAGTGATTTCTATCTGAACTGGCATTTGCGGGCGGTCTACCTCCTTTGCAGCCTAGTCCACCGTCGCTGAAGCGCGGCAGAAACTCGGAGGATGCGTCCTCCCGGCATACTGCCTCGTCTTCCTACCAGTCCCCATTCCCTGACCCTTCGTCGATGTCTTCGCCGTCAAACCCCATAGACATCATGAACGACGGCTCCGGCATAGATTTTGGCTCCCCAGAATGGCTGCCACCTCCGGTCGACCAAATGCGGATGTTCGCTGCAGCACAAGCCCCGACCATGTCGCATACGAGCGCGTACTCTTATGCAACTCTTCCCGAGCATTCCGAAGAGCTCCAGCATATCCCAGCGGACTGGCGGTCTCAGGAGTTTCAGCCGATGGTGCAAGAGCCCTCTCTGGATCCGCTGCTCCATTTTTACAACATGCAGGACGCCATACAGACTCCATCTTTCGGCCACGTGCCCTTGAACTATGCAAATACCGATCCATTCCAGCCTGGCACGTCGCAGATATCGCCGGTAGGATCTATGGGCAGAGGCGAATCTCTTCCGTTAGACCTTTCCAATTTCGGCGACCTCGCACCTCACCCGAATTTGCAGCCGAACTTTTACCCTGATTTGAACGTACATCCAAACCCAAAAATTCTCATCTCCGATCAGGTTCAAGGCACACCAAACGTGGAGGACATTCTTCAAGGCATGCCGGAGTTGGGCGACGACGAACTCAGAGCCATGTGGGCGAGCATGCCTGCTGGTGTAATGTGAGTTTCGAGGACCCTCCTATCCGAGCGCACCAGATCTCATGGCGTGGCTGGATTGACAGGGCCGACAATTGGCGAACATACATATCCAAACTCGCAAACACGACGTCCGATACTATATATTCCCGCCCCGAGAACTCCTGAGGGTTGTAGACTGTAACGCACAGCCGGATGACCTCGGAGAGAACGGATAGACGAACGACCCCATGAACGAGTAACACGATGATACCCTTACACGATGTCTGTAATTCATTGAACCGCGACTGCTGTCGCATCCTCTATAACGTTCACATAGAAACGGATGCTTAGGCTCTCGTGGTGCATGTTCGGGGGTGGAGTGTTTGCTGACCACGGCAAGCACTCGCCACGATATGCAAAGCAGCATATACGCGCATTCCGGTCGTATCCAGATGCAAACTCTCAGATGAATAGCAGAGACATCACTTACCTCTACCTAAGGTAACGTAGGATCTCCGTATCCTACCCACCTGAACCACACAAAGTGATTGAAACATCGAGGAAGGTAGGTTCTTGAGTACACATATTATATCAGCGAAAACAGAATAAAACTAAGGATGCAGCCATGGTATGAGTCGTAAGTCTTGATACCTCGTGAGCGCGGAGAAAGTCGAATTCCCCTCTCATTTAGCAGCCCGTGTAGAGGCTCTTTTGGTTGTAGCATGGTCGTGTACTCGCTCTGCTCATTGGTCTAGCTGAAGCATGACACGAGCTTGACGACAGATAGCGGCGATCGGAGCGTTGTAAGAACTGATACCAGAAATGAGATGGAAAATGAGCGCGGTGAAACACCTGAATCCAGGAGAGGGTATACCGTGGGTCAGGTCCTTGACGCAGCTGCAAGCCATAATTCGCAGAAGTCTTCTCATTGAAGATCGCATCCGTGACAGGCTCGCCCATTCTGCGAACATCAAAGATCGGTCGCGTTGTGTATGATCAGGAGCACATGCTTACCTGCAAAAATCGCATGTGCACGGCTTGCTCCCGGAACCATGATGGTCGCATCCGTACTGAGTGCCACTATCCAAGCCGCAGCACGTCCACCGGAATCCTTGAGGCCAGTACTTGAAGAACTTCTTCAAGTCGCCCTGCAACTCAACCTCAAACATGTGTTTGTGCTCTGGGACCTCATTTTTAATGACCCCACCCCACCCGATCATCTCTTCCAGGTCGTCGTCCCACGCGTCCCAGGTGATGAGCTCGAGGCGGCCCTCATGCACGCTGCCGTCCTTGCAGGCACGGTATTTATCATACCATACCGACGCACCGTGACATCTTGGTTTGTGATTCGGCCAGTCTTCACGTTGGCATCTGGAGAGAGGGAGAGAGGAGTTCAATCGCGGCTTGTCGCGGGGTGTGCAGTGGAAAAACACTGACGCAGTACAGTGGCCCTCTGCAGCAGCCGCACCGCTTGAGGTCCTTTCCTGGGAACTCTTTGCGGCACGAGAAACAGTTGGAGGAATGGTAGAATTGATTGGAAGGCATGTAGATACCGACTTGTGTACAATAACTTTGACAAAGGGGAGAGCACGTACATTTCAATTGGTGAGAGCGTAATACGTATGACTCAGTTGCGACGCGTCGTGTTCCTCCATCCGCCACTCCTCCGCCTCCCTCAGTTCAGTGGCAACTCTATTATGCCAAACATCAGCTTGGAGTTTTCATAACATTCTACAACTGTGTTTTTCATGAGTGCAGTACTCGACTTGCTGGTCGTCGCGACCGCCTGCACACATGTCCTACTCGCACCATTTACAAAGGTCGAGGAGAGCTTCAATCTACACGCGACTCACGACGTGCTCATGTACGGTGTAGGCACAGATTCACTACTAAAGGTAGAGGCTCGTTTGGGCACTCACTCAGTCACCACTGACGATATTCGTTGTCTAGTATGATCACTTCGTGTTTAGTGGTGCGGTGCCCAGGTCTTTTATCGGCAGCGTTCTCCTCGCCTGGCTATCAACGCCTGTCATCACCGCAGCACAATCTTTCGGCTTTATGAAGTCAAAACTTGACCTTCAAATTATTAGTACGTCTTTGAACTCTCATACGCGCCTCTTGTAGTCAGAAGCCCTTCTTCTAGTCCGCCTCGTCCTCGCCTCTTCCAACGCACTCATCATCTGTCTAATTCGGCGGGCCGTATCTCGTCGATTCGGCCGCCCAACCGCATTTGCGTTTGCGCTGCTCACTTGCATGCAATTTCATCTCCCCTTCTGGATGGGGCGCACCCTGCCTAATATGTTTGCTCTTGCACCCGGTAAGATAGTCTCTACCACCGCCTCCGAGTACGCCATCCTCTGACCCAGCGCCAGTCAATTTCGCATCATACCTCCTTCTCAACTGTGAAAAAAATACTGTGCGCCTGCATCGGCACAAACTCGGCGCCGCCGTCGCGCTCCTCACGTTCTCCGCTGTCGTTCTCCGCGCCGAGGTCACGCTCCTTTTGGGCCCCATTGCTCTTCAGGCGCTATGGAACAGACAGATCACCTTCGTCCGTCTCGTGAAGTTGGGGTTACTTTCGGGCCTTGGCTCTATCAGTTCGTTTCACCCAAGACTCTGCGGATGTTTTCACTCATTTGCATCTGTAGTACTCACCGTGCTGGTAGACTCATATTTTTGGAACCGATGGCCTGTCTGGCCCGAGCTCGCAGGGATCTACTTCAATGTCTTCCAGGGAAAGAGCGCAGACTGGGGTGTATGCGCCGTCTTCGCTCGCCTTGATGCTAACGGATACTCATGTCCTCGTGCGTAGGTCTCGCCCTTCCACGTATATTTTACCTCGCATCTTCCGAAGATCCTGCTTGGCGCAGGACCGCTTGCGCTAGTTGGCTTTGCACTTGATCACCGCATCCGTACGCTGCTAGGACCCGCGATAGTGTTCGTTGCGCTTATCAGCGCGCTTGGACATAAGGAGTGGCGCTTTATAGTCTATGTAGTGCCACTTTTCAACGTTGCCGCGGCACGAGGAGCTCACTGGCTGTGCGTAATACATGTTGTTGTCCTTGCCAGAGAAGGGATGGCGTCTAATTTCCAATCTTTATCATCCATTCTGTAGGATTGGCAGGCCAAAGGGTCGTATCATAGGTAGATTAGCGTTCGTCACGGTCGCAGGACTATTTGGCTTGACCACCATGGCAACTATCCTGCACACGCGCGCATCAATGGCGAACTATCCTGGCGGCGCTGCGCTCGCGCAACTCAACGATGGTTTTGCTAACGTGCAACATGGTATGTCTCTACTTACGTCTACGCATCGATCCAGCCACTCTTCCTGACATGCCTTTTGTACCGCAGTACACGTACACATTGCAAACCTCGCCGCTCAGTCCGGTGCCTCGCTCTTTCTCCAAACGCACGCCCCGCCCTTCTACCCGATCCCTTCAAGTTACAATCTGGCAGCGGGTTGGACATATAACAAGACTGAGCATGTCACGGCGGCGGCGCTGACGTCCGACCGCCGAATTACACACGTTCTTGCTGAGGACCGCGTGCCGTTCGTATCCAGCGATCGATGGGTGGTTGTTGGAGCCATACAGGCATTCAAAGGGTGGGAGGTCCAACGGGACGTGAGAGGTTTAATGAAACAACGTGGCGTGCGTGGTGTTCTGGACGTATTAGCGATGCGCACAGAGGAGGTCCTGTGGCTCTTGGAGAGGGCGACATAGGCTTGGGCAGGGCGCATGTTGTGTCGAGAGAGATGTAATCAGTGATCATTTGGATCGTTCTGCGCACCGCGTTTGCTGACTGATCAAACAGAAGCTGACATCGCAAGGCGAGTGCAGACTCATGTACAAGTTGCCTCTTACGCCCGCGAGAGTCTAACAAGGTTCATCAATAGCTTCCCTATCCATGGTTCCAAATCTCTCACCTTCTGACAGTAAGTGCTCTGTGATCCATGGCATACGTCGCTGACTGGCGACGATGTAAAAAAATTCAGCTTACTCCTGACTCCGCCACTGCGACACAATCACGATTTTATCAGAATCTCCACTTACAACGAATGTGGTATATATCACTGCTCAGTCTTCCAGGGATGTATGACAACGCTCCACTCGGATCTCTTCGAAATCACACTCTTCTGACCCTACTGATGACACATGCAATCACGTTAGGAGGCCATCTTCCTTGGTCGTCTCACTCGTCATGCCTACCTCACGCTGATTGATAGTTCATCGTGCATAGTCAGAGGAAGGCAGGCATTATGCAGGGAAACATACTACTGCAGAGGGAGACAGACTTTTGCGCCATGTTGGGGCTCGTCACAGGATGCCCGAGGAAACCCGATTGACGGTGCTCGGTACATGGTACATGACGGTACTCATGGACGCGATGATGTTCGCCATCGTCCAAGTCATCTCAATCATCGATTTGTTGTGTGTCTCGCTCAGCGCCCCTCACAGTACAATGACCGTCTCCGCCGAGAGGCTGTTTGCTCGGTCCGTATCATCCATTATTTCTATATTTCCTATTGTTCTCCGAGCGCCTCATTGTCACAGGAGCTTTATCGAGCTTCCTTGAACCTCGCTTTTGCCGACCCGAGGATGTTCTTCCATAGACAGGGATGAAACAAGATATTGGCATGAAAGTCACACTAACATATTCCATACTTTCGCAAACGCCCGCCCCCTGCCTCGGGATTCGAGGCAGTCGTTCGCCAGGTCCCCTGAGCTTACCAGTGACGGTCTGTGGACGAATCCTGATAGCCTGTATAACAGTTACGAGATCATTTCTGTCCCTGTGAAACTTTTCTCGATCTTCTTCGACGATGTGTATCGCCATCGTCATACAAAAAGGTACAGCTAATTGTGCACTCCAGGGGCGCTACTTTTCATTGCCGCTCTTGACATGGCAGCTCAATGCATGTTTTTTTTAGACGTGTCAGCGTGATCACAGAACCTGCTATTGCATGATCTGCATAAACGCTTTCTCATAGACCAGAAAATCATTTAGCCTTCCTCAGGAAAAAATGGCAGTGGGCTTTCCGGATTCTCTGTCCTCGTATGGGGCCGTTGATACTGCATTTTAATCTTCAAAGAGAAATTAGCACAGAAGGAAGAGACCCCGGTTCTGTAGGCTTTGCTTCTATTCTCTGTCAACAACTTCGACCCCAGACGTGTCTAACAAGTCACGAATCACATAGCATTGATACTTGAAACCGCAATTATGCCTCGGCGCGGGACACAAGAGCACCTGTTCCGTTACATCACCGAATGAGAACATTCCACTGTAGCTGTCGTTGGGGCGTCGCATTGGTTCGTGGACTTCAACGATTGGCATCCATTGTATCGGGACGCGCCCACAACCCTGCTAACACATCCCGACAAAAAAACAATCCTGGGGTATAAAACGACCTGACTCTTTCTGTGGTTCAGCAGACTCCAGACATCTGATCCAGAGTTGTGTCTTCTCCATGATTATTATGTCGAAGTTTGTCGTCCTTTCCGCTCTGGTCACTGGTGCAGTCTCTGCCATCAGTCCCGTCTCGGACCTACACATCGTCAACAAAAATATTGCTCCTGATGGGTTTAATCGCGAGTACGTGGATGACTTCACGCGACAATAATACAGGTCATGATCGTCAACAGCGCTGTCCTCGCTGGAAGTACATTTCCAGGTCCACTCATTACAGCTAATAAGGTGATATTCACTGTCCTATTATGCGATCATATTAATCTCAAATTGTACATATCAGGGAGACTCGTTTTCGGTCAACGTTCACAATGACCTGGTGGACGGCACAATGGACTTGGTCACTGCCGTCGTGAGTGCCTTGTTGTCCGCAAAAGACGCCGGAAAGTGCCTCATCCAGTTCTCAACAGCATTGGCACGGCATCACGCAGCATACCACCACCTGGGCCGATGGTGTCGCATTCGTCTCACAATGCCCCATCGTTCCTGGAAACTCCTTCCATTACAGCTTCAATCCTGGAAGTCAAGTCGGTACCTACTGGTACCACTCGCATTATAGAGCGCAATACTGTGATGGCTTGAGGGGAGCCATAGTCATCTATGACCCAAACGATCCTTACAAGAGCTTGTACGATGTGGATGATGGTAATGCTCCTAGGTCGCTGTCCTTTCGAAATTCACTGAAATAGATTCAGAAACCACGGTCATCACCCTCGCCGACTGGTATCGGTACCCTGCGCCTCAAGTTCAACCAGGACTAGGCCATGTAGCGTTGGTCGGTTTCTACATTTCTTTTTCTAATAATTGACTGGTATCCAGACACCCTGCTTCCACACTGATCAATGGTCTTGGCCGAGCTTTGGATGGGCCTGCCGATGCGCCGCTTGCTGTCATCAATGTTGTTCAAGGAAAACGTTACCGCTTCCGTCTAGTCTCCCTCTCTTGTTTCCCTAATTTCATCTTTTCAATTGCCGGTCACAATATGACGGTCATTGAGGCGGACGGCGAATACACGCAGCCACTGGTTGTTGGTTCTGTCAATATCTACGCTGGTGAGCTCTTGACGGTATCTCCAGGGTCTATGTCTAATAATTCGTCCCGTTAGGTCAACGCTATTCTGTCATTGTACAGTGCTTCCATCCTCTGTCGTAAATGTGTACTAACAGAAAGAGCCAGGTCAATGCCTCACAGACTGTCGACAATTATTGTGCCTATCTTATTTTCCTTTGTAAACTTTTACTAACGGGGAAATTTGAACAGGGATTTGCTCTCAGCCCATATTGCCTCTAGGTGCAAATTTGACTATCGATAACTCTTGCAGCAACACTCGCAACTCCGCCATCTTCCGCTACCAGGGCGCTCAGGAGACGGAGCCTCAAACCTCCTTTTCAGGGAACAATGCGGCTCCCCTTATTGAGACTAACCTCCACGTATGTCTGACTTTACCATGTACTGCTTCATCGATCATCCAACTTCGATAACAACAGGCGCTTGTCAATCCGGCAGCGGTACGTCAGATTCAAGATTATACAAAATATGCTGATGCAAATAATCGAGTTCAGCCCGGCGCTCCTGCTGCTGGCGGTGCAGATGAAAATATCAACCTCCAAGTTACATTGGTACAAGAAGTCTGTTCAAATTTTCCGTCCTGTTCAATCGCACGTTGTTTGACTGTGGCACGAACAGCCTTCTGACAACACGAGTTTTGTATACCAAGTGAACGGTGCGACTTTCGAGTCCCCCGACGTCCCGACACTCCTCCAGATTATAAGCGGGTTTCCGGTCCTGTTGCCTACCGGGTCTACCTATCGTTTGCCGCGGAACAAAGTTATCGAGCTTACAATCCCTACAGGCGCGCAGGGCGGAGAAGTAAGCTGGCAATCTTCCAACAATTTTTTTCGAGGCTAATAGCTCCATCTCTTTTCTAGCATCCCGTCCATTTGCACGGCGTACGTTTTTTTTGTCAATTTCCGCTTTCTTTCAAGTCATCATTGAGTGATCGTCGGATACAGCATTCCTTCTCGGTTGTCCGCAGCGGCGGGAGCGACTTACAACTACGTGAACCCTGTCCGCCGCGACGTAGTTAGCATGGGCCCTCAAGACTCCAACTCTAATGTCACTATCAGGTTCACAACCGATAATCCTGGCCCTTGGATTTTCCACTGGTACGTTGTTTAATCATCGTCTAGATGAATGTTCTGATGACATCACTGTAGCCACATCGACTGGCATCTCGAAGAGTAAACCTCTCATTTCATCCCTACTTCCGAAACTGAACGTTTGAACCTTTGCATGTTGATAGAGGGTTCGCCGTAGTCTTTGCTGAAAATGTTCCCAGTATCGCGCTGACAAACCTAGTTCCGCGTTAGTCTATCCTTATTCCTATAGTCTGATACCGTATTGACCAGCTTGTAATCTAACAGTGGAATGGTCTGCCTTATGCCCGGTTTATAATACATGGCTCCTGACCCACCCGAACTGAAGACATCCTGATGGATTACGGTGGTGATGAGGTATAGCGGCACGCTCTACTTCACATCGTCTTCTAGTGAGGCTGTACTCCGTGTTCCGAAATTAGTCTTTGTTTCTCCATTATGTGGGTTTCACTAGTTGATGTAACGCTGCTTTGTAAATGTAAAATTGATGATGTCTTGATATAAAACTTCTCTATGTCGTCCCTTTGAGGGTCATTAAGCAGAGCTGAGGTATCGATAGGATTGTAAAGGATCTCGGTGAGATACAGGCGACCGGCGACCCTCAGTAAAAACGGAATTCAAGTGATTGTCAAGCTCAGTCAAAAAATTGGTATTTTGTCATGTATCCGTCAAGAAAGTGGCGCAAAAAGGTCACGCACAATCATAAACTGCCAATTGGACACAACTTTCACACGACTTCTGCACTGCTTTCTGACGGATACATGACAAAATACCAATTTTTTGACTGAGCTGACTGTCACTTGAATTCCGTTTTTACTGAGGGTGACCCGTGACGTCGGAGGCGGCGGCCGGGGAGACCAACAAATTTCAATCGCCGATTGGTCGCACAATCGAAACTACGAGCTTTACTCTCATTTGTTGACGCGCCTTGTCCTAGTACCTTTCGATCCTGGATCCATCTCGTCGCTATTGCTGCGTTAATCTCTGGCCGCCCAATCAACCTTGTCATCGTTGAGCATTGAACTGTTCTAATTAAGGACTGGTCTGGTACCGGGCAGTCGTGAGAACGGAGTGCCTGTGGAGTTGTCGCGGTTCGTGGTATCTTGATAGTGAGCATATCACAGTGAAGGTGCATCAGAGGGCGACTTGCAAAAGATTGATCGGTCTGATCAGTGTAAGTTGTATATCTTCGGTGACGCAATGACTATCGTCGACTGGTTGGGTGCGTTGTCGCCTGCAGACCGTATGTATCAAGTTGCGATTTTACAAGGCGATTATGGGTAGATTCAAAGCTGATGCTGTCCTCTTAGACAAGCTCAAGACGCCAGTGATGTCGCACAAGTTGCATATTAACCCCTCAAGCTTCTACTCCTATCCTGCAATTTGCAGTGTAATCAGAGCAGTGTTACGACAGCTAGTCTCGCAACGACCTCACACGTCAATTGTCACTCAACTCAAATTGGCAAACGCTCTATGTTATTGAATTCCAAGTCATGAAGCATCGAATGCAAAGACTTTCAATAGAATCATCGACAGTTCCGGAGACAACAATTTGATCACGAGGAACGTCAGTGTCTATCCTCATACATGGACGCCAGCGTTTTCCAACTCTTGGCTGAACCCTTTGTCTTCCATAATTTCAAGACACCCAACCTCAAAACGTATTTTTTTCTCTGTTCAGAAGGAGTGTGTAAGTTAGAACATTCGCGTCGTACCAGCCCCCTCCACAGTCCACCACTTGCACGTCGGCATTTGACATAATTGTAACCAAGTCTCTTAAGCATCTACATGGCCACTCCATGACTGAAAAGGCCTTCCATATGGTAGCCACATATCAAAAACCGGCATGAAGCTCGCACCGAGCATACCTCGTGCTCCATCAATTTCCCAGTCCCCATACCCTGTCAAGAGTGTCCGTGTCTTTCTCGGAATTCGAGGCAATTATCATTTCGCTCTTCCCCATGATTCTGTAATGACAGCGTGTATCCGTAAAAACGTCCATGGTGTTGGATGGAGAGCAGCGAGTTTCCTTGGCAGTCACTCATGGGAAATAATTTGACGAAGTAAGTAGCAAGTACTCCTTCTATTTTCCTTAAATCACATCTCTAGGCTGTCTTTACATGGCAGGTGAATGCAGACTATGCGATATCATTCTTGATACTTCACACAATAAGGCACTCATCACATTCTCGAAAGCCCGCCATGGAATTGAGGTCTTGAGTGCTCTAACGATACAAGAGGGTGAGCGTCGAATTTCCCCTCGATCCCTTTTCAAAACAAACCGCAGACCTAGATTTTCCTTCCCTCTTTTACACGAGTCGTGCCTCTGAGAGGCTGCATTGACGGAGAGGTTTCAAGACTCCACCTATTGGTCGCATTCTTCAGAACTCACCGGCTTCTATTGATCGCCAACAGGCTTCCGCAAATCATTCACAAGCGTGTCGCAGACAGGTCATGAATCGCATGGCACTAATTTTTATTGTTCGGAACAGCCATGATGCCTCTGGCTAGGACTTGCGTGTGCTTTCTGAATACTCATTTACTTCTCTCCCGTGGCACATTTGCTCGGGTGCGTTCCAACTGCCATTAGGGATTCACGTCTCACTGGTAGGTATCGTTGACTGACTACCATTCATTCCATTGAAGAGCGACGGGACATGTTCTTACACGCTATCATTCTCGTCAAACGACTTGTGCTCTGGGGTATAAAATGGCTCTTCTCATCTGCTCTCAGGACTCCAGCCGCCCTCACACTGAGATCGTTTACAAGCAATGATTCTCCAGTCCAAGTTCGCTGTCCTCGTCGCCCTGCTCACTAGCACAGTCTCTGCCATCAGACCCACCACTAATCTACGTATCGGTAACGGAATCGTTGCCCCTGATGGATTTCGCCGCGAGTACGTCGATGGTTAAACTCTTACCGTGGTTCATCGTTCTTCTATCTCCCTACAGCTCCGTCCTTGCTGGGGGTACGTTCCCAGGTCCCCTCATCACCGCCAGGAAGGTAAGACGCGTTATTCTTATGATCCGGCATCTGAACTCATCTCACAATCGACAGGGAGATCCGTTCTCTGTCAATGTGATTAATAACTTGAAAAACGGCACGATGGACTTGGTCACTGCGATTGTAAGTGTGCTTTGTTACTCCCGAAGAAGACTCAACAAACTTTGGGTATCTTATCACTATAGCATTGGCACGGTATCACCCAACACACTTCCACATGGGCTGATGGCGTTGCATTTGTCTCGCAATGCCCGATCGTTCCCGGCAAATCTTTCCGTTACAAGTTCGATCCTGGAGAACAGGTCGGGACTTACTGGTACCATTCACACTACAAGGCGCAATACTGCGACGGTTTGCGGGGAGTCATTGTTATTTATGATCCAAATGACCCTTACAAGGCAATTTACGACGTCGACGATGGTGAAGTCTACGCCTCGGTGACTTTGGCAATGCTGTACTGATGTGCATCAAGAATCTACGGTCATTACACTCGCCGACTGGTATCATTACCCCGCCACTCAGACTCCGGAAGGGTTTGGTCATGTAGCGTCAGTTTTTTCCTGCATATCTTCTCCAAAAACACTCATCGTTGGTGCACAGTCATCCCTCTTCCACCCTGATCAACGGTCTTGGTCGAGCTCGAGATGGGCCCGCAAACGCACCGCTTGCTGTGGTCAATGTCGTACAAGGAAAACGTTACCGCTTCCGTCTTGTCTCCATCTCTTGCTTCCCCAACTTCGTCTTCTCCATCGACGGGCACAATATGACGGTCATCGAGGCTGATGGTGAATACACAGAGAAGCTCTTAGTTGATTCCATCAATATATATGCTGGTGAGGTTTTCATGTCATCTGAGTGTTAATGTAGGATTCCTCACTGCTTCTGATAGGTCAACGTTACTCTGTCATTGTGAGATATTTCGCATGTCCTCTTGTAGCCAGATGTTGACAAAAACTAGGTCAATGCTTCTCAACCCGTCAACAACTACTGTGAGTGACAGCCGTATCTTAGAGAAAGAAAGACTCTAAAAAAGAGATGCCGATAGGGATTCGCTCCAAACCAATGTTACCTCAAGGCGCCGATGGGACCATTGACACTTCTTTCAGCGGCGGTCGCAACTCTGCTATCCTCCGTTACAAAGGTGCCCCCAAGGCGGAGCCTCAGAACGCGCTTTCGGTCAGCACTTTGCCCTTGATTGAGACCAACCTCCACGTATGTTCTACTTTATTATCACAATGCTCTCATTCTAAGCATATCGTCTGCTCCCTAAACAGGCACTAGTGGATCCAGAAGCGGTATGTCAGAGATGCATCTATCCAAGCTACCATGTATTGTCGGTTCTGACTTCTTGAACTCAGCCCGGTGCTCCTACTGTTGGCGGCGCGGATGTTGATATCAACCTTCAAGTTACATTGGCTCCATTGGTAGGTTCCCTTTCGTTCGCCCAGGTCTTGTCATCTAAGCCTCACGTCATCGCATATGATGTGATGCGCAAAAAAGCCTACCGACAACTCGACCTTCGTGTACAAGGTCAACGGCGAGACATTTGAGTCTCCCGACGTCCCAACACTGCTCCAGATCATGAACGGGAACTCCAACTTGCTGCCAGCCGGGTCCACTTATCTCTTGCCTCGGAATAAGTCGATCGAGCTTACCATCCCCACAGGGGCGCAGGGCGGAGAGGTAAGCAGCCAGTCTCCCAACACATCTGCATCATTTAAGGCTGACACTGCAATCATCCCCATTATAGCACCCCGTCCATTTACACGGCGTACGTTTTTCGATGCTTGTCTTTTCGTTTGAAAAGATGCTGACTGGCTCTCGAATATAGCATTCATTTTCGGTTGTCCGCAGTGGCGGGAGCAGCTCTTACAACTATGCGAACCCTGTCCGCCGCGACGTAGTCAGCATGGGCCCTCAAGACTCCAACTCGAATGTCACTATCCGGTTCAGAACCGACAACCCCGGGCCTTGGATCTTCCATTGGTGAGCGATTCACTGTCCACTATCAATCTAATGCATTGAATGAATAATGGTCACTCTAGCCATATCGATTGGCATCTTGAAGAGTGGGTGTTTTGACGCTATATACCCTCCTTTTGGTATTAATCTTTTGACTGCCTTCTAGAGGATTTGCTGTAGTCTTTGTCGAAGACGACCCTAGCATCCAGTCCGCCAATCCTGTCACGCGTTCGTGTCTATCTGTTTTATTGTGGAAGACATGACCAACTCACATCTCATCTGATAGAGGAGTGGAAGAACTTGTGCCCGATCTACGACAAATGGGTCCAGGACCACCCTAACTCAGGCAACGATGACGGCAACGCGAGTTAAGGACTGTCCTTGCAGAACGCTCCCACCTTCATTTCTCTCTTCCATTATCCTCTCCATTCATCAACACCGACTTTCATTACTTTTTTAACCTTTCGGGCTACCCCAGCCTTAATTTGTGGCCTTTAACCGATTTGTGGCCTTGGACTTTAACCGTCGCTGGGGCCTTACGTTCTTTCATATACCATTGATCTGTTGTCAGCCAATATTTTCGCAGAGCTGCTCTCTCTTGATCAAAACAAGTAACACGTTTTTATACAAATATGCTGGCCAACGGTGTTTGAGGTTCTTCCAGTCTCATATATGCACATTGCTGCCAAGCAGGCGCCAAAGCGTGGCGAGCCACGGGAGCCGATAATCTCAATCACCATATATCTTATGACATTCACAATACACATGCATTTAGTCCTTCTACGTTACTCGAACATCACTCTTCAAACTTATACACTATGATATCGAAGTGCATGAGCAATATGAATAGAGAGCGAAACGTTGGGAGCACTTACCACACGCCCCACTACTTGGCTTAGTCGCAAATACAGCTTCCGTGAACGCCTCTCCTTCGAGACCTTGATAAGCCGGGTACGTCGCCTTCAGTTTCGCGATGAACGAATCCACGTTTTCCTCGGCGACGAGAGAGACCGTGCATCCGCCCCACCCCGCACCTGTGAGCCGGCTGCCAAACGCCCCGGCCTCGCGCGCGATCGCGGTGAGCTGGTTAAGCTCCGGACAGGAGCACTCGAAGAAATCGGTGCAGCTGTCCATTGACAGATTCATCAGATCGCCGAGCTCCCTGAGCACATCCTCGCCTGAGGTGGACGCCTTGTCGGCGCGGAGGCAGATGTCGCGGAATTCGAGGACGCGAAGTGCCTCGGTCAAGACGTGTTTCGCGCGCTTGTACAGCTGGAAATGCGCTGCTTCCACTAAAGAGAGAGGGGTGTTAAAATTTCTCAGGCAAGACATGTGAGCGGGAGAATGTCAACTCGCCGTCAATCCAAGACAAATAAACTTCTCTGAATTCCTTCTCATCCATTCCGCTCCATTCAATCATCTCTTCCATCGTGACGCCTTCCTGCCCCTCTAACTTTCTCGGTCTCAACTTTTCCACCTCGATTACAGCCTTCTCCAATGTTTCCTTTAGTCCGACATCGCCCTCGGTCCAACCACTTTCTGGCTCGCCGCCTAATTTTCCGACCACTTCACGCAAGGTAACGCTCTTTGGGGCCCACAGTGATACCCAAACGGCGAGCCAGCACCCGAGCAGAAACGAGCGTCTCGACGACACGAAGGTTGTACCGCGTTTGCGCATGGACGGCCTTCTCAGAGATGACTAGGGAATTAGCGATAATGAAGACCGCGCGAGGAGGCAATGTGGCCACGGGAAGCGTTCCGGATGCTACAACGAGGAGCCTGGAAGTGGAACAGGAGAAGCAGCTAGACGGGGGTAGAACGTGACGTAGAGAGCCGAGGCAGGCGTCGAGATCGCTGATGCAGCCTGGTCCATACTAAAACATTCGGCTCGTCAGAGTTGAGATTGTGTTGACAGAGCCAGAGCTCACCCTCCACTGTTCACGCCGACTCGTTGCTCATTCTCGATAGCCATTTCTACGAGAGCGCCTTTAGTGATACCCGCAAGTTTGTCGTTTGCAGCGAGAAATGCAAGCGTCGACGCTACTACCATTGCAGCAGACGATGAAAGACCGGAGCCAGCAGGGACAGTACCCGTTACAAGGAGGTCGATCGGAACGGGGTCCATGGTCTTCAGTCGCAGATGGGGGGAAGAAATGGTTCAAAACACCCTGTATGAAGATCGAGTTAATCAGTACATTTTGGGTGTTTCCGTAGATCGAGATACAAACATAATATCCAGCCTTGACATAACTCTCCCATCGCAGCTCTTTCTTGTTGATGTCCAGATCCCACTCCTCGAGGTGAACCTGGGCTTCGCTGGGATCATCTGAAACAGACTTCTTCCTTATTGGAGCGAATGAGCGCGGGGTATACTTCTGATACAGATTCTGTGCGTTAACCGCACCATGCGAGAGCGACGTAGTTTGTGGGGCGCATGCGATGAGGATATCGCGCTCAATCGCGGCAGGAAGTACACCAAATAGTGCATAGTCGACATGCTCCCCGATCAAGCTGTAAAGTTGCAGGTCAACTGAGATATACGATCGTCCATCGAAAACCACCACTCACTTTACGCGCCCCGGAGCTCGCACAATAAATGCCGGCTTCCTTCCAAATCGTTTGTCAAATTCATCTACAAGATGATTCCATCGCACACTGTCTCGTCGAGGGTCAGCTGCTGCCTTCCGACGGAACTGGGTACGTACGCATGGTTCGTGGCCGTTCCGAGGTCACTGTAGAGCTGATCGAGAGATGTGTAGATTGGAATCGGTAGCTGTGCGGCCATGAAGGGATCAAAGTGAAGACGGACGCATCTTGCTCGCTCGACCTCCTTTTCAGAGTGGAGGTCATCCGTCTCGAAGAGTCCGGCGCCTCCGGGCCGCTCCCCGACTGGACGACCTCGGCGTCAGTCGGTCAGCCTAGTCTCACGGATTTGCACTGGACCTTGGATACGTATACATGAATATTCAATACATACTGTATACAAAAAAGCTGGCTATAGCGAACGTATAGAACAGGCCTCGTCTGCACATACGCCACGCTGTAATTAGACAAGGAAAAAAAAAGGTATGCAGCCTACTTGCATGTGAACTCTTCCTCACCAGATCCAGGCGTTCGCAAGGGTTCACCCGAATATAAAATACTGTGAGAACGTACTCATACAAGTAGGGCATACAGTGCTTCCATATGTGCTGCAGCTTTTTGTCTATTCCGGAGCTTTCTCCACCAGCTCGACCGCTAGTCCATCCAGGAGATACCCTTCGGACCGTGCGGCGCGCTGTGAAGCTCTGGGGAAAATGCCTGAGCGACAACTCTTTCTTTGGTGTGAGAAGGCGTTGCCATCGTTCAAAGCCTTGGAAAATGCAGAAAATCTTGCCTGGTTTGCATACTTTCCCGTACTCTCTCCTGCGATGATGAATTCATAATCATGAGACCTTTTCTGCATTGTGAGAACACAGACCGGGGGAGACAAGCCAGCAAGGATCAAGGGGTCCCGTCGAGCACTCACATACTTGTTCGGCCGAAGAGGCAATTGCAGATGCTCTGGCGGCTGCCCTGCCTTGCCCTCTGAGTATAAGAAAGAGTCAAAGCCCTCATTCGCGAGATATAGACCCTTGTAACCCATAGAAGTCAGATACGGATATCCAGACTGAAGGAGAATCGTCTACGTTGCTGCCTTTGGGAGACCACATAGAAGGCATTACAGGAAAATGTAACGTCGAGTTCGAGTATCATTGAGTTTGGAAGACGAACGCACTGATCTCTGAGACTCTTCTTTACATTCTTGCTAGCCGTCTCGAGTGCACAATCGTAGACCTTTCGAATCGATCATGTTCACCAGATGAAGAAAGGTGCTGCATTGGGCGGGAGTTCAGCGACAACTCCGCATTGTCGAAATCCACCGGTGCTGACTGCATCGACTGAGCTCAATCTTTGCGGGACCGTTCAGATGACTAGCAAAGTGTGACCAATGGCCGAGTACCGGAACTGTACCGGAGTGCTTTAGACGTTTGAGCGTGGACGCTGCACGTTGAACGGCAGAGGCTAGTGGAGGAAGGGAGATGAGATCGCTTTCTGCCGAGGACCAAGCTCAGCACCGCACGGAGCCGTCGAGCCGCTTGGCAAAATTAACTTGATGAAAGAACACCGCCAGCAAGCGCCAGCATCGTCGTAAAGATCCACAGTTGCCATCTATCGTTACTATCACTCCCCCGGAGTTGCAAACAATTTCGTGTTTCCTTTGTAGCGGCTTCATTTCAGCATATTTCTCCTCCAATCTTGGCATATACCTACCTTAGCTTCTGAGAATGCAGATTGTTATTTTTTCGTGTTTTTAAAATGAGATAACGAGATGCTGAGACACGAATGAAAAGGGGTGTCTGAAGACGGGCAAAAACAGAGAGCTGCAACTTTTCCGACCATCGGATCACACGCTGTCACGTTCAAAATTGGACTCCACAGTTGCGACTCCAGGGAGAACGCGCGGCGGAGTTGAACAAAGTATGACTAATCATCACGCGGCCCAGCTTCCTGTCACCCTTTCCACTGCTCGTCGCAAATATTTTGCTGTGGGATGTGAGACACTTCAAGGAGGATTGAAAATAGTATGATAGCTGTCCTAAGAACTTGTTCATGGCTCAGTATTTTCTTGATTGGTAGTTATATACCAGGATCTGAAGGATCTTGAGCATCTCTTAGAAAATTCCTCCTCTACACCAGTATCTTAGCATTTTTGCACGTTGGCACACATTTTCCTTTCTCAAAAAAAAGTCATACATCTAATGGTGACTCATGAGAGCACCCATGGATATTTTTGAAGCACGCAGATTTGTATTGCTTTCAAAAAACGGAATGTGATCCTCACATCCCATTTGCAACTCCGGGGGAGTGATAGTATATCGCTTCGGACCTTCGGTGGAACAGAAATTTCGCATGAGGGGTCTTAATTTCCACGGCTACTGTTGAGTAATCTTCTGGACACCGCTCAGAGTCCAGACAACAGATAGGAACTCGGACGAACGAATGATTGGCTGGTCATTCGGACACCTCTCCATGCTCGCACCACAAACGGGAAGCATGCAAGTCAAGGGAATCACCGGCGCCGTCGACGAAGTGGTCAAAAGGCAGATCGACCACTCGGATAGCTTGAACTTTCCCCGCACCGACCTTAGTCACACAGAACACAGAACACCGCCGTTCTGTGTAATATAACCTTGCAAGGATGCGTGATGATTATGGGATGCTCATTTCTCTCCAAATCGTTCAGCAGATACTTCGGATTGGCGTCGAGACACGGCGAGCCTGGGGGCAATTGCGGTATCAAGCACAATGTCGATATCGCGTTGTCGCTGTCTGTTGTCTGCCTGTCTGTCTGTCTGTCTATCTGTCTGTCTGTCGATATCGGCGGCAATCTGGCTGGCTGATGCGATGGTCGTTCAACAACACTGCAGCTGAAGTGCGTGAGTAGGATTCCGGTCACAGTCGGGGCAACGTACTGAAACTCGACAAATCCCTTCAAGCCGGCGGTGTTAGAGCTTACAGTGCAAGGGTGTTGGAGGGTGTTGATACCTGCAGGGTTCCCCGAGATCATGATGTTCCACGACACATTCAGACGGTGACACAACCCTGCGCACGTAATTGTACTGTTCGCAGAAAATCAAAAGAAGCCATCGTCATTCGGATTGGACAGCAAAGCAAACAGATAACATTCTAGGGAGAGCGAGCTAGGCATACATCGGATTCCAACACCGGTACCTAGAGACGCGAGTGCAAGTATACTGCTACAAATTATTTGCGACAAGGACGATAGCGTATTGGACCCAACATGATATAAAATAGTATCGATACGTGGGGAATGGGAACGGGGATCGTGCTGTGTACAGTGACTTGAGGATAGGCCGGTCAAAAACATGGGAGAATACACGGATGCGTCATGCCTATCGCATCGAGGCGTTCGGGTTTCCGGACGGGTGGATGCCCCCGAGCCCGGAGATATAGGTATCCCAGTCTTCCAACCTGTTGCAAAAGGTACAGTCAGTGTCAAGAACAACAGGAGAGAAGATGAAACTAAGTACTCGAAGCCCGAGGGAAGGTTAGACCACACGTCATGCATAATCTCGTTATCCGTCCCGAACTGGCCGTTTGTGGGCGATGTCATCTCGTGCATCCCGGCTGGATACGAACCGGTACCCGACAATAACATCTGAGAGTCATCTCTGCCAGCGCCGGGGGTCATGCCATCGTATGCATAACCTGGGACTAGCAGTGACTCATTCCTGAACGACATATCAGAGACGGGCGACAGGACTTGTTCCCCGACCCCGGAGTCGGAGGGGAAAATTCTCCTCGAGCTAGTTCCCGCTCTAGATCCTATTTCGACGTGGTCCGCCTTTCCGTTGCTAGGAAGACGCCATGTGTTCACTGATTGATCACCGCGGGCATCGAAAGTATTGTAGGGCGGGTTGAAAGGCAAGCGACCAAGCTCGTCGCTGTGCATCGGAAGAACGGGATAAGGGTAGCTTGAGGTGGACACAGCATGGGAATGGGAGATCGATGCAGAAGAACGGCGATGTGACGAGCTGGACGGTGTGTGGAATGTCATGGACTGTTCTTTGGACACACGTCTTGAGCCAGCGATTGGTCTTGGTCCATCGTACAGATTCGAAGAAGACGGGGTGGCCGCAGGAGGCGAATCCCCATAGGTATTGGATCCTGGACTGTCCGAATCTCGTTCCCGCTTCGAAGATGGCGGACTGGGCTGCGGCAACGGCAGTTCGCCTACGGAAGCGAGCTCGCAGAGTACATCCCTATGTTGAGGGAGTGTTCAGTTCGAGTTAGTTCATGTTCTTTCGGGAAGGTGACCCACCAAAGTCGCCCAGCTGAGTGCCATCTGTAACGCAAATCAAACATGGGCCAACGACCGGTTTGATCACACATTAGACACATACCTTGTTTCTGCATCCTTGAGAACCTGCATGCACTTGTACACATCTTCCATCTCTTTCGCAGGGTCAATCGACACTCCAGAACGTTTGACGCCCCAGATGCTTAGCAACAATACAATCCCAGCGGTGAACGCAGGTAGCTTGATAGCAGACACTGTATCAGCATCGACGATGGCATCGTGAACGTAGATCTTCCAACCTGAAAGTGAGGGACTGGGATCCCCGGAGACCGACGACGCAAAACGTCGGCGACGTGACTACACGAACGTGCAGCGTTGGTACAGATAGCGAGTGATGGGAATGAAAGGGGCGATGGTTTGCGAGGAGAGGGGATGAATGGGCGGTGGATGAGTATTTGGAGGTGATAATAGGTACTGTAAAGGCTAGCAGATTGGACGAAGAAGATACGGTGTTCCCGCGTAGGATCCCAGCGTACTGCAGCTGATTCAGTGAGAAAGTTCGAAGAAACTGAAGATGGACCTACAATGGTCAGGAACCGAATCGACCCATTTATTGAGAGCGGAATCAAGCTCAGCAACGATATGTTGTTCCCATTGCTGCCCGACAAAGCCAAGTAAAATCTTGGACTTATTGATAGAATACTAGACACAGAAGGATCAGAGAAACCGTATGAAGAGAGTGAGAGCTATCGCTCAAAACACTTACAATCGTCCGTAAGGCGAAGGCCAAAATCTGGTTGAGCTTCAAGAAGCAGATAAAATATGACATGACCGACGGTTTTCCCGCCGGCTGTTTGAAGGCCTGCTCAGGGTCGGGATGTACCCAGTACTCATCGTCACACTCTGTCGGAAGATCCAGATCGAAACTGCATCAAGATTCAGATCGAGTCCCTGGAAGAATTATCATTGAGAAGCGCTCACTCTTCTTCCTGGATGGCACAAGGACGACCGAGTGATGAACTCATCGACCTGTCCAGAACGACGAGAAGCCTAGAAAAAAAGTTCAGCAATGAAGTCGCTAGACTTCGCTGATGTAATGTACCAGAACGCGCGCTTCCACAGTTCGTCCTCGATGGTGAGTTTGTTGCCGTAGACCTTGCGTCGGTGAGCACCGACATCTTGAGCTAAACGGATGCCGACGCCGACCAAGGTCCAACACGCCTGGGGAGAAGAACAGCCTTGCAAGAATATGACAGATAACTAACCCAGCACACGATACAGTTGGTGAAAAGGCAAAGAGGAGATACTAGAACGCCACGCACAGAATACATCTGTAGATCATACAAGCATGGTGCAGAAAGAAGTGACTTGCGGACCATCTGTACCTGCGCAAAATATTTCCAGCCACAGGAATGCCACGAGTCCGTGCCCTCGAGGAGCACGCGTGGGTCGGAGGAGAATCGCGAAGCATTCGCGCAGACCAGCAGGACGAGCCCACCAAAGCCATCATCACGATGGTAGAGGCCCTCTTCAATGCCCTTTTCGAATAGAGGGCGATAGAGGAGGCCAGTGAAAAAGTTGATGTGCTGAAAGAAGAGATCCACGAGATCTCTCAGAAGATCAGGTTCAGGGAACTTGAAATTGCGCCGTTCGGATTCGAGATTCGATCGTTCCCACTAAGATATAATGGGTGAGCATCGGCGGGAGAGGAAGTAGAGACGTCATACGGGATGTAAGTTCCAAAATTCGGGCCTTTGCTTCCCAGGAGGTTGATAGCGTTCCCGTCAGGCCCCTTCCCCGAGTACTCGGATTTAAGATCCATCGCCGTCTTGACGAGCCGCACGCCGCTTGACTTACCAAAGAAGCGGTTGCTCAGAGGGTTGATGGACAGGTCCTTGAGATGATCCTGCAGCAAATTAGTCTGGATGAGCTCGTCATCACTCGACTCAAGATCCGCGTTGATGGTTGGACTGGAGTGCGACTTGGACCCGGTGGCCATGGTGCTAGGAGAGGGGATGCGGCCAGGAGTCGCAGAGTTTGCCACAGAAGAACCGTTGACATTCGACGCGGACCGCTCACGGAACCAGGCCTCTTTTGTGAGATTTCCTCCTAATTCTTGAGTGAAGTCGGCATCGGGGCATAACTAGCAGTAGATGAGCGATACTGGCTAAGCGAAGGGAGAAGACATACCCTTTGCAAAAGTCCTTCCATCTTCTCGAGGCGTGTCTCGAGGCTCTCCACATACCTGCATGACCCCCTCGTGAGTCTAATGATTCATGTGCAAAAAGCCTCACGAACCCTTTCGGCGGACCTCGCTTCTGGACGAGGAGTGAATCCACGAATGTTTATGGAAAAAATTAGAACCGACATTACCTTGGCAGCTTCATTATAAGTGCACTCGAAGTTGTAAGCGATACAGTTAGAACAACGGTTCCCGGGCATTTGTCCTCCATCGCCTAGCGCAGATAATCTAGTGTGGTTCGGTGAGAAAAAAGAAATACCCACATCGAACTGGACACCAAGTCAGCGGATAAGAATGGAGGATAATTGTACGGAACATACTTTTCTTTCGCCGGCAAATGTCGCATGCTCTCTGAATTCTCCTTTTCTTCAAGCTCTGCGAGGTGCCGTTCTCGACGTCGTTTTGGTCCTCGTCGGCGGAGGACATGGTGCAGCGGTGCGAGGGGCGGGGAAATCTATGGAAGGGGATATGGGAGAGGAAGGAAAGGCAAGGAGCGTGAGCGTTAGATATTGGGCGATGCAGAGGGAGCAGTTAGGGGTCCCATGCCGAGTGACGAATGCAGGGGGCTGCCGAAGCTTGTGGCGGCGCTCTTATCAAATACGGACATTCCTGCCTCATTGGTCCGATCGCTTGACTCAGCCAGATGGCGATCCGTACGCTTCCGACTACCATGCCGCTCCCCCGCGTGCCTGCACACCCGTCCCATCTCAGGACCCCCGACAACCCCCCCCCCCCCCAAATGTATGATCTTCCCACGGTGGTAGGACGGCGCGTAGCGCCGAGCTCTGATTTTTTCCGGTAGGTTTTCCACTCCCTGGTCTGATCCTTTTGTCGGTAGTTTGAGCCCATTTGGGAGGGTATGATCTTTTTCCGGTAGTCAATATCTAGTCTCAATATGGATTGCAATATATCATTTTCTCCAATATTCCTGAGATTTCTTATCAAAATTACTATCACCACGCCCTTGAATCTCCTCTTGGTGGCGTTAGGCAAGCTGTAAAGGAGGTGGAAGGTCCCATTCGCAAAGGGCGGAACAAGGGTGTGAGCCTGGACTGACAGTTGATTTACGAAAGGCTACTGTTTACAATGCGATTTTTTTACGATTTTTCACGATTTGTTTAAAAATATAAGAGGTCTGATCCGTTTTTCGGTAGTGAAAGACCGTGTAACAAGGTCTGATTTTTACACGGTAGTCGAACGGCGCCGCAGGCCTCCAAAATCGTACGGTAGGGAGGCCTTTTGGCGGATCATACATTTGGGGGGGTTGTCGGGGGTCCTCCCATCTCCTTGCAAACCTCAACCGCGTCACCGAGCCCGGTAGCCTCCTGCAAATCATTCTACCTCCAAAGACTGCATTTCAAACACACCGCAGACTATCACTGGACTGCCGCACAGCTATGACCGCGTCAAATGGGTTATTTCGAAGCTAGTACCAGCGCCATTCAAACACGTAACGGGGAGCAAGGACAGAAGCTGCATTGGACAGCCCAGACAGCCTGAGAGCGCGATGAGCGCACGACCGCCGAAAATTTCCTCGAAAGACAGATTCGGTATTCTTGTCTACGGTGCCGGCGGCCATCCATCCGTGACACCCTGGCCCACCCCAAAGAACATGTCATTGTCCGCGCAACATCTCTCCGCGTCGCACCTTCAGAACCGCAAGAAGAGGAGTCCTCATATACCTCAAAAAGGTAAAACAGCGGACTCACAACACTTCCGTGCCCTCGAACGCCTCGACCCCGATTCACTACGTGCTTCGATACGGGAAGCGATCCGGGATGCATGCAACGACATCTCCGGAAGGCTGCATTCAGGGGAAGTCTGGGGAAGTATGCGGACCCAAATTTAGGCCCTTTCGACATTGCGCTCTCAAGACATTCAGCTTTGACGCGTGCACTCGCACCCCCCACACAGCGCAACATTCGAAGCTCCGAACCCGCTGCCGAGAACAATGACTTCATCGCAATGTCTCTGGCGCTCCCGGTCAATGGTACTTTACTGTTATAGCAGAATACAAACGTCGGAGATGTCGGGGCTGGAGTAGCGCACATCGGTCCTAGTAACGCTGTGAAATTAGCAACGAAGGATGCGACTGATTAGAAAAAGTTCGTCCTGCTTGACGAGTTGCACCAGGACGCGTCGATCGAGCAACTAGCACCTTCCCGAGAAAGTCTACGTGCACCTAAGTTAAAGTGTGAGCACTGCGTAGCGTCGGAACCGGGAGGACAATGGCTTAGACAAGACTTCCGAGGAGCCGAACCCATTCAGACCTATACTCGCAGAAGAGTGGAGAATAATTAGACCCTTAACCTACTCATCCGCCGAAGGACGCGTCAGTGTCAATGCTTACATAGTGCGCAATGATGCCGACACCACCAGGACGATACAGGACGATCTCCTCGATCTGGCCAAGCAATGTAACACCAACCGTGCTAGAGGCGGGCAGAGGGATGTGAAATTCCACACAAGCCTAAAAGAAGCAAATTAGGGCGAAATCATCGGCAGGGAGATGGCAAAGGGGATGCTATATGGGCAGTCTGCCAACAGCTCGGTTTCAACCCAACCACCTGCCCCAGATAGAAAGACGGGTTGCAAGTCGTGTGCGAGTTGTCACCTGTTTGACGATAGTTCGATGTTTGAAAATTCTGGCACAGCTGAGGCCTGCCGAGGCGCAGAGAATCAGTACGATACAACATAGATGTCGTCGCTTCTGTCACTGAACGGGTCCGAGTCCAAGGAAATGGGTCATCGCTACCGAAAGCATTATTTTCTCGGACCTACATGGTGCAGGGGCCGAGACGAGGAGTAAGCTGTTCCAGTGTCAAAGACGGTAAGAGCTATGAACTTGCCAAGTCGGAGACAGGCGATGATCATATGGAGATACATGTATGTAACGGATACAGATCGGCTGGTATCAAACAACGCGGACAGCAACGAGACTAAAAGGCCATCTATGCGGCTCAATCTACAAGAATAGCATTGAGTAGACAAGGTTCGGATGGACAGATGAAGGACGTACGCGGTATGTGTTTTCCTTTGCCTTTTTTCGAGGGCACGGATTCGTAGGCGTTTCGATCGTCACCATCTTCCAGCTCATGAATAACACCCCCGCTTTCAGAGTCCCTCATATTCAGACCATTGCCATGCGATTGTGCATGCGGTGGTGTCCTGTGTCCGTGATGGTGATGGCCGTGACGGTGGTGAGAAGTGCGGCGAGGCCCAGAGTCCGAGCCCGAGTCCGAGTCCGAATCGGAAGAATCTTCGTCTGACGACTCGTCGAATTGCTTCGGCCTGTGGTAGATACAGCATACTATGTGCGAAGTGACGGTGCGGCGTCAGCTCGAGCATCGGTGCATATGCAAGGCATCGTGGCACGCACTCTTCGTCTTCTTCTTGCCCATCCCTTCATTATCGATCACGTCTTCCTCCCACGAGACTCTTTGCTGGTTGCGATGAGCTCCTCGAAGGCGAAGGGGTCCGACATCATGACCGTTGCCATTAGAATCATGTCGAGAGCTTTCAGGCTGAGCATCGTGGAGAATGAGGGTACGCGATCCATCACCGGGCGTCGATGTTGAAGGGCCGTGGGCTGCGGTGTGGGACATGCTATATGGATTCAAACGTATGCTTGCAGCTGAGTGGCAGAGAGAACTCAGAGAGAACGACGATGAGGGCAGAATCAAAACGAAATTGCAAGGTTATGACCAATCGAGGCTAGTTACCCGTTAGCGACGTCACTACATAGGGGGCCTGCCCCCACTGAGCGCTGTTAAGCGCCGCAGAAGTTCGAGAATAGAAATCAGGTTTTCAATACTCTCTGCCATGTGTACGACAGAATATCGAGATTGTGCTACCATCGAAACATATTCATTACCGTCATCACGGATGTGCTGCATCATGGTTTCCAGACCGCCTGCGGCGTGCATTGCCGGGTTTGTTTCAAAGCTGCACATGCAAAAAGGGGTTCTCTGCCGCATATGTAGACTCCAAATGACCCTTGCTCTTTCTCTCTTCGGCTTCACGCCGAGCAGCATTGACCGTCATCGCATTCTTAATCGCCTTATCGTAGCGATGATTCGCTGGAAGAACGATGATCAGCATGCACAGACTCGATGGGAACATAAAATGCGCACTGAAGGCTTCTGAGGCATCCCATAGCATGACCCCACCAAAAGAGTCGAATATATCCTGACCATTCGTGGCGTAATTCTCCAGAGTGCCGATGTCTACATATCCCTCCCCTGCTGCATTCGCACTGGCCGCTGCACCGATATATACCTTTATGTCTGGATTCGCAGAGCCGGAACGTGCCCAGTCATCCCTGAATGAAGCAAACCAATAAATCGAAAACTCCGAGACAGCCTCGACATTCGTACCATGTGTTGAAATTGTAATCCTGTGATGAGCATCGTAAGGAGCTGCATCCGTGGTTTCGAAGCGGTTTCAAAAACTCACGTCAGGCTGATCAAGGCCACAATAGTTGTTGTCTATGAGACAGCAAAGGAGATGAGGATGTAGACAAACAACAAGATCACAGAGGGCATACAAAATTGTACAAAGACAGCGTCGAATGACGCGGCATTCAGAGCTGCACCGATGTTGGCATCGGGAAACGGGCATTGAGGAGCAGCCGTAACATAGTATCTGTAAATCCATCACAATCCAAAATCGAACCAATGAAAAGGACGGACTACGCACTTCTTCGATGCGCCGCTAGCACGCGATCTGATTCGATTGACAAATGCAGAATAGTGGTTTGGCGAGCCACTCTCTATGTCTAAATCGACACTTGGAGCTGGAGATCAATATACAATTACTCGCACATAGCAAAGAAACGAGACTCACCCGTCGAGGACTGCATTGCCAAAGGGTCTCGTCGTGCTCGACCCGCCCAAAAACTCATTCCAAATCTTGTTCGCGAAGTTCTGCGCAACTGTCGTCGACGAGAGGCCTACCTGACCGGTCCCACCTCCAAGACTGAGCGTCACAATCTTTCCTTTCGCCTGACATGCTTCGATCTGAGATGCCATGAACGAGCAGTTCGCGAGGGCAGTTCCAGGAAAAACACTGTCATCGTACTGATTGCATATCTGTTGACCGATGGCAAAGTTAGGATTCGCATAGGTACACAGACACGGGAGCTTACATTGGCAAAGTCGATGACAGGCTCACCACCTGTGCCGTTGAAGATGTAGAGGAAAGCCAAGATGACGTTATCTATCGTTGCATCTGCGCAGTAAGTAGAAAGTTGTTTTTGGTTGCCAGCCGAGTCTTGTCCCCAATACCTGCAAACATGTTAAGATTTGCTTAATGAAAAAAGTGTGCTGGCGTACACAGCAAGCTAAAAAGCCCCGAAAGGATGGAAGGATAATGTAAGTGGAGGGCCAAATTCCAAACGGCGTGCACATACATTATCGTTGCGAGTGATGTCAAACGCTAAGACTGCGATAGAATGATAATGAGGGCTAACGCAAGGAACACAAGGAGCGTGTCGCGACTGCCATCTTGACCACGCTCATGGACACGAAGAATAAGCAGCGGAAGAGTGGGTGTGAAGTTGATGGGCAAGGGGAGCTCTTTTATAAGTCGAACAGAACTTACCACGTCTTTTGATCATTCTCCTTTCCTATGCAAGTCGCGTCTCGCGCTGTAGCAAGCGGAGGTATTCGCAATGGACGAGGGAGAACGACAAGAATGATAGAGGCCATGCAGGCTAGTTACGGACGACTTTCGCAACTGAAGCACTGGAGGCAGTCATGAATGAATGGAGAAACGTTGGAAGATTGGGAACACACGAAGAAAGTCTCTTATCGACTACTTCGGTGTATTTGTCCGCCGAAACGGTTGCAATCTGAACCAGATGACCATGAATGCAAGAGGACTGCAAGAGCAAGAGGTTCATTGACACATCTGAGGCAGGCAAATTATCGCGACTCGTGGTTTCGGTGGGTCAAGATGATGATATGCATACAATCATAATGCCGGCGTGATGTAGAGCAATTAAGAAGTGAAACAATTAGACGGGACCATAAATCGGACAAGATTTGTAGAGCCAGTCCTCCGTACACGCAAAGCAATAGATCCAGGAGAGGTAGAGTGTGACCGAACGAGGAGGTTGAAAGAGGCAGCGAGCCGATAGGGATGAAGTCATGTGTAGAGATGCATCTCAGACCAAGCAGGTTCGCCGGTTCCGCTCGTTCTCACTGTTGGCCAGTCAACTTGAGCAAGTCGGATGGAGACAGTAAAGCCCCTGAGAAGCGATAATTGAACCATCCTTGACCAGGTTCCCCTCTGGATAAAATGGCAGTGGTTTTTGGGTGATGAGCAAGTGATGAGCGCTTGAGCATTTAGACTGAAGAGAGCAGACGAAGTTGCCATAGGTGAAGAGGCGTTGATAAGACAGAAGGTTGTTTAGCTAGATCAGCCAGGCTCTGAGAAGATCTTCAGCAGATAGCTAGGCCTTCAAACTTTTGAGGACACGGCGCACGTGGCCGGGCAATCAACGATGTACTACTATGTAAGGCTAGTTCAGCACTTCTTTGAAAGCTCTGTTATTTTGGGTAGCGTTATTATCGTCACTATTCAGTACTACAAGATCGAAGGGTGAAGACCCGGAGAGATAAAAATACAGTGAGTGATCAACAGCATAGAATGCTACGGAGAGAGCGTCAAGAAAAACGATAAGGTATCTTGGTGGAGTCCAACCCAGTGAATGGGGGAGAAAGAGTAGCAAGATGATAGCAAGGAACGAACAGGAAAATGAATCGACCAACGATAGTCCAGTACCGAAGGTCTCGTCTAAACCAACAAAGATGACAATTGGTGGCCGCCAATCACCCGTAATACACGCTGAAGGATGAGTTCGAGTTGAGTTCAAAATGAGCGTAGATGAAGGCGACGAGATGCTTACTGACCCTCTAGAAGTAGTCGATATTGGCTTGAAATCTGATCGACCAGACTCGACGAAATGGTGGAGGACATCCTCCCAATCATCGCGAATATCCCACGTAATCTTGCTCGGAGAGTCGACTTCGACAGGCATCACCTGACTGAGACCCCCGCACTGAATCAACACGACAGCGGCCCCAATACCACCACTTCGCCTGCATCTGTCATCGCGCTGCTGGATCTCAGCCGCGACAAGAGGATCGCTGCCTGTCACATAAGCTCGAGGAACGATGTGTGTGCCTTTGATGGTGAATCTATGCTCATAGGTTCAGCAAGAAACAGATATCGAGAACAAGAAACAAACGCACTGCCGGTGTTTGTCTGTGGAGGGTCGGTAGCTGAGCTCAACGAGGAGCGCATGCTGGCGGACATTCGCAGGCACATGCTTGAGCTGAAGTCCCTGGAACCCAGCCCAGCCCAACAACGGCGTATGCATCGAAGTGAACTTTCGAAGAAGTTTTGCAAGATTTTCGTCTGGATAGTCATCGCTGATGGGTTGCTGTTTGGCGGCCGAGATCTGGGATATGGTATGCTTGCAGATGGCTTTGTGGGTCGGCCAGTGCAGTCTCTGACAATCCGTAGACTATGAAGAAGGGACGTCAGGCCGACTCTAACGATATTATTCGAACATATGACTCACGCAATAATTTGTTGTCATCTAAAGACATACCATCAATGTCAGATTCACAATGCGAAATGTGGGAAGGTCTCAGACGTACGCAACCACCACAAAGACGAAACTGCCTGATAGCGGGCTGCTCAACGATTCCGCACTGATCGCATAAACGAAACCCTCTTTGTCTGTGAGTGTGTGCAGGGGCGGTGTAATAATTGGCAGCAGCGGGTGTCGTGTAGTAGGCCATAGCTGAAGCGATTCTACTCGGAAGATTGAGCTGTGTAGATGAACCTTAGTCTCGGATGATAGTGAGTACTTGCCATTGTTTCAGTGGTTATATATCCGCGACAGAAATCTCTATCTTTAGGAACTCCAGATCTTCGTCGTCTCGGACCAGAGCTCAAACAAAAGTGGAGAAACATTGTCTCAAAGCTACGCCCAGAATGTCCTGGAAACGGCCCGTCTTTTTGTGTTGTTCGTCGTCGATATGAAGAGACCGCAAGGATAATAACTTCTAGGAGATCGAAAGACAATAACGAAGGAGAAGTGTGAGCTCGTCCGTACGTGTGCAAAACAAAAAGAGCGAAGCTGAGATTTACTTCGTTACCAAATTTGGCAACTCGGGCGAAATGGGTTGGCGCTTGTTTCACAGAAAAGACAATTGACGTGGCGCGCTCTCTGCCCCAAGCCAACTTTCTTGCTGGCCCTATGACTTACCCACACAGATAGCAATTATTGCGTCAAGCCAATTTCCCTCAGATCTCGTCATAGCGGAAATGTATACCCCAATCTTAATTGTTGTGAATCCGCAGAACGCCAGCTCTCTGGAAATTCAAAGCCTGGGACCTTCGTAAGCTTCGGACATTAGGTGGTGGGTCTTCAGTAAAACTTCGAGAGTGAACCTAATTGTTGTGGTCTGATCAGCGTTATGCATTGGTCCTCAGAACGACCATAGTGCGGCATTGAATGATGGGGGCACTGGCCACGTATCCTCCTGCACCAACGCTGGAACATGTCAAAGTGGTGTATGTGGATGTAGTGGAACATAGATCCTGGCACTGTGCGTGTTTCAAGTTCTCATCGATCTTTACCTTGGGTAAGTCGGAAGTCATGAAATTTGCTCCTCGAGCCATACCGTTCGTTTTCTCGTCACATTCGGTCTATGATCCTTGATCTCTTATAAGTTCCGTTCCGCCCTTGACCGAGCTGTTTGAATAAAATGCGACTCCTCTTTTGCGTTCGTATCCATTTTCCCACAGTTCTCCTGACTAGCACGTAAGTGCTGCCATGAAAGCACTGATTCGCTCGAAGACGTATCGTACGTTCCATTTAAAGGCATTTGGCGCAAACATACAAATAATATATTTCCGGCTCGAACCAGCTCGAACTTCCAGGTCTTCTAGATGACTGAAGTACAGATCCTACAATCAGTCTGGTACTCATGGTGAGGAACGTATTTTTACTGGCGATTTATAACAATTCCGCGCTTTAAACATTGTATACTCTGTCCTGCATGATTCCAAGTGTCACCCAGTATCTTTCCAAGCAGTTCTCGTTGTGAGTGTTTAGATTGCATACTATCTCTTTTCGACGTTGTTTGTGAACTCATTTTGCATGACTTGACAAACATCACGATGCTGCCATAGACTCCTATTACTTCAATACAGTATCATGCTTGGTCACGATAGTACGATTACTCCTTTGAAAGAGGATAATGGCACTGCTCGCATCATCTGCCATTGTTTTGGGCGATCGGAAAAGCCAACAAGGCACTCTTCTAATTGACAGACATCTATATTTCCTGGTCGGTACCCGACCCTGGGTGTCGTGCAAAGCATGTTGCGTGACAAGGCTAATGATCCACCTTCAATGCTCTTGAGCTATCAAAAGCATAGCATGATTCGGCATAGAACTGCAGTTAGGTATGGATGGCCTCAATTGTGTCTGTCAAGAAGATCACGCCATGACCCATGACGAGCGGATCGTCCCCTCCGACCACACGTTCCTATAGAAATCTTCTCCCAATCAGCGCCAAAGCACCAATTGAATGTCTGACGCACCGAATTTTTTCTCGTGGCCATGTCAATCTTCCTTCAAATACTATCGCAGGGCTATGCTTGGTATGCCACGGCCGCCGACACGATCATTCAGGTGCCTAGTTTCGAAGACACGTTTTGAACTCTAAATCATCATCCACCTAGACCTCTTCACGTGTGCGCCTCTGTATGAGGACAAGGCGACTCGACCTTGGAGGGGAACAGGAAGGATCCATGCTACATATGCTCGGGGACAGCGCTACAGTAGCGCTACACCCTATCGAATGGATGATGTCTCCTGTCAGTTTTTCGTTTAAACATATTGCCCATTTCCGAAACGATGGGAAATATTTTGACCAACCAATAGCTGCGCCACAAGGCGCTGAAAGCACTGATAGATGATGATACATTACACAACGTGCCTACATAGGTTGATCAAAGACGACAGACACCGCGCCGTCAAGAAACCTAAGGGAAAATCCAAGGACACAAAGATAAATACTTCATAAACATTCAGATTCGGGATGCATGACAGCCGCCGCCGTCCGATCCCTCACATCCTTCAGAAACTTGACCAAGTTTGTTCCACCAGTCCCTTTCAGAGGAGCCTGCAGTTTTCTGACCCCACGCTCAGCGTCTGCGACCTTTCTGGATGGACCGACGATATACATGGCAACGATGCGAATGTGTCCATCGCGGAAACGCTTCAATGAGGAGACAGCAACATTGTACGCCTCGAGGAGTTCTGTGTCATGACTATCGGAAACGGTTTCGCGGAGAGGGCGAGCGGCCGTAGAGAGGTGACGCAAGAAATTGCGATGGTGTCGAGGCATGTAAGTTTGCATGCGCGTGAGGAACGAGACTTTGGACTTGTGCGATTCCGATGATGAGGTTGCAGTGGTGGATGACGATGACGATGGCTTCACAGAGTGATGCCCTGTCAGCGAGTTGGAGTGGGAATACTCATCTACGCAAGGAATATATCGAGAACATGAACGAGCGAGCTCTGCGCGGCGCTAGGGCCAGACAACTCGGTAGGAGCTACTAGGTCTGGATTGCCCTCGAGTCCTTCGATATCCACCTTCTCTGCTCAGAGCTCGAGTCGGCACCACAGAACCAAGGCCGGATATCGTTGTAGAATACGTCAGGTCTGCAACCATCGCGCACAGTCATCAAGAGTGCGGCAAGATCGTCAATAACGCGCCCCAGAGCATGAAGGTACTGTGTAATGCGACGAAGCGCGATGGTATCGCCGACGAACAACTCGTCCATAGTAGCACGCATGAGGTCAAGGGCCTCGACTCCACGAAGTTCCATACGAGCGCTGGTGAGATAGAACTCTTCCTCGTCCCGTGTTCCTGTGAAAAGGGTTAAGGCAACGGAGATTATCGAGCGCCGGTGCTGGCGAAGGCGCAGAGTCGGTCGGATCGCAGGGTGTGGGTGATTTGAATGCCCAGTTGTAGAGCACATCGTCGGAGTAAGTTACCACGGGCGGTAGCTGAAGTTGGGCAGATACTTGAAGAAGTGGGACTGTGATCGGCGCCGGGATGATGATTTCCGAGGAGGGAGAAGGGGGAAGTGAGTGAATGTAGAAGTGCATCGTCCATGAAAGGACGTGGTGCGCCCGACGAAGCATCAACTCTGACTGATTCAATTTCGAAGTCGGTATAATAGGCATCTGCACCAAAGCGTACATGTGAGTACTGCTCTGCGGCGCTTCGACGGAATCGTAACGGACTTACCTCCCGAATGTGGGCACGCCATGATTCAGACTGGTTTCTCTCATCTTCCGTTATTCCAGGCTTGCGCCCAAGCTGAAGCCTCCGCATCTGGGCATCATCTAATGCCTGCTCCCATGCCTCCCATTGATCTGACAGGCGGACCAAGGGCGGCTGCGGGGGCATGAACCCTGTTCGTGTGTCGACATCGAAATCATGAGCGGCGAGTGTAGTAGTATCAACGACTCCAGCGGGTGGCCCTAACTCAACATCAGGGCGAGGAAGGTTCAGGAAATGATTGGATATCAGCTGGAAATGATCCATGGACGACGTCGAAGATGAAGACAACGATGGTTCGAATATTTTATGCAGTCGATCATGCATGCAAATTGCCTTACTAACTTTCATTAGTAAGTTCTCTACATAAGTGTTCTCTACCGCCAACGGCCCCGGTGCGATCGATACGTTTGCGCCGAAATTCGTGATCAACATCCAGGTCCAATCTTGGCAATTTTGACTGTTTCTCTGCAGATTGCTCCTGACTTGGATGCCTGATGACCTCTAAGGACGCCCTAACTAAGGCCTCAACTATGAGTCTTGACTGGATGACATTGCCCGCTCGGCCTGCTGAGTGTTCAGTACCGAGGATGACAATGCGCACCCAAAGACTAATAGAGCAGTTTACTACTGTACACCTGGAAGAATGAATGCCACGAGACAATGATCACGGCATGCATCTGCCACTCTCCTAGTCCCTTATGTTTCTAAGATTTTGCTCTTTGCTTCCAAATCGTCTGCTTCGACATTCTCAGCAACGATGATGCTGCTTTCATCGGAGCCAATCCCGGAAGTGTGCCGTTTGTCGCGCCGCTGGAGGAACATCGTACCTGTGGCAAAGCACACTGCATTCGATGAGGGATATGTCACCCTGAGGTTAGCAGAGACAACGAACTCATGCCCAAGTTGATGCAAGCAGTTGCGACGTTGCCCTTGAACACCCTGTATCATCTCGAAATCAACTCTTTGAAGTGATCAGAGTGGCGAGTTCAAATACATACCGTGGTTGTTCAACTTGCGGAAAAATGACTCTAGAGATCTATGTTAACAGAACACGTTTCGACGAGTAGATAGTTCCTCACATCGGAAGCCAAGCCTGTGTATATGGTATGTCAGCGGCGATTGTATTTATAGACTGCTTGCACCGACCTGGAATACATACGCCCACATATTGCATGAGGCGACTACGAAGGCACGTTCTGACTCGCTGACTGTCAGTTAAGACGGACGTCAGGCATGAACAGGAGACTTGCTTTCATTGTCATCTTGTGTGAGTTCATTTGCCCATGTAAGTATTAGCCCGGACAATCCTCCAGCACAGAGTGTCTGACGATGATGTCAACATTGCTGGGAGAGCTGCGTTGCGTATGAGCTCATACGAAGTAATAGAAAACCCAACGCCTAAGGGTGAGTAGATTGAGCACGTCCTGATATAGGCTCATGATTAATGTACGGACCTTGCAATGTGCGAGTACAGAGGGGTGGCTGCTAAGACTATATAAGTCACCATAGACCAGGTCTGACGAGTGAAAGTATTTCAGTGAAAGCCAAAGAATATGTATGGCTTCAACTGACCCCAGCGAACAACATTGGTGGCCAGCGGGCGCCCACTGCATCGCTCCACCATGCATACGCAAGAGCTATGAGAATGAGTACCTTGTCAGCACCTTCAAAAAAAAAGTGACAGGCGCACTCGTGATAATTTGAACTGCAAAGATACCGAAGGGGTATGTGTTTATTTGCGAGACGGTATAAACGGCGTGGTTAGGTGTATTGAAGCTCTTGAGCCTTGTATATTTCTATGTCATGAATATGATGTTCATGAGAATCGTTGGGAAGGGCGTACCAGAATGTCATAGAATTATATCCACCAGCCCCATTATTGAACTATGTCATGTATCATTCATCATGTCAAGGTTGAAAGATAGAGGGGTGACAGACAAGGACATATACTGGGCGGGGCGAGGGTTAGATGTCACTTCGCTTATTATGGTTGTCATAGGGCGCACGAGGAACAAGCATCCAAAGATGCCACGTCTTGAAGAATCCTAGGACCTTATTGTAGATATGAATCATCAGTAGGAGACCGCGAATGGACAGAAATGTCTGGTTACAGACAAGAATTCGTCTTCGAACTAACCTTCTTTTTCGTGAAATGAGAAGGTGGCCTCCTTCCTGCCTTCTCCATACGCCGCTTTGAGATTTCAAGATACTCACTAGAGAGTAAGAAGGAAGGCTTGGTGGTTGTAGGAAGATCAGGCATGATGATGAACCCGAGTAGGGCGATGGGAGCAGTGATGACACCGTCGATGATGAACAGCCCTGTGCGTAGTATCAGCTTATCAAAAAGGCAAAGTGCGTGAACGAACACGAACATCTCCAACCCGCAAGTCCGTGTACACCATTGAGCCCGTTGTATGCACCCTGTTGAGATTGATCCATGAGTCATGAGAATACAACCGA